>VZSR01001831.1:159374-233450 GCA_013398615.1 Brachypodius melanocephalos | reverse complement strand
AGGATAACTGTATGCAATGGTAGCTATGTAATCAGATGCCTGTAGATTGCTTTGAATGCTCTGCTACATCAGGACCACGCCAGATGAAATGGGGTTTGGTTTCTTTCCTAGAACACCTGTTCTGTCTCCATCTTCCTTTCTGTTTTCCATGTCTCCTCTGCTTTCTGCCAGGAGCAGCTGTAGCCCACGAGATGGCACTCTGCCATAGCAGGGTGTTGGGATGCCAGCCCTACAAGCTTAAGCATGGATAGATTCCTTTTTAAACTCCAGAGATTTGTTCATACTGTAGCTTCCTTATGCCACAAATATCCTGCCTTTCAGACTGTCATCAGCTGGAAATTGTGGATGATTCCTGCTAGGGGACACAGGGGAATTCCGGTTTAGAAAGAGGTCAAGTTACTAAAGAGTTTAGGAAACCTGCTTACCCTCCAGGAAAGGACACTGTTAGGTGCAGGTTCCTCTTAGAAACCCACAAGAATGTCTGAGAAATGCAGTCAGTTAAACAAGACTTTAAAATACTCAATTCATACATTCTTGGCCTATCTTCAGACTCTTATCTATAAGGCAGGTGTTGTTTTTGAATAAATAAATAGAGGTTATATCATTTAGGAGGTGTGTCCTTCGAATAACTTTTATCCAGAGCAGCACAGGGGGAGGAAATGCCTTATCAAGCCCTGGCCACCTGAGACCCACTGGGCTATTCAGGCCAAGTTAATTGGTTGTGGGCAGGGTGATATGAGCAAGGCCAGCACCCCTCCCTCCCCAAAAGGAGACAGAAAGAGCAAAATTCTTCCTGTTGTGGAGCTGCTTTGCAGGGAGGAGAGCTCTTGCCTTCTGGAAGAGGAAGCAACCATTGCAGCTGTGAAACCTGAGAGAACAATGGAAGTTGTGTAGACCAGCAGTTACAGGGGGCTGCTCTCAGGGCTTGATGCCAGAGCTGTCCCACAGCAGCAATCTTCTCTGTAATAAATTCTAAACTTCTCTTGACCTGGTTGCTGCATTCTGGGCTGAAATGCATCTGAACAACTGATGGGAGGTACCCCGTATCTTAAAATTTGTGGGTGCATGCTGAATGTCAGCAGTACTGTTATGGACAAACCCAAAATGTAACTGAAAGCATTTTCCTCTTGTTTCCAGGCTGAATTTGAACGCAGCTTTTTATTCCTGGCTTGGCCATGCACTGGAAGAACATCTCATTCCACTCCCTCCATCTTGCTGTTGTGAATTAAGATGCTTTTAGAAGTGATTGCTCATGTGCAGGTAGGCCTTTGTGTACCTTACATGTGTAGTTGTTACAGACCATTCTCCTTGACTTGGTTGTAAAACTACTTCAATCCATACTAAGCCATAGTTCTTCCAGTTTTATGAATATGCCTAAAATCTATTCACGTGAACGTTCCCATTGATTTTTTTAAATTGTGTACAACAGGCAAGTGCAAAAATTGGAACTGAATTATTAATTTGTCCTCAGAGGATTAAAACCTTTAGGAATGTCTCTTTCTTGCCAAATGAGACATAAGATCCTGATTTACACCATCAGTTTTCTATACATTGCAAGACAAAAGTATTTAAACAATAATACTGTAAAATAAAATAAACAATATAATATTGTAAATAATGTTATTTCCTGTAGCAAATAATGGTGGACTCTCATAGTAAGAGGCCCACAGCTGTCAGATTAATGTATGTAAGGATTTTAAATTTATGTTTTAAATTATATAGCCCAGGATGGGCAGTGCATTTTATATATCTGTACATATATATATATTTATATATATCTGTGTATGAAGTCTTGGACTGTAGTCAAGACTACATAAGAAATATTGCTTGTGTGGAAACTCTGAATGGCCTCCTTTTACAGCCATCATCATGCAGGCATTTTCCCTCTTTAATATCTGCTACCCCTCAGTGCTATTTCCTTTAGGTAACTACTTCTGGCTCATGTCACACTCAAAAATATTCCTCCCTAGTAGCCTGTCATCTACTAGGAATCATTTTAAATGAAGTAGTCACTATCCTTATCTAATGAATGATGTAGGTCTTTGGCCAGTACAGTTTGAAAATTAGGAGGATTTATAGTTCAGCTGTCTGAACATAATACAAGATTTTTGACAGCGAAATAAGCATTTGAAATTCAAATTTTATAAATGGGTTCTTTAAAACTATTTGATGTGGAATCACACTGAAAAAGAACTTTATTGCACAAGTGGCTGTAAGACTTTTGAATGCTGTCTGTATTTATGCCACACCAACGCAAGAGAAATTATCATTACTTACTGAAAAAATAAGCTCTCTTCTTTCTAGTTGGATTATATTTAAATCCTGAAAAATTTTTACAAAAGATGAAGATGAAAGCAAAGGTCAGTGAAAGATTTATTCCTGAAATAGTTGAAATGTGGTTTGTGGGATAAATGGGTTTTTATATTGACTACATGTCAGCTCTGTATTAGATGTGAGCATGCCAATAACTAATAAAACAACTACCACAATTTCCCTTATTTTATAAAAAATAGATATTGCTGTTTGACCCCTGCAAGGATGGTGTTATTTAGCAATGTGGATGCTTCTCATACAGCCTCATTCAAGGCACTTCAAGGTAAGTGCCTGTGTTGGTTGATTAGCCTTCCTAGAACACTCCAAAATTGTTAGGAGGAAGAGGTTTCTACCACCTAGAGGGCAATTCAGAAGAAGGAGTCACCACAGGGAACAGAATTACTCTCCTAATGAGTCCCTCTCACCCTGCTGATGCACAGAATACCAACAGCCTCCAACTTCCTACTTTATTGTATTAACAGGAAAAAAGAATGATGATGTCAGGAATAAAAACCAAATCAGGATGAGTGTATAAGCCTGTAGTACAACACATGCAAAATAAGGGCACTTAAGGCCAAGATTAGAAACCTGAAAATGCCTGCTTGTGTGGTACCAATTTCTAGGCTTCCCCAAAGTGTGCCAGGAGTCTGGTGATACATCACCAGGCATATCGGGAACTGCTTGGGAAGTGGTAGTGCTGGAGAGGCAGTGCACATTGTGCCTGAATGTAATCCACCTACAGAAACTAGATGTTCTCTCTGTTATAGGACAAATTCTTTTCTTTTCCCCTCTTTTCATGTCAAGACCATTATTAATGATTTCAATGGTTAAAAAGCCCGTTCTCATTCAAAAGTTGATATCACAGGCATAGAGAAATTTTAAGCATTTACAATTTGAAATTACCACTGTGATTGCAATAGATGCTGCACAGTATCAGAGGGAGAAAACTAGATCTCACCTGAAGCAATTGTATAATGTAATAACATACAAAACCTGTTTTAGTTCAGAACAGTGGAAAAAGTTTAATCAGACTCAAGGAACTGGAGAATTGGCAGTGTCAGTGCCATATTTATTCCATCACTGCAGCACAGGCTTGAAGTTTCTAGTGGAACTAAATAAAAGAAAAAATCATGGTGCTAAATATTTTCACTTTTTTCTTTATTCCTAAGAGACATTTAAAAAAGGAAAAGCCAAGGAACAGTGTTAGCAGAGTCAAGAAAAATTGTATTTATCATTGGCACATGAAGAGGTAGGTTGTAACTGGTGTCATATCATTTCTTTTATTTAATAATATCCAACTACTACAGAAATCCAGACAAGACTGAGTGAATGTTTAGAGACAGGACATCAGAAGATGCATATACAACAGTGCTGGTGAATGACTGGCCAATAATCAGAGCCTACATTAATTCCGGAAAGTACACACAAATTATATTCCTTGGCTCCATTTTCAAAGCTGCATTTGGAAAGTTATGCACACTAATCCTGTAACAATAACAGGATTTGTGTTGCCAACACAGACATAGCTTTGAAAATGTAACTATAAGGGTCCAATGCAGCAGTCAAAGTAATTAACCCCTGGCCTTTTACCCTCTGAGAAAAAAAGAACAATTTTGCAAAATTTTTTGTCATTAAACTAAAAATATATCCTGTACCCTGGGGAATCCTCACATGAACTTTCTCTTTGTGGCTGAAGGGATGTAAGATCATTAGGGAAATGGAGGAGAAAGAGCAGTTATTGAAGGAACCCAAGTCTGTTTCTTAACCTGTCTGAAAATCCCCAGTTTCCCCACCTTTCTACAAAAGTGTTATTCTAGTAGGGTTTGGTTTATAAGGGACCTTCAAAGTTCATCTAGTCCAACAACAGGGACATCTTCCCCTAGATCAGATTGCTCAGAGCTCCATCCAACCTGACCTTGAATGTCTCCAGGGATGGAGCATCCAGCACCTCTCTGGGAAGCCTGTGCCATTGTTTCATCATTGTGAAAAATTTCTTCCTTATATCTAGTTGGAATCTACCCTCTTCTAGTGCAAAATCATTAATTAACCCTTGGACTATTGCAGCAGGTCCTACTAAGAAGGTTGTGACTCCAGAGAAGAAAAATGAGTGGTGACTTTGAGTGCTGTACAGTTTAAATTGTTACAGATATAAAGTTATAAAAGTAAATATGCTAGTTTACTCTCTGGTTGCCTGAATAGGCAAGGTGTTTTCTGTTCTCCTTTAATTCCTATTGCCAGAGAATAGGACCTTTAGAAATTTTCAGAACTGGCATTTTTCCTTTTCTCCCTACAATATGAGCTGTGTGTAAGTCTTACATGTGAATAGGAAGTTAAATGAAATTCAGTAATTCATACAGAGAAGTAGCAAATGTGATCTGAGAAGTTTCAGCCTGCGACCTTTCATTCAGAATTCCTGTTGACTTCAGAAAAATGCAAGGTGTGGGTCTTTTTTACAGGAGGGAATCAACCCCCTGTGTTAAATCTGTTGGACTGAATGGATGGTGGTGGCTTTTTGTCTCATACTGAAAGCTGTTGATTTCTGAGGATATTGGTTTCCAGCCTTATGGTGCAGAGCAGGGTTATTGGTTGTTATTATTATTTGTGACACCTATTTTAAAGAAGGACATATTTGATATCTCTCCATGGTAGCAATTTCTAAAGATTGCAGACACAAATATCAGTGTTGTTGTATGTGTGAATAAAACTGTAATAATGTTTTTATTTCAAATTAATCAAGCACAAAGTCTGTTAAAAAAGAAAATGGCCAAATAATAAATACAACAAAGGATATTAAATATACAATATGATACCTCTAAGTTAAAAGAGGGGAAAGAGAATTTCCGAGATAGAAGGATTTTATGGAAAAAGAAGGAATGCTATGCACTAAAGAGGTTTTAAAAATTGGGGATGAGGATTTTTTTTTTTTTAATTAAATGGCCAAGAGGTGGCAGCACACTCTGCACTGCTGAGTGCCTGGAGCCCTGGGAGCTATACAGTGCTCACTCCCAAGGGCTCAACAGCCACTTTGCTTCAAATACACCCAATAAGATGATGTCCTTAGGAAGTAAATCCTTTTGTGGCTACATTTGGATTTTCTAGAACTACACAGGACCATATGAAATGAAATATTTTAATAGATCTGAATAATACTGGTCTGACACTCTGGCATTCTGGGCTGCTAGTACTTGCTGTAGTCTCATATGGCATGATGCTGTACCACAAAAATCAGGCATATATGCTTGTGGCTTAATTGGCATCAGTCTGGATCCATAACAAAATTTAACCAGATTAAGATTTGCTTGATCCTTCTGCTTAAGAAAACCCCAGGATGCAGCTCATGTAAAATCATCTTGTATTTAGAAAAGTGTCTGCAGGGCACCATTCAAACAGGTTGGTTCTTTGTGCCCAGAGGAGTCACACAGTAATGGGAGTAAACCTGCAGATGTTAAGATGGGAACAGCTGTGCTTCTTTCCTGTGGCCATTATCCTCCCACAATCTTCAGAGAGAGCCCAGCCAATTCTGGACCTCCTTCTCATGCTTGGAAACACCATCTGAAGGATCCTTGCTATTAGCGGTGGGTGGTTTCAGCACATGGTGGGACACGGCAATAGTTCAGTTCCACATGTACCCGATCCAGTTGCTGGTTCCTGCAGTGCCAGAATTGTATCTGTGGCTCTCGGTTTAGCTGTGCTCTGTCAGCCTGGCTCTGAGCACAGCTGTACCCCTATTGCCTTTCTCCTGTTCCCTTTGGCCTCCTCACAGGGCTGGCTCCACCTTACCCCTGTGGTTATCTTTCTCTAAGGGAAATGTTCACCCTCCCTGTCCCGTGGCCAGGAGTAGTGCTCCTTTTCCAAGGAGGGGACAGGAGGGGCGCTGAGCCACCGCACTTTTGGAGGGGGTGGGTGTCTGTGTGTCCTGGAAGGCAGCTCGGCTGATGAGGAGTTCACTGAGGGGGCAGCGGGGCAGAGAGAGGAACTGAGGAAATCCTCCCAAGTGATCTTAGCACAAAAAGCACATTCTCTGCTGTATCTCCTCATCGATTGCTATCAGGGTTACAAAGGACACCAGTGATATTCTCTGCTGCTACTGCCTATTGTAGTGCAGATTATTGCTTTCATTGCCAAGAATATGGGCTTATTTTACTGAGAACTGCAGTTCTTTTCACTTATACCCTTTATACCCAGAAAATAAAAAATATGACAAGAGTTTCTCTGAAAAAACTGTTGAATTTAGCTGTTTGGGCAAATATTACAGCCAACAGTAACTGAGCTACTGGTTATTATCTTCAGTCAGAGGCAGGCTTTGTTCTTGTTCTGATGTTGAACTGGTTTAGTGGCTTGCAGTGCTGATCAATTCAATTTCCCCTTTCTCCTGGCCACATGTTCCAGTTTGTTTCCTTGTTATGTGTGTTTGATCCTACTATAACTTAGTTCCACTCACTAACCCAGAGAAAATTAACCCTGCAAAAAAAGTGACTTGTTCTCTGTGATCTGGAGGGAGCTGAAGCACCTCTCACCAGGCTCACAGGAGTGCTGTAAGTGGTATAAGGAAGAAAGGAGTGAATGAAGGAAGCAAGACAGCCCCTCCAGGTAGCTGAATGACGTTACATTGGCTCAGAAAAGACAAAGAAGGTCATTAGTAAAGTTTATTTTTCAAAAATAGGTAATTAATGAGCACCAAGGTATGCTGCCAGTGAAGTAACTAAACTCCGTGCTCTCTGAAAATCCATGTGAGCTAAATGTGCAGGCCTGCCAGACATTGGTTTCCCCCAAGAAAACCAACTTAGGAAACTTGTCTCCTTCCCTCAGCATCTTGTTTCCATGTGTCCTGTGTTTAAATTACCTGCCTCCTCAGATCTCCAGTATAGTATTCTTTAGAAAGTACAGTAAACTGGATCACTGGAATGACCTGGCTTAAAGATCCATTCTGTGGCTGGGAATGAAAGACAAGGAAGACGAGCAGGATCTTCACCTTTGGGTGGTGTTATGTTCTCATATTGACTCAAGACAAACCAAATTTTCACACTCATGTGCATCTCAGAATGTTTCAGTGATGAGAAAGAAGCAGGTACATTAATGGCTGTACTAAACCTGGAGGCCTATAATGCTATTTCCCCATCCTTTTTCCTGTTTTCTACGTGTTGTGCATTAACACAGTGTTTTGGCGTTACAATAACTGTGTATTGATTTATTTGCAGCATTATGAAGTGTTCTGAACTCTGTTACTGGTGTTCTCAGGCAGCAGCCATCCTCTTTTTACAAAAAGTCCCTACTCCAGTGTCAGTTTGTAGGGTGTGTCTGCAGCCTAAATACCCAGAGGCAGCAGTTGCCACCAGCCATTGGTTTTGACCTGACAGCATGACAGCATCTCTTCCATTTCTGTCTCTCTGCTTTGGAAAATCTCAGAAATCTATACTCTCTAAGCCATATTTATTGAAGTATCAAGGAAAATATTTTTAGGCTCAGCAGCAGAGCCGAGGTAGTTAATCATCTGAGTGACTCTCTGAAGTGGATTGAGAATGTGTAAATGAAGAAATCGTTTGCTGATCAGCCACAGCTGATTCCCTTGTTCTTGGCTGAGATCAGCTGCTTCCTTCTCCTAATGCTTGAGCTAATAATTAACTTGGAGGAACTTTCTTTTGTGTGTGTGGGAGCATTTTGGTATCTCCTATTGTCTGCATGTATTCCTGTACCTGCCCTTAATGCAGCTTCCCTCCTTCCCATTTGGGGCTTCTTTTGGTGCTACTACATCATGAACATGTTCACATTTCGTGCTCATGATGTTACACAAAGTGCCAAACACACTCTACCTAAGACATATTTTTAGTTTTTCTTATGACATTTAAACATAAAATTCTTCCCTGAACTCCCACTGTGAGAAAGGGAGATCAGTGACCTTTCCTAAGTCTTAAAGAGCCTTAAAGTGGGATTCTTAAACCTATTGTTGAACACCAATAGGCATGAATCCTTCTGATAGTCAAACAAAAATTAAACAAATTAAAAATAGGAAGAAATATTGCTTCTACTCAGTTGTCATAAGTGTAGATATTTGATAACAGCATGTTAGATTCTGTAAGAATTTGATGCTGGTATACCTTTAAAATTAGGTATTTATAAGGGCATTTTGGAATTATTATAACTTAAATAAGATTAGCTTCATCAATGACACATTAAGAACACATTTGAATATATTATTTCTATCTTAATGCTCTGTTTTGAAGTGTTACAGCTGTGCCATTTTCTTAAAAGTCTGCCATCCTCTGACTATCAACAGTGAGCAGTCAGGACTATTATCAAATATTTAAAAAACCCCATGGAGAATGCAAAGCAAAATCTGTATTGAGAGCAGTGATTAATACTGGTGATGGCCCCAGTTTGATCCTCTTACACATGACAGTGTAGAATTTGCAATATTTTCCTGAACAAACAGACAGGATTGCTCATCTGCTCTCCTGAATTAGTTTAGGGAAGCATTTTAAAAGGTGTACTGTGGTATTAAAGGCCATTTCTTTATGCATGGTAGAGTTTTCCCTTGCCTGTGCTTGGAGGCACGTAGATAGTTGAGAAATCACTCTGTGATGATGATTCTGAATTATGTGTAGCCCAAATCGAATGCAGGGCTGATGAAAGAGTACAGGATGTGTTAGCAGTCCTGCTTCCAGCCATGCTTACAAGTAAATAATATTAATCCCTTCAGAGCAATGTACTACCAAATTATTAAAGCTGGTTCCTGAGGAAACTTAGGCTATGGTGCTTAATAAAAATGTCATATTCCTTGAGTTATTAGTTCCTCCCACACTACTGAGAATAGTTTTGAGCTTTTCTACTCTATCCAAGAATTTGTATCTTGTTAGGAAAATGAAGCCACAGTACTATCCAGACAGCTGTTACTTCACATGTGCTGTGACAGCAGAGCTTGTAGGAAACCCTGGGGAATATGAGAGGGGATTCTATATGAAAGGAATAGTCCAAAGTGAGTTAACTCCAGAATCTGAGTTTTCATGCCTGATTTTACAATTCAGCTTCAAAACACAACTATGTTATAATGCAATGTTAATAGCTTCTCTAAGGAATCTCGTATCTGTGTTTTCACATTACCTCCACGTGGTTATGGAAACAAAACAAAACAAGCCTAGCTGCTCAGTTGGCAAAAAACTGCTTTAGTTGAGAATAGTGAACTATCCCAATTTGTATCCATGGAGAAACTAGCCTACAGGTGTTAACAACAAGTACAATGGAATTAATGTAATCACATAAATTTTCCATGGTGATTTTCTGGTTTTCTGTGTAGCTAATATGGGAAGTGCAAAGATAATTATTAAATTATATTTGTAGATAAACAGAAAACATTTTTAGGTGAAAATTAAACCTGTTATTCAAAGGTAATTAAGAGACAGTAAATATGCAAATTCAGTGAAATGCTTCAGACAGATTATTTTTACAGATTTCCATTTTAATGGTGCTTTCTGCAATAATTTCCAAATTGTTTATGCAGGTCATTTTTATGTGTGATTGCTCAGCAATTCCTGTCAGGTAGTTTTGCTTTCATTAATGCATACTCTTTGAGTAACTAAACCTTGACATTCTCCCTACAGCTTATTTCACTGTTTTTAATTGAAAGGTGTCGATTTTTCTGATATTTTCTACCTAGAATTTTAACACATACACTTTTCTCATGAAACATCTTCCATATCATTAATATTTGATGGTAGTCAAAAGAAATTAGTTTAGAATAGAGCTTGACAGGACAGTGTATCATGTATCTGTCACAGTTAGGAGAAAATACCTTATCTACGTGTGTCTATCTGTCTACTTATCTAAGCATAATCCACATAGAGAAAAGTATAAAAACTCTGCTCAGATAAAGTTCTTATCAGTGATGTGCTGAAATAAAAAACATCCTCAGTAAGGAAAAAGAACACCTAGGCCTGTGTTCAACCACTCACTGAGGTACTCACCTAAATGTAAGCACATTTATAAATTTATTCCACTGTGCCAAACTGATATTTGGTTTTGAGCATGTGTTTCAGGGCTTTGGGGGATTAGAGCCTTGGCATTGTGTATTCCCATGGAAATCTGACCATTGAAGTTTATCTTAACTTTGAGAAACACTACAGATATACTCCCTGATACAATGCCAGAATCTGTCTGCTTTCCTCTGTGTAAGGCTTGTAAGTCATGAGAATAAAACTGGACTTATTCCAAACATTAAGGGCATCATTTTGCCACTGGTATCAGTAGTTTAAATTTACAGGTGTCATGGCTTATTTCAATAAAAATGCCAGATATCAGTTTCTAAGTGATTCAGTTTCATATACTTCATCACAGCTAATTTTACCACACTTTTACAACAATTCTTGGTGTTGTCTCTGTTACCAACAAATATAAACCAGCTTAAAACAGAGTTAGTTTTCGTACCATGCCCACAAAAACGCACTTCTAAATGACTCATTGGAAGTACAGAGTCCACTGCTGATGGCCCTGATCTCTAGAGCAGGGCTTCCATGTTCTGCATAAATCTCATAGCATGCAGAAAAGAGCACTGAATTTAGAACTTACTTCTTGTATGGAAATCTTGCTGTCTCTGCCATGTGGTTTGTGAGACAATCACGGTTGGGTTTTGTGAGTGCTTCCCCTGTTTCCTCCCCTCACTCTTGCAGTGTTACTGTGTTTGTGGTTATTTGCGTCTAAGTGTCAGCATTTTTTGGGTCAAATACTTGCAACTCTGAATTGCTGGAGTTAATTTGTTCATAACACAGTAGCCTTCCTCCCTTATGTTTGCACAAACTTCAATAGCATTAGCATGTCTGCAATCCTGTTTAGTGTGAAGCACCAAAAAATGAAGCTATCTCTAGTGGGTTTCAGACACCTAACTGTTTGGTAAATTAGACAGGATTTTTTAAACATTCAGGAAAAGCTTTTTCCATTAAAATGTCTTCAGTTTTTCTTTTACAATCTGAACTCTGCCGTTCTTAGTTAATTGTAAGCCTGTTACTTTCACTGTCAGATAATAGTTGTCAACATCCTTAATGGACTGCCTGAAACAAGCAGTGTTTTAGACATATTGGTAGTTTTCAGCATTAACTTAAATTTTGTTTGATTCTAACAGCAGAACCTGACTTTCCTGAATTATGCCAAGGAGAAGGAATCTGCTGTTTGTTTTGTAACATAAAAGGCTTATGATTAAGAAGATAAATGTCCATCCCCACAGATTAGTGCAAAACTCTTTCTAACTTTTATGAGAGATTTTTCTCTCTGGTAGCTACTTAAGATTATATTGAAGTTACCCACAATCTCACTAAATATGTTGAGCTCCTGTAACTGGTAGATAGGAAATTTTATAATAATAATAATTTAAAAAGAGAAGCTAGAGAAAAAGAATTTCTCTGCTTCCAAAAGACCAACAATGAATCCCTCCCAACAATCTCTTCAGTGTAAAATCTTAGTAGAAATAGATTTTCTTAAAAGATGGAGCAGCTAATTTTCTGCTCCTTTTGGTTGTGAGTGTCCTTTTGTATGAATCATAATTTTCAGAATTGGATGTTCTACAGTGAGATTCATTTCTTGGTGACTAACCTAATTCTTGCATTAACCCAGAATAGTACAACTAAGCATATCAACTTGAGAGACAGTGTAAAACACTGGTACTTAAGATATACAGATTCTGAAACACACAGATACACCAAAGGCCGTATTTTCTTTTGGCTGAAGTGCTTAAGCACAGGATAGGCTTAGATTTATCACTTAGATTTATCACTTATATTTACAGATAACATACAACAGTATTTTGCTTTGTGAAAGCTATTCACTATAAGATTGTTTTGCAACAAGTGGGTGTTTGCTTGCTGAACTGGGAAAAAATGATGAAGAAAGGATTTTTTTCTTTTTCTCCTTCAAAATTAATCAAAAGTTGAAGTAATTTTTGGGGTTAGGATGGTTCATAAACCTGCTTTATGGGACAGGATGTTTGACTGAGATAATTAAGCATTGGTTTTTGGCACAAAGTGCTGTAACATTGCTGCCTACCTACTGTAATTGTAAACATAACTGCCAGATCAAAACCAGTCTTTCCAAGGACAGTATTTAATATACTTTCTTGAGCTGTCAATCACATCCTTGCAGGATGAAAGGAAAGAATTTCCCTTGATTTTATTTAGAAATGATCCCCTTGTTAGAAATATGGGGTTTGGTAGTCTGAGGCATTTCTGAGGAAAATAAAATGACGGCCTTATTAATTCATCTGTTAATTCATCTATATAATTATTTAAAAATAAATAGCTGCATTAAGAAATATATAATCTCTGATGAGAAGGAATATCAGTGCTGAGCTCTGACAAGTTCGAAAGAAGTAATATCAGGCAATTTGTGACCTGGTGACTGGCAGCTACTGTGTGCTCAGGATGGGCATGGAACTTTCAATGTTTCAGATACTGAGTACTCTGTCTTTTCAACCATCTACCTTTTAACCATCCATTTCTCTTGTAAAGGAATTCATCAATCCAAACTTCTTATCGTTTTCTTAGCAACATTATTGAAGCTCTGTTTAGGTTGACCTCTTGATGATGGTTATGTTGAGCTACATTGTTCAATTTCAAACATTAATCAGCATCAGGGAATGCTCTTAAAGCACGTGTACATCATATTTCTGAAGGTCTCTCACCTTTAAAAAGGAAATTACTAATCTACCTTAATTCAAATTGTTCCTTAGAGCACAGTTTCTGCAGAGCTTACCATTGCAAATGATGCCTTAAGTTTTAGCTTTTACTAGTACATCCCATTTACTGTCACTGTTACATTAATAAAAAAATCCCCAAACCATTCTGTAATGTACATAAATGTTACATTTTTTCTATTCCCTTCCTTTTGTACAATGCTGGACCATTAAGTATCTCCAACAAAAAAAATAAAATACTGTTTTCTATCTATCCAAATATCCTTCTATCCATCATCTATCCACCCATCCTTTTGCTGTTTACATACCACATTTTTACTCCAGTTTTCTTTGGATTGGTAGTAAGATTCCACAGTTTCACAGGTTTTCGTTGCAGTTCAACACTTTGGTTTTCCATATGAAAATCTGATTCTAAATCATATTCAGTGTAATGCAGAGTAGTATAGCTCTATACAAGTACATGGATTTCCAATTTAAAGCCATGAGAAATTTAATTTCTTAATATCTGACAAATTGGAAAAAAGTTTAAAATCATAAATAAATCATCCTAATTCCAATATTATCAGGTAAGAAATCCAGATAAACTCTTACAAGATTTTGTATTCTTACAACCGTAAAATGTAGTCCAAAGATGAAAGAGGAATGCTTATGTCCTCAGGAAATAGTTTCCCTTGAAGCACCGATTTTCCTCTCTGAGGAAAACAAATTGCCAGAAAAGACACTGTTATTTTGCCCTTTGCATTGTGCCGTGGATGAAGAAGCTCAGTGATTTCTTCAAGGTCTGAGCTGTAACTCCTGGACCATAGCGTCAGAGATTGGTTGTCTTCCAGTAGTGGATATTGTGCATTTGGAGGTCTGAACCATTCTGGGTTTTGTAGGACCCCACAAAATCTTCATATCTTTCTCTTCAGTGCAACGTGAATGAGCTTTCATTTTGCTTTTTCCATTGTCATAGGGATCCTGGTATGGTTTGTACAGTTTTCCTACATTGAGAATGTAGTTTTAGATGCTTGTGTAAATTATCTGTTATCCACTGAATTGTAATGGGCTACGTACCCATGAGATTATGAATTTATGCCAGTTTATGATCAATTTAAATTTTTGATAGAAATGCTATTTACTGACAATGACAAGCAAAGTATGAAATAGTTCTGCTAATATTATCTGCTATTTGGAGCAACAAACGTTTTCTGATTTTCATGTGATAAAGCAAGAACCTTATCAATGACAACTTGTTTTTATTTCTTCCAAGATTATAAGAACTTCCATGACAAAAAGCATTGCAGATAATGAACTTGAAGTCCTGAAGGTAAATTCTCTTGTCAATCTAATTACTTCATTATCAGCAGTGATAAGAGTTTTCCCATTGTAAAGTGACTTTAGTAATTTCCTATTACTAAAGTGCCTTACTAGGGATTTAGAGTGACCAATCTTTGGGAATGTTCCAGTCTCTATCCCACTTCTATCCCTGGTGTATGTCATGTATGGGATTTGTGTTAGCAAATACAGTGGTACCTACTGTAAATAAATTTTAAAGGGTATAACCAAGCAAGTAGTTAACTTCATCCACAGCAGGAAAACTTTACAGCAATTAACCTTAAAATGTTATGGTCAGATTGGATTGAAATAAATTTAAATGCCACTTCTTCTCAACCACCCTTTGTATATAGTGTATTCAACCAGTTTTATTGAGCTCACTGGGATGAGAAATGGGATGTGAGCAGAATTAACTAGGCATATTAGTTTTTGTTATCTAGGGCAGCAGATAGTGGAATAGGAGACCCTGATAGCAGAAGAATTTCCATAAAAAGATCATAGTGCAAGTATAGGTACAGAAGCACAGCACTGGATCTTGTCCTCAAACCCCTTATTTCAACCCTGAAAGAGTTTGAGTGCCTCCAGACCATGCTGTCTGTGAGGACTGGATCAACGTTTACAATGGATATTTTGATTTGCTGAGTTTGCAGTGTCTCAAAAGCTCGTGCTCCAAGCTCGTAACCCAGCTCAAAGATTCCAGCAGGAAGCCTATCCCACCCTATCTGCTGAACCTCCATCTCACCATTTGGAGAACTTGACCCCTTCCAATCTAATTAGTGTACTGGCTGGCTTTGTTTAATGTTTTCTAGAGGATAGGCTTGGTCTTCCATTGTTTTTCCATAATCCCTCATCTACTCAATTGGATCTCCAAGGGATGTGTTATAGAGTTAAAAGTCTTCCCTAAAAGAGTTAAATGTCACTGTAGGACAGTTTAATGCAAAACTGTGTCATGTGAGTTTTTTTATTTTTTTTTTCCTTCAGATGATGGTAAATTATTTTACATGTAAAAGTAAAATTGCTCCTGGTAAGAAAGCAACATGTTACATCATTGGCCTTTTTAGAAAGGAGAGCTGCACTAATATTTATGCCTAGCTGTTCCTGTGCTTCTTGTTAGATCTTAGTATGGTTAGACTGAGGGTGAAATGTAGGCAAAATGAACAAAGTTATTTTCTGACAGATTTAGTTTGTAGGTGTATTACAAAAAGTTGTTCTCTAATGGCTTGAATCCATAGAAGATACGTAGTGGATTTCGATGCTAGTAACACATGCTTTGGAAAGCTGTTCAGATGTCCCTACTGAAGGAAGTTTCAATTTTGTATGTAAATGTTCAACTATTTTATTATAATATTTCTCTATACATGGGACATATTTTTTTCTAAATTTACAGTACTTTTATTTCAAATTTTTCTTAATTTTCAAGTAAATTAGCAAGTTTTATTATTAAAAACTATTTAAGAATATAGTCACTTTCATTTTCTTTTCAAATGACTTTGATATTGAGGAATCTTCAAAATTCCTTTGTAGTTAAAATTCAAAGTATGAAACTTAAATAGTTGCACTTAAATTATTTTAGAGGTTACTGGCTATTCTATCCTACTATTTTTCATATGTAAAAATAGCCTCTTCAATGACACTGAGTATTGATCAAGCTGTACGAGCCTTGGGAGAAAACCAGCCTCCTTGGGCATCTCTTTTCTGTTTCTCCTCTGTGCCTCTGGCTTTCTACAAATTTTCCTCTAAACAGTAGAGAAAATATCACTCTATAGTCTACTCAAAAAGCAGCACAGTTGATATTGTAACAGCAATATACTTGTTGGGGGGCACTAACAGAGGCTGAAACCCAAAGCAGGGTTAATGTTGCAGAGTTTCAAATCATTTAATAAGAATACATTCATTGGGACTTGGCTTGTATGTTAGTTGTAACAAGAATATTGTATGCAATCTGGCAGAGTATAAATCTTCTGGACTCCAATTTTGGCATAATTTAATTCTAACTGAGTTGTGTTTTCTAACACAACAGCTACTAAAACTGCATGTGCTGTTTAGTAGAATGACAAGAGATGCAAGGATTGCTACCTACAAATGAATTTTAGGGATGTTTACTATAGTCACTGGAGCGAGTGTAAGTGTACATGGATTCATAAAAAGAAATTGATTGTTTTTTCTGATATGTAGTAGAAGTTCTGATCTGTTAATGAGATAATTTCAGAACTTCTATATGTGAATGAATTCTGGAAAATGGAGATACTTGGAGAGGTTAAAGAAGGCCAATGCTTTTGTAATTTTCTACCTCACACAATGAAGAAAGGAGAGAATTGCATTAAACAAACTGTGATAGGTGAGACAAGAAAAGACAGACTGTGATTCTGTAAAAGCTCAGTGACAAAGTCTAAAGATTTGTCATGAAATTTCCATTTGTGTTTAGCCAAGCAAACTTGCAGCTAATACTGTTGAGGTGCTAATGAAATTGATGACAAGGAACTCTTTAAAAATAAGTTCAGATGAAAGAAAATCCCCTTCCGTTTGCAACAAGTGAATTGCGTAGGGCTTGAAAATATGTTTCTCTTAATTTAGAATCAGTTTTTTTTTTCTTTTAAAAAAACTTCAAGATTTCAGTTGTAAACTTGTGTGACAACTGCCTGTAATGTAATAACAGAAGGATTAACTGAGGATTGGATCTGTAATCACAGTGTCATTCTCCCTTATTGATTTGTCATCTAAAATACCTAATCCAGAATCTGCTGTTGGTAGTGTGCTTTGAGGACCCTCCTCAACTTCCAGGGTTGGATTCAGATGTAGAAGAGCTTTTGTTTCCTGTCTTTTATAAGGATGCAAAGTCCAGATGTGGACCCAAGTGCCACTAAGGTCCTGAAGGGATGACATTTTTTTCCTTAAAATTAAGCTGAGAATTGGAAGTGTTGTTGGAAATCATTTGGCAATTCACATATGGAGTTATCTAACTGATGATTGCCTTTTACACCGATGTCTTGTAAGGAAGATGGCTCTTGGGTTTTAGGTAAAAGAAGCTTTGCAGATACATAACTGGAAGAAAAAAGACAATGAAGGATAACTGAGAGTGCTGGATAGCATAATCATTGTGAAGTATAAGCCTGGAATAATTTATTTCAAGTGTTTCTATTAATGAAACCCTGGGAAAATCACCTTAATCTTGTAATCCAGCATTGCTTTCACTCTGCATAGTATTTTCTCTTCTTTTAAAGACTGTAATATATTTCATGTGCTAGCGATAACATAATAAGGCCACATGGAAATCCTATAAAGATTGGAGAGGAAAAAAACCAAACCTCTCATGAGAAGCAAAACAGATGCAAAGCTATAACCTTGCACCTGGAAGTCTTTCACATGGCAGTTGTGTGCATTCCCAACCACTCCATAAGGACAGAAACAACACAAGCAGCTGATAATGTGATTGTGAGGAATGTGTTGACCATAGTGATGACAGGGTGATACATTTACCCTCAAGAGCACGAGTGCACCTGTGAAATATTAGACTGTGCTTTTTTGCTAGATCAGTTTAGAAATATTTGGGAGTAAGCTACAAGATGGAAGGAGAGGACAGTTAAAAGAGGCTGGGAAGAGACATTTGGGAAAAGCAGAGTGTGCTTTCAGATCAGCTTATCACAGAGCTTTGGAAGCTTTTTCCAGTCTTATTAAGAATAGATCCTATGGAGGCAAATGTCTATCAATGCAGCTAATTAAATACACTAGAATTAGTAAACAAGGAGAGAAAATTCCTAGTTTATATTAAAAGCACAAAAATTAACATGCAATTAGCAATATGTATTTGAGAAAGTGGAAGGGAATATTTCAGAAAGCTGATTTGATTGCACTGACTGTATTTCTAATTTATGTTTGATGTTAATACACCAAATGGTACAGAAAACATTACATGCAAGGAGAGCATCAAAACTGAAATTACTGTTGGTTTGGTATCCTCTGGGTTTCCTGAATTCTTGGAATTTTTTCTTCCATACTCTTAAATAAATGTTTGTGATTGTATTTAAATAAAAACTCTGCATGCTGGTATTGCTGTTTCCAAATGATCCTTTTCCATTTTGGAGTTCTCCTGTGGGATGATAGAAAGAAAGAAAGAAGGTGTACTTGTGGATTGGTTTGTTGTTTAGGGTTTGTTTTCTTTTTCTTTTTTTTTTTTTTTTGGTACTGTTTAATGCTGTCTTATGGAAAACTTATCAAAGCTTAAGCTGGCTTGTAAGGGATATCTGTGGATCAAGATGTTTTGAAGGGAAGATTCTCCCCAGCTAGCTGCTGTTGTGCCTGGAAGATGCTGAAATACATTGGTCAATTTACCTACTTCGATGTTGTGTTGAAGCTGGATGAAAATGTGTTATCTTATACAGAGGCTGATGAAAAGAATGCAATGCCATCTGTATGAAATAGGGAGTGTGCCTTATGCAGGCTTGTGAACAGATGCTAGCTGACGTGTTTTAGCCAAAAACTATGGAATTAATGATAAGATTTCCTGGGAAAAATATACTTCTGTGAGTATTTGAGGAAAGCAGTTCTGAGCTTAAAATGTCCTCACAGTCAGTTGGATGAGGATTGATTTGGCTGCTGCTGAGGAGAAGTGGATTCTTCACTGGCAACACCTGAAAGGAAAGGCAAATGCTGAATAGAGAGTTTAATGCTGAAGAAAATAGCTGTCAGGAGGCAGAAACAGTAGGACACCTGGATGTAGAGTACATTTTTGGAGATGATAGATGAAATTTTCTGAATCTAACTGTTGGAATCAACCTTAGGAAGAGAAAAAGGCCTGGAAAACGAATTAATATTTTGGCAGTCTGTCCAAGATTACTTTTCTAGAGAAGAGGAGGAAATCAATACTAAATATATATAGGAGTACATTATGCTGAGTTATGCTGACCTCATTAAATATATCACTAACAAATGGCTACAGTACAGTCAGTAGCAGGACAGAATTGGAATCCTAGTCTGCTGAAGCTTCCTTTAATGTAAAAGACATGAAGTAGCTGCTTCAGGACATGGCTCAGTAAAGTTTAGCAGAGATTCTGAAGCTGGTTAGCCAGATCAGCTGCTGTCAGCTGAAGAAAGGGAAATAAACTTATTGAAATCTCAGTGCAGCAGGAGGAGCTTAGTTAATGTCAGATATCCCAAGCAGTCCTCGTAAATGTGCTAAAACAGGTCTGGTCACACACTCCAAAACAATGAAGGAGAAACTGGGTGAAAATGGTCTCTGAAACTCAGTGGCCTTGTGCTTCAGGGTATGGGATGGTCTGGAATAAAATCCCCCCTCCAATGGCAACCAAGTGGTAATCTGTGAGGTTTCTGTGAGCTGAGGGGGAAACTGCTAGTATTTGCAGGACAGTCATTCTGCAGTGTCTTGAGCAGTGTTATTGAGGGGAATTAAACCCCTCAGACTGAGGAATTCAACAGTTCACTGTTCTGAGTATGGCCTGGTAAGGTTCCCTGAGCTATTAGGTCATACTCATTTGACAAGGTTCTCGGTTTCTCCTAACAAAAGTAAAATGTGAAAGTGTTGCAGTATGTCTTCATAATGAAGTCATTATTCATAATGAAGTCACCTGTTTCAAAGGTGTGTATATGGCAACAATCTAAACATTATAAGCCTAGTTTCTTTAGGAAATGAGACTGAGGGTGTAATTTCTCGGTGCTTGTCCCTCCCCTAATAACTTTTGAAGCCATTCTTTCATTGAGTTATTTCCTTTCTTTCACTCACTTTCAACCAAAGCTGCTGATGGAGATCAGTCTTTAAGCTACTTGATTTCCATGAGCTTCATGAAAACACAATCCATCTCTCCTTTCCAGCTCTCTATCAGTGCTCTCATTAGGAGAGTGTGTGTCAGCTCAGCCCTTATCTGTTACCACATAATCTGTAGGTGGCAGCAATGGTATGAATTGCCCTGATTGCTTCTGTCAGTTCAGTGCTTTGGTGGGCATGAGAGAATCCAGTGTGAGAGCTATAACTGTAGGAAGTCAGTCTTCTCTAATTCTGCTGTTCATATTTCACATCAGTTTCACTTCAGGCACTAGTAAGAAGAAGCCATAAAGGTGATTAATATTTTGTAATGAAGCTATTGGCACCTAATAAGATGTTCACTTCTGTAGATTCCTTACTAAAAATATTGAAGGACTTGAAGGTAAATGTGACATTCAATTCTGAATACATGCATTTGGATGCTAGCTCCTTTGTCTAAATGAATTAATAAGTATTGATTGATCAATTGCCTTCCAAAGAGATAATCAAGGAGTAATCTTGTTAAAGACAAATGGACTACTTAGTATGACTCAAAATGTTAAAGGGCCAAATCTCGGTGTGAGAGTGGAGAGTAACCTTGTGGTTATATCAGGACTGCTCAAATGAGAAAGGCAAGAGGGACTCATTCCAAAAAGGAAGTGAGTTTTTCCCTAGATCTCTAAATCAGAGGAGCCTGCCGCTGGCTGATCCAGCAGCTTGGCTTTAACAGACAGTGCAGAGGGAGAGACTGTGCAGAAATGGGAGAGAATTAGGCCCATTTTGGTATTGTGCAATAAGAAGAGATAAGGTCACTTGAGCTAAAGCTTACAATTGATTCCTGATGTTAGTTTTTAAAATGAAAATGTTGTAAGAGGTTTTTGGCAAATGTTGGAATTGACTTTATGGATAATTCCTAATAACGATTATGAATCAGCTTTGAAAAGGGTATTGCAAACTTTAATGTGTTTGAGTATTTCATAATGCTCAGCTAAAAGTTTATGATATTAAGATGCAAACAGCATTTGGAAAATGTGCTGCTTCATATTATACTAGCACTATTAAAAATCCCCTAGATCTGACTACCAGCTGTGTGTTTATTCCAGTTCTTTTCTGGATTATCTTAATTTCCGTTTAAAGTACCAGATACAAAAGATGGTATCTGTAAGCATTGGACTCGAGATCTTTAAAGACTTTTTTTTTTTTTTTAAGTCACAATTTCTACTGCTGTAAATAGTAATAAACATTCTTAATGTCTCATTTATTGACTTATTTAAACTTCAGACAGTAATTATGGTTATGTTCAAACATACAGAAGACAGTGGAAAGAATGCTTTGTGAAACATCAGTACTCCTGGTTCTCTTTAAAATACTCTTCCAGTCCCTGGAGTTCCATGGTACCATTTTGTAGAAGACTGTTTTGAACAGTGCTCTGAAACCTACTGGACTTGGTGTATGACCAGCTGCTAAAGAGATTAAAATCTAGATTAGGAAACTCCTGGCAGTAAGAGTGACCTGGAACCTCTCTGTGAATCAAAAGGACTGTGAGATACCTTTTCCTTCCTCCTGATAGTGGAGATGATGCCTTCTGCAGACACATCACTGTTTGCTTAGAGCTTGCTTGGTGTTTTCTCTTGCTCACTTTGTTGGGGGTAGAATATAGACAAGGACTCATGCATTAAACATCAATTGCTGAGTGCCCAGGACTTAATTCACTACAAACTTTAAAACACTACTGCTTCAGAACTAGAACAATAGAATAAATAGTTTTTCAGTGTGCATACAGGGGCAGCTGGAGCTGGCTAAGTTTCTTTCTTACTCCTAACTTCTGTTTGTCCTTTGCTTAGTAATATTTACTGGTGCCAGACTGATCCATTTTATAGGGACAGGCAGCAAGCAGTTCTACTAAAACAAAAATCTCTACCAAATGGTTAAAAAATAAATCTTTTAAGTTGTCTTTTGAGTTATAGAAACCTGGGGTGTGCTTTATGGCAATTTCATTTCAAACTGACTTGTATGTTTTTGGTGTCATTGTTGAAAAATTTAAAAATTATAACTTCTGCATTTATCAAGGTTTCATGTTTGTTGAACTCTGGTCTGTGGCTTAATGGTTGATAATTTTGTATTTTTGAAAAAACATCTGTGACAAACCAGCTTATAGAGCTCTAGATTCATTCTTCAAAACTCATCCCGCATATGTTCTGATGCTACAGTTAATCTCCTCTTCACCCTGATATTCCAAGCTTTGTTTTTAAGCCCAGACAACTCATTGTACACTGATCTGCAAGGATTTCCAAGCAATAAGATAGACTAAAACACCTTACATTTAAAATGATTTTGTAATATACATGCCCATGTGCCATGGTTTAGGAATGGTATTCTCCAATTTAGCAGTCCCACTAAAAACTACATGCTGCTCCCCTCACCCTCTAGTTGGAGGCATAAAAGGCAAAGATCATGGGCTGAGATAAGAATAATTTACTGGAAACAGCAATGAGATAAGAAATGAACAGTAACAACAACAATAATAATGACAAAAGATAAAAGAAAAGAAGTGTTTCACATGGGGACACCCCTCTGATAACAGAAATACTGGATGGCTCCCTCTGCCATGTTTTCTCAACTGGATGGAGCCTCTTCTTCCTGAGGAGAATATTTTTCCTCTGCTCCCAGCAATGATTTGAGGTGGTACAGAATATCCTCTGTCCTGGCCATGCCCTCTCCTGGCTACTGCAAGAATTAACCCTGTCCTGGCTGAAATTATGACACCATGAAAAAAAGTATGGCATGACATAAAAAGTATTGCAAGGCTTAAAAAACCACAAATATCTTTTGGAATATACAGATGAAGTGTGAGGTTTTTTGGTTTGTTTTTTTTTTGTTGGTTGGTTGGTTGGTTTGGGGTTGTTTGTTTGATTGTGGTTTTTGTTTGTTTGTTTTTATTTGGATTTTTTTTGGAGAACTGCTC
Source organism: Brachypodius melanocephalos (assembly GCA_013398615.1). Lineage (NCBI taxonomy): Eukaryota > Metazoa > Chordata > Aves > Passeriformes > Pycnonotidae > Brachypodius > Brachypodius melanocephalos. Next base: position 210,428 of record VZSR01001831.1, on the reverse strand, counting down.
TTCATGAAGCTTTCATTTCTATGATCTGATGGCTACATTTGAGGTTGTCACCTCTCAGAAACTTGTATACAAAGTTTACCTACGGATGCAGAATGAAGTATTCCACCTGCTTCATTTCCAAACCTCTGTTTCCTGCAGAGGAAGCTCAGGATTGCGTGTCTGTCATATGCTGGTACTCGAAGCATCCAAATTTATGTGGCTGAGGAATTGGTCTGAGTAGGCACATTTCATACAGATGACAGCTCTTGTTACTGCTGTGCCAGGGGTTGGCATAATAAGGTTAAGCTTTCCCCTTTGACATGATCTGCAGTGAGCACCAAGTCTGTACTCAAGCAAGGGATTGTGTATAAATACTGTAGGAAATTCAGGCTCTGGCTCAGGTCTGTGTTTCAAACAGAAGCTAATGCATGTGAAGGGGTCCCTTTCTTGTGGCATCGATGCTGAGGGTTCCCTAATGATCAAACTGTTGTTCTTTGTGTCTTGATAAGTATTTAGGACATATACAGCAACAGCAACAACAGACAACCAGTGGCTTGGTTGACAGATCTTGGGCCAAGAAAGGTTTTGGACTTACAGGAACATCCAAATTACTGAGCTTTTGAACATGTTTCTCCCCAGGAATTCCAAGATGTAAGGATAGCTTCATTTTTCACCATTAAAGGCTTCTTTGCAAAATCTTTGTGAACAGTCTTTTGTTACGTGTGTGTGTTTGTTTGTTTGTTTTGGGTTTATTTGTCCTTCTGAATGTGTCAGTGGATGTTACATTGTTCAGCCGTGACTCTGTTGTGATCTGTTTACCCTTACTCGTTCCAGGTGTTCAGACTTTGGGACATCTGTGCAATTGGTGCTGGCTGTCAGCTGGAGGTACAAGCGCTGATCCTGAGCTGATAAGTTTGGATCTAAGGGGTGACTTTGAGGGGATGGTTTAGGCTATGTTAGCTGTGTCCTCCACGGTAGCGTTCCTCTGATCTAAAATATATCTCCTGAATGTGTTTTTGTGAGCTGAATGATGACTTGCACAGAATGAACAGAGAATTTAGCTTTCAGATTTCTCAGGTTTCTCAGTTTCTATCCATGTCTTTTAGCTCCTTCTTCCTGTTAAGACAACCTACACTTTCTGGATTTTAGGCAAGTGACTCTAACATGGGTTGTGCCAAAGCATCCTCTAAAATTGGTGAGTGATTCTTGTAATTGATTTGGTGGGAATGAACTTGAAGGGTTTGATAGCTTTGTAGGATCAGATAAATCTGAAAAGAAATGTTAATTATGTCTGGTGATGAATCTTTGTTTTTCTTCTATCACTGGTTGTGATTGTACTTGGCCCCCACCTTAGTGACCCAAGGCATAGCCTTGAGCAAAATAGTATGAAGTGGCTTTGATTTGTTTCCAGGTGCAAATACAGTGTTTGCTTGTTTATGGGCACAGCCTGAATAATCAGTGAATTGACCGGGATTCAAAGAATTTTATAAGTGACTTTTCCAGCATCAAGTACAATGGCCTTGGCAGGTGAGTTGACTTTCTTTTGTAGATTGAAAAATTGAGACTTGGAGAAGCAAGTGACAATTACATCCTTTCTGTAAGTTATAAAAGTAAATCTGAGGTACATAAATATTTATAAAATAAGCGAAAATGACTGTTGATATTACCATAGCATTTCCATCTAAAATTGTTCCAGAGAGTTTGTAATGCAAGGATTTAAAACAGTTTTATTCCAGTGCTCCTTCTTGTGCTTTGTGGTGGTAGAGATTCCTTTGTTTTTTGCATCCTCTCTCTGCATCTTAAATACTACCCCTCAGATGCCTCGGAAAAAAAAAATCAGAGTTGAGGTGTCTTTTAGTTTTGATCTTTCCAGTGGCTGTATCAGCTCCTTTTTTCACCTGTTGCCAGGGTGCCTTTGTTTGCATGTGTGATTTTTGGATCAGCAGCCTTTTCTTCTGAAGTGAGCTCTGCTGTGAGAGAGATTTATGGCACCTCGTCCATTCCTTCTGTATCAGTGTTACTCTGTGAGCTCCCAGCATCTCTGTCACAGGAGGAACAGCTTCTCAGAGCAGGCCCACAGTATTATCTTTGAACATATGTTCTCTATTAAGTGAGATGAGGAAGTCACTTAGTTTTCCTTCCATGTGGAGGTTAAAATGGAGGGCTTGTCTAAAAACAGATTGTGCTAAATTGGGGGTTTATTTGAACAGTATGTCAACATTATTAACTTGAAAATATATACTAAATTGATAGGTTTCCTTCAGTTACCTCATCTTGAAAGCTGTTCTCAAAAAACAAGCAAGCAGTTCAAAAGTGATTTAATCTGCCTGAAAATGAGAAAGTCAGATGAAAGCCGACAACACTTTTGTTATAAAGAGTGCTAGATAAACTATGTCACGTCTTTGGCCCATTTCACTTCTCCCTATTCAGAAGTAATAACAAATTTTAAAAATTGAAGGTGTCCAGGTTCTAGAGTTAACCTGCAGACGTACTAACATTGTCCTAAACTTTGGGCACAGACAACACATTGGGTTGCAGAGGGAACAGCTTTTAGCTCTGACCATTTTGCAACAGGTGATGTGACTGGGATCCTGGGTCTCACACTGTCACCTGGCTGCACTGACACATGTGTAAGGTGGCAGTGTGAATGCTTCACATGTGAAATGCATTGCATGAATATCTGTAAGGCTTCCTTGCTTTTAGACATTATTTGGAAGGTTTTAATGATGTTGTCTATGCCAAGAAAGCCCACTTTCTTTAGCATTCCACATAATCATAGACATTTCAGCAGCATTCACTCAGCACTACTTATATATGTGCCACCCTTTCAGACTCAAGAGCTAAAATTAGGGGCCTTCTAGATTACCCTATTGCAAAGGAGAATCTGGGAATTTCCAGGGAAACTGAGCTGCTTTAGCACAGTTAATGAGAAACATGTGCCAAGCCTGACTTTCTTCAACACAGCACATAAACTGAGACAGTTTCACCATTTGGAGCTTTAAAACTCTCTCAGTAAATAACCCATTTTAAGAATCCACTTGTTCATAAAACAAAGGGAGAGTTCTGCTATTAAGTTCTGGTGTGGACATGAGTCCACCTGGAAGGAAACAGCTCCTTTACTGACCCATTCTGGTCAAGAACAAGTGTAGGAATTGATGATCTTCCTGACCTAGTTCACCATTTCAGCTCTTGATAGAGTGTGAAAGAAATATGACATTTTTACATCTTCCAAACTACTTATTTTCACCCTCTCCAGTGACTATACCCAGAAACATCAGCATCCAGAATGGTGCTTTCTGACAAAATGAATGTAGGATGTCACAGTTCTAGGCAAGCCCTGGCTGTCTGGTGAAGGAACAATGCAAGTGTACCAGTCTTTGTCCTTTTGCTTCAAAAAACAAAAATAGCAAGTCTTGACCCACATGAATATTGTGGTCTGACTAGCTTTTGCAGAGGTTGATTAATTAGTTTTCTGTTATTTTAAATATTACATCCAGTTTATTATTGAATCTGCACCCTGTTGTTAAAAAGACAGCTTTATTGTTGTACAAATTAATAGAGTGTGGCAGTGAATCTAGCTGAGATTCCTAAGCATTTAGGCAAAGAAATCTAGTGATGGTGCATCATGTAATCCTGGTTTGTCAGATTAAGGTGTAGACACCTTCTCAAGTGGAAGAGACTGCAAAGTGTTTCCTTCATAATTTGTCACTGTGCAGAGCACACAGTGTGAGTAACTTCAGCTGCAGCTGAAGGATATGGTGGTTCTGAGGTGTAAAACTGTGACTGGCATTAAGGATTGTGGTTTGGATAGACAGGAATTTGGGACACTATTATAAAACATGACTTTTTTTAAAATTTTTATTTAGTTTTTTGGGCAAAAATAGCTTGGTCAGTGAAAGGCTTGCACTGGGCTCATCTGATGTCATTGACAGTGTATCTGGCCTGATAATGTGCAGAGCACATCCAGGGCACTTAAAGTGCTGAATAGGGACTGGTTAAGAGGTTATAGTTGGATGAACAAAAGGAAATTCTTCAAAATGCCTCTGGGTTTTTGTGGTACTGTATTCAACAAAATGAGTATGTTTGGAAATCCTAAGAACCTGTGATCCAAATGTCAGTGGAAAAGAATTCACTGAAGTTGGAGCACCTTCTTCACTTGAAACTGCTTTGGAATCTAGAAGGTGCAGAATTTGGACTTCAATTAGCAGTTAAACAACATGTGACATGCCACAGACAATTTTCCTGTGCTGCTTACCAGGGCGTTGCATTTCCAATAGGAAGCCATAAACCCAGGCAGTTGTACTCACATCTCCTTCCCATATGCACAGTACATGGGAATTCCTTTTCATCTTGCCAATTACTTTTCACGCTTGGGGTTGGGCTACTCATCTTCAGCACCTCCTCGTTAGTCTGTGTGATTCATCAGTTTGCATTGTCCTGTTTGATGTGGCAGCTTGTCATTAAAGAGCCCAGTGATTGTCACCCAGTACCAGCCCATCAGCCTCCTCTCTATGTCCAAATTGCAGCTGAGCAGTCACAGCCTCCTTCACCCTCAAGTGTGAAGGGACTGGGTGGCATCAAGCTTTTCTTCTTATTTGTTCTGTCATTGCTTTGTAGTAGTTATGTCCCCCTCAAAGTTTCCACTCTGTATCCAGTGATTCTCTCTTTGCTAAAAGGATACAGGGGAAACTGAGATGGAATCAACCGCTGTGTTTACTTATTTTCCTCTCTTAGGATTTACTGTTGGTAGCTTCATGCTATATAACACATGAAAATAAAGGCAGATTTGTATCTCAAAGAGCTTATTATGCTCCTTCTGTAGAAATGATTCACTGGGAAATCCTTTTGATATCTGCTTTTCTCTGTGTTCTGGAAGTTGGTACGTAAATTTAAACACCAAAATGTAAAAGAGAAATTACCATTGCAAGCAGGACTGAAACTATGAAAGTCTTTATAACTTTATATGCATATAGCTGTGATGAATGTAAACTTATTTTGTTGCAGAATGAAGGCTCATCTTATGGCACATGCTCTATTATGCCTTTGTAAAAAAAAAACATTTATGAATGTGTTTGCTTCCCTAGCAGCAGGGCTGTAGCTAAAGACCACCTGATTAAAAACCTTCATCCTGCAATTCCCAGTATTAGGATAAATCACAGAGCATTGTTTATATGACTCCTTGTGTTTCCTGCCATGTATCCTCACACGCAGATGGTTTTAATCATTCATTGCTAATAGTGAGTGTGTCTTAAAGTTTTCTAGACTTTTTTTTTTTTTTTGGCATTTGGTATGCTTAAACTTTGCCAGTGTAGAATGGGGATGATTATGTACCTTGAGAGAAATGAAACATCCTTGGGATAATTTTTGGTTTATTGTCTCTGCTTATGCAACAGCCTTTTGCTGTTCTAGAACAAGGCAGAAACCTTTCAGTGGATAAAATTTCTGCCTTGTGTTTCTGTGTTAATAATGCAAGCAGAAGATACATGCCAGGTGTATTGGGTTTGTGTGACAAAGCCCTAAAAAAACCTGTGGAGAGCTCCTGGAAGCTTCCCCCATGTCTGACAGCCAAGATGGACCCGAGGCTGAGCCCATCAGTGCCAGTGGTAGTGCCTCAGGGATAACAGATTTAAAGAAGGGAAAAAAGAAACCCTGTGAAACAGCAACTGCAGCTGGTGGACAGAGCAGGAAGAATGTGTGAGAGGAACAGCTCTGTGCAGAAGGAGGGGCAGGAGGTGCTGCAGGTGTCAGAGATGAGATTCCCCCTTTAACTCACATGAGGAGTAGCAACATGAGAGAAAGTATTGACACAGTGAGGGGCAGAGCTGGTTTGCTTAGGAACCAAGACAAAAGGGAAGTGATTTAGCTATAACTCCATACCTCAAGTCCTTTGTGTGTTGAAATTGTGTATTGTTCCTTATCAAAAACTTCAAAGGCACAGGGAGTCAGATTTTTCAAGTGTTTTAAGTGACCATAGGTACAGTAGTGGTGAATGGATGAATATCTAGCTGCATGTGGTTAACTGATCTGGGTCATTTGAAGAGCTGGTTGAGAAGGTCTTTTTGAATGAGTAATAGAGGAAAGATAAGGAAGATAGTTTTGAAAGAGTACACAAAATTCTGATTTTTCTCCCTCCTCCTCTTTTTTGGAAAATAACTGTAGGCAACTGGTAAGAAGTCCTAGCTGAAAAGCTTGATTTAAGAGAGGATTTTCAGGGTTGATTCCCTTCAGAACAGGGAGCTAACAAAAAAACTTTTAACTGCACTTACAGGAGGGGGAAAGGCTGATGCCCGACTAATGTTTTTCTTCAGCAGTTGCTCATATTAGCAAGAACAAAGATCACTCTTCTTCAGGCTAATGGAAAGTCAAAATGAACAGTCAACACTCCTGAAAGTATCCCCGACCCTTTTTGCTTTCTCTTGTCTCTCCTAAGTAGTCTTGTGGGGAAAAAGAGTCGATTTTGTGTAAGAATTTTATTTTTCTTTATCTTTTGGCAGAAAATGGCTTTGTTGAATTGGTGGTGTGTGTGTGTATGTGGGGTGGTGGTGTTCCATTTTGTTTTCCCTACCACCATCCAAGTCTAGTAGGAACTGTTTCTGACTTTGGCCAAGAACTTCACAGCTGCTGCTCTTCTTCCTAGTGCATTCAAAATAAGTTGTGCAGCATCATATACATCAATGAAAAAAGGCCCCTAAATGCTAGAGAACCTATCCCAACCTTCTCTCTTACCTCTCAGTCTGAGTGGATCAATGAACACATGCCTATGCTTCCTGTTGAAATTAGTCTTAAAGCCCTAAAAAAGGCACAGTTAAAAATTATTTGTTTAAATTCCTGACTTCCAAAGAGATACTTGAGTGTTTTATAAATAAAGTTTTGTTATGAAACAGATGAACTGTCCTTGTGAGCTGTTTCTGGCATCCTTGAGAATTTAATTCTAAATTGTGAGCTTTCTTTTCTCTAGAGCTTGAAAAAGAAACAAAAAAATTATATGGGTAAACCAACAACACATCTAGGATGGATCCACAGAGATTAGTAGGCTCAGAGTTAATGGTCTGCACTTCTTCCAAATAAACAGTACTCTCAAACGTGGACCACATTTTAAAAAGCACAATCTGATTTTAGCAAATGCTGGAGCACTATGTGTAGCAGGAAAGGTTGTATTGTGCTGAGGGATTAGAATTTAGGATTCTCCTGGATTTTGATGTTTTCAGAGCTATTCAATTGCCTTCATTAGTGCTTTCCTTTTCCAATTGCTTCCGCAGCAGCAGGAACATGCCAGAGACTCTCTTGTTTTTGCTGGTGCAAGTAGTAACCTGATTCTGTCCTTGCTCACTAAGGGGCTTTATTGTTGCAGTTCATGTGTTTTAATAAAAATCCCTTATAGTAAGCAATAAACTATCTAAGCTTCTGACTTATTTTCTTGTCAGTCCCTTCCTGGGCACAGGGAGGAGGTTGAGGAAGAAGGGTTTAAGTGTACCTGCAGTCATGCAGCAGCAGCATATAAAATGCTGCCAGCTGCAACAGATGTGCCTTACACCTGCTAAGCCCTTGCTAGCAAGCTGGCCTGGCACCCTCTGGTTGTGTAGCAGGCAGGAGTACAGTTTGATCACACTCTAATTTCAGCTTTAGACAATCTCAGTTTTTATGGACGATGTTTATTAAGTGAATGTCCTGATCAAACTGAGCATCCCATCGTCTTTGCAGAGCAAAAGTCTCTGCTATCCAGACTTGTGGCATGAAAGACAAAAAAACATTATCAGTGGAAATGCTTCGCATATTCTATGTCTGGAAACTGTGGATTCTATATGTACTCCATCATACATCTGTGCATGTATGTCCACCTCTCTTTTCTCAGAAGAGTAAGGGGAGAATTGTTCTGCTCCATAACACTTCTTTCTTGTTAGGCTTCAGACTGTTTGAAAATGAGTGGTAAAAGTCAAATAGGAAACACCACATAAAACTGTAGAAGTGTCATCAATGAATCACTTCCTTGCTGCTAGGACAGAGGAAAATGGATGAGATTAAATATGGATAGATCTGAGAGAATGACATGGAAAGGTGGAGGGAAGCACTTGCATGTGAAACGATCAGACTGAATATCTTTGGATCATTTCATTTTTGAAGAAAACATCTGTCATACAGTTTCACACTTATGACATTCTCTTCTATCATTCAAACTGTTCTTAATTCCTCACTGCAAAAGGGAAGTTTCTTATTAGATGGAGTGAATTTAATTAATGCTTGTCTTTCGTGAGAGCAGCCTGAGGTGTACTGCAAAACCAGAGCAGCCTCATCTGATTCAGCAGACCTACCGTGTGACCAGCTGCCAGAAGTTGGACTAGGGAGTCAAAGGGAAAGGCTTGTAATCAATTTAGAAAAGCATATAGCTGGGCAGGGAGAGAAGTGTTTCATTTTCAATTTCTGCATGGTGATTTGAAGGACACAGAGATGATTCACGTGAAGGGAATTGATTTCCCCCCCCCCGCCCCTTCTAAACCTAAGTGAGCTGAGTTTAAAACTCTTGGAGGATTTTCTGTGAGATGTTCACGCAGCTCTGGTGGTGACAGTATCTTGGCTTCAGTTCTGAATTTTGTTCTAAATTTAGGATTCCTCTTTGCCTCTCTCTTGGAAATGTAGTTGTTCCCTTCCCTGCTTGGTATCAATAACAGTCTGCCTCCCTTTTAGCATTACTTCTGAACTCAATAGTTGCACAGTGTGTGAATCTCTTTATATCTTCTGTGACTATCACCATGTTGTGGACATAGATTATTTTTGCTTTCACAGAAGCAATTTACAATAGATGAATCCTTGTTGACACTTCTGGGCAGGCAGAGAAAAGTTGTATCACAACAATCTCAGCTTTGAATCAGAGAAATGTTGTCCTTACCACCTCCTACCACATTTCAGAAACTGTTTTGTTTGAGTTATCCATGTTTCCTGTATTTTCTTGGCCAAAAGTAAACAAAAATCGAGGGTAAACCTTGAGGTCATGTCAGGAGGTCATGTCTGAAGGACAGATTGTTATTATTTTTTAATTCCTTTATTCATAAGGTCTCTTATTAACATGTTGCTACAGATTTATATGTAGCTGCATGAGCACCACCAGCATTCCTGTTGTGTGAAATGGCTTGTCTGCCTTCAAAAATTATGAAGAGACAGCAGGCAGAAAGACAATAGATCAGCCAGAGTGTCTACAGATGTTTTTAATCCAATCCTGTTATTTATACAGTGTCATAGGTATGCATGTTGTTTTATAGATATATAAAACCATGAGAGTTCCTGTCCTGAGGGGCTTACAACATGCAAGATTGTAAATTAAATCCTGCAAGATTTCTGGTCATCCCGTTCAGTGCCCAGTGTGTAGAACTTATAGCAAATGCAATATGGAACATCCCCACTTCTCACTGGCTGCATGTGTAAAGGCAAGAAACACATGAGAGCACTGCTAATGGATCTTCAGGACCTCTAACAGAGAATTCCAGTGTATGAACACAGTTAGGGTTTGCTTTTGTCCAGTTAGTTGCTGTGGAGGAGCTCAAAAACATGCCCAGTGTTTGTTTCAGCTGTGTGTGTCTTCATGTGGAGCACTGCAGGGTGAATTTAAGAACTGTGGAGAGGAGAGACAGCTGAATAATTTCCTTACTAATGAAATGAGATGACCATTTCAGAAGCCTGCTCATAAGTGGGTTTTAAGGTCACAAAGTTATAAACCAATTACATACTCTTTACTAGCATTTTACAGCTACTGGTCTGGTAGAATTCATACATTCAGAATATGCCTGATGGAGATTTGTGCACTTTGCACTTCAGTCTTCCTTCTTTGTGCCATGAAATGTTGATTGGAAAATTTGACTGTGAAATTTATTCTTGCTTTAAAATAAGTTCTGTGTTAGGAGTGCAACCTGAGAAGTGATTTTATGGCCTCTGCTACGTGGTAAGGAAAATCTTGACTCCTGATAATTTTTCTAATCCTGAATTCTGACCCTAGGATGGGGCAGTATTGACCTCATTACCTTGTTTCAGGCACAATATCCATTTTTCCATGCTACCTGAGAGTGATTTATGTTGTTTAGAATGTCTCCATGTGATACAGATTTGAATTTTTTTCAGTTGTTTTTTGATTTGTGAAGGTCATAAAAATAATTGCCTGATATCTTTGACTATATAAATACCTCTCCTGCCCACCTTCAACTTTATTTTCCTTCTCCCATGATATTCCTCATTTTCAAGATTTGAAAACAACTATAGGACAGAGAGAAATGGGAAAAAATCTGGAAGTTGGAAGCTCAGAAAAGAGTTTAGTGGGGGTTTTCCTTGCTATAAAATTATTGGGCAGGAGCCAGGTGCATGAGAGCTTGAGAAGAGGAATTGCAGAAGTTGTTTCTCTGTGTGTTGTAGTCTGGAGGAGGAAAAATGAGTGGAACTAAAACAGGGCATGACTCCAGGGAGGGAGCCTTTTATGACAGCTTTCTGGGAGAGTGGAAACTAGGAGAAAAGATGGCCAGAACAATGTGCATGAAACATGTTTGTTTTACTTAGCTCAGACTGCTTCTTAAAAAATTTAAGCTAAGTTAATTAGCACTTGCAAGATGCTGCTCGAAGTTGCTGAATTGCTTCCTGTCTTTGGGCTAGTTCATTTAGAATTAGCCAGTTCCAGGCTGAGATTGCCAAGTTTCTAACCCTGACTGAAAAAAAACCCCAAACAACTGAGTTAATGGGCTCATACCCATCTACAACACCTCAGTGCCTCCCTTGCAAAACTCAGAGCACTTGTGACACTGCCTCACTTCACACTGCAACAGGGATACTCACAGATGGGAATGGCTCCCACACAAACCCAGCTGGTTAACGTGGCCTCCTCAGGGCTGGGGAAAACAAGCATGTGAAGAGGACAGGACAGAAGATTCTGAAATCCTGGGTGGCATGGAAAAGGTGACTAAGGAGCAAGTAGCCACACTTTCTCATAGCCCAAGGATTGGAGGAGCCTCAAGTGATATCGAGGCAGTGGTTCCAGGATGATGGTCCTGGGGCTCATGTGGGAGTACAAATGCTTTTAGGTAGGCTTGGGCACACAAGTGATGAGGCAAATGAAATGAGGGTGTTTTGAAGGCAAAAACATCCTCTGTGTTGCAGAAGGTGCCTGAAAAAGCGAGGGATGTGTTGGTGCAGCATCGCTTTGTGCTCGCCCTCCCCTTGTGCTCTTTATCCAGACATTGAGGCTGGCTCAGTGTGGCCATTCACACAGAACAGCAGGTCACAGGCAGTAAATATAATATGAAATAATCACTTTGGGACAGTACAGATTTGCTTTTGGGTTCTCTTACAGGGTGCAAATACTTTGGATGTTATTTGAATACAGTTGAATAGCAAAGTGGTTTTGCCTTTTAGAGCTTTGCTTCTTTTAAGCTGAAAGAGAGTAATTGCTAAAATCTAAGGCTATTGAGGCAAAATTTCATTGCTGAAAAGAAGGTTATGCATGCAAATCTGCATGGTACACATGTTTGATTTGATGTCTAAGTTTCAAATATGTATCCAAATTTTAAGATGCTGGCAGAGATTCAACCAGCCTAATATCAAACTTCAGCTGTTGCTTCAACGCACTGGATATGTATTTTGCCTAATTTATGTTTAGTTCTAACAGTGGCAAGCTGTGTTGCCCTAACTGTAGTTTCAGAAAAAGCTGTAGTGGGTTTTTTTTTCCTTCTGTTGTCTTGTTGTTCCAGAAAACAGTGAAGTTACTGTGAAGGTTCTCAGAAAGTTAAATTTCTTTTAAAAATCTTTTTCTTTCACTTTAGATTTATAAGCTTTGAGCATAAAAATAGGGCCACTAAGTATGTGCACCTCTGGACCTGATTTTTGTGTTGACATGGCCAATTTACTATACACTGAAGTACTTGACTGTGCCCATGTTGGTATTTTAAGATAGACCTCAGACAAACATTACTTCTGCAAATGTAAATCATGATGGTCACACCACATAACTTTAGCCACTTCATTTCAGGGCTTCCCTTTTGCTTTAGGCTAGTGGAGAGAAAGATTCCTTCCAGAGAAGGAATCCTGTGAGCCATCTCTGAGAGGAGGTTGAAACGGGACTGTCCTCTCAGAAGTGTCTCATCTTACTATGTATATATAAGCACTTCTGCAGGAATGTCACAAAATTCTTCTTTCCTTTTAAAAATAAAACTCAAAATCCCATTGAGTACGAAACTAGGTAGTAATTGGAGGCTTTTAGTGAAAATCTTAGTACTGTATAACTAAATTGTACACCATTGTAGCAGATTGCAGTTCTGCACCATTGTTCAGCTAACATTTGCATGAAGTGCACAGAATTGGAAATGTGTGTAAAGTAAGAGTTTCTTCTTTTTCTTAATGGGAAAAGAGGAGGAAAACAGCCTAAAATATTTCTTATCAGATGCAGTAATCTTAAATCATCTGGATTTAAAATTAAAATCTGTCCTGATTCTCTCCAGGGAGTACTAAATTGGAGAATACCATTCCTAAACTATGACAAAATCCTAGAAGCCAGTGGGAAGGAAGAGAGATTATGAAATATACAGAACAAAATCTGAAGCACTAGGAAATCAGAATAGTGAAAATTGGATGTCTCTGTGGTGTATAAATCTTTGCAGATTTGTTTCCATTCCTGGAACTGTAGAGAATGCCTTGACTGAAGACAACAATTAAGAGAAATGTAGCTTCAGAAGGCATGTGGTTCACCACCTCCCTCAGGAAAGCTTGGTATCAGTAGAGGAAAAATATTTCAATTGTATTTTGGAATAGGACATTCTGTTCTGTGATACACTGCTGTGAAATCATGGTATCATGGTGGTCTGGGCTGGTGTTTAGTCTGCACTCTGCTGAAGACTCCTTTCTGTGTGAGAGAGAATTCAAAACAAGTAGCTCCTACAGTTTTGTGGGTTTAAACAAAACAAGCAACACTTGTGTTGTGGTTCATTGCTGTAAAGCAAGGAAAAAGATACAGAATGAATCACTGGAAACCCAGGGTTATCAAAACATCTGCTGTGTTAAATATTCACATCTATGATCTTGATGCCCAAGCCATTAGCAGCCATGGGAGTTTCAGGCAGATACTCCAGAGTCACGTATGTTCTTTAGTTGTTTGCCTGCCTTTAAATGGCAAAACTGAAGAGCATGAAGCATTCCAAAAGCAGGAACACATAAATGTGTTACATAGGACAACTTGTGGGTCAGATCCATGTGTGTTCTGAAGGTGACCACTGGTGATCTGAGGAATGGAGTGGAAAATCCAGTACATTTGTGAGAGCTGGGTTTTTTGAGGGGGCAGGAGAGTGGGAAATATGAGGAAGCAATGAGAGAGAACCTCTATGAAATGTGTGTCATTATATACACTTATACAACAGCAAGGTGCTGTGGGCACAGCTTCATTTTAATAGGATTTGATACAGGAATGGCATCAGGGCTTGTGGCAGGTACACACAGGCTTCTTCCTTCCATATGTTTTCCAGGTGCTTTTTAGAGTCAGTAGATTGTAGGCGTTTCCTGCAATTCAATTAAAGTTTTTCACATTTTCTTCCTCATTATGTCTAGTCAGGGTAATGCTGAGGTGCCTTCTACCTGCAGTTGCTTAGTCTGGCACAAAGGAAATGCAATAGTGGTATGCAGAAAAAGAGAAGAAAAGATTTAATCAAATTTACTGGGTAAATGCTGTCTTCTATTAGTTGAAATAATTAGTAGAGCAATTAAATGCCCGCATGTCCATGGCCAGTGTAGAGTCTCGTTTGTCTTTCCAGTTCTTCCCTTTGGGATTCCAAAATTTATGCTGGGCTTTGTCAATTGATATCTTTCAAATGAGCGTGACAATTACAGTTGTTATTTCAAGAGAGAATGTCTCATAGCTATACACTGTTGATTCTCCTGTCCCAAATGATCTCCCAAAGGGGACATGAAGTTACAGGTGCACATCCATGACTGAAGAAGAAACACTTTAGGATGTTAATGTTAATAAAATGAAAGAAAGGCATGAGAAAGCCATAAGACATGGCATTCACTTTGCTTATTGAGGTCACTTTGTTTCCCAAAGTCTTTACAAAACCTTTGGTATTATTCAGTATGTCTGCTAGCACAGACAGAGTTGCAAAATTAAGTGCCTGAAAGTTAAAAGGTGACCAGATGACCTTAAACTGTCATCAGCATTTGTGTTCTTTTCACAGATTTTGATAAATTGTACTTCTGAACCTTGCCTACAAGTGTTGTATCCTCCAGGTATACTACAGAGAAATGCTTCCTCCTTGTCAAATCTGGTAGGGTGGCTTTAATCCATCACCTAATCCTGGGATAAACTTTGTCAAAAATCCACATAAATAAATATAAGGAAAACCCACAAAGAGTGGACTTCTTCTACAGCTGTAATTAAGTACTAAATCACAGGAAAACCTTTCTGGTGTTCGATAAAAGAAGTGATGTTTAGCAGGCTGTTTTTTACTGCTGTTTGCTAATAATACTATGTTCAATTTTTAGTTCAACAAAGCTGGATAAGCAACTGTGGTGCTAATTTGAGTTGAGTATTACTTGACTCATCAAAGCTGTTCTAAAACCAAATGAAGCTCAACAAATGGCTTAGTCTTGTTTGTACATGGAGCAGGGAGGAGTGAGAGAAAACCTATCCACCTAATTATGAATTTGTTGTTGTTCTCTTGCACAACTGCACATCAGGATGGAAAGCTTTATCTCATTTGCTAAACTGTCCTCTCAGTTATGGGGGGAAACGAGCTGCATGCAGTTCCCTAAAGCAGTATGTAGCATGAATTATGTACTCCAAGAATAACTCTGGTTCTACATTCTGACAAAACTCCCAGTGCTGGGTATTGCTGCTTATGGAATCACACTGTCAATCCCACGTGGTATTTTTCTCCAGCCCTACTGTTAAACCTTGTTATCAAATAAAACAATTCCACAACTACATGAACAGACCAAGCAGGCCCATAGCTCATACAACAAATGTTTAGATCAAATTTGTTTCCAACCTGCTCTGGTCAGACCTGTTGCTATCTCAGCCCTTTGAGCCCTGCACTGGGCACCAAATAAGGCTGTTGTGGTTTAGGAATGGTATTCTCCAATTTAGTGCTCCCACTGAAACCACAAGCCACTCACTCACTCTGTCTCTCTCTGCCTGAGGTGGAATGGAGAGGAGAATTGGAGGCAGGAAAAGCAAAGATCACTGGCTGAGATAAGAACATTTTCCTGAAAACAGCAATAAAATAAGAAACAAACAGGAACAGCAACAGTTTTAATAACAAAGTGTACAAGAGGAGCGAATGATTCACATGTGAGTGCTCACCACAGCTGCTCTGGTTGCCAAAACTAGAACAGTTTGGTTGACAAGAAGATACTTTGGCTGTTGTAGATGTTTAATTCTATTTTTTAAATATTTCACATTAGTTTAGTTTTACCAACAATACTGTTGAAATAACAGACCAAGG
Source organism: Brachypodius melanocephalos (assembly GCA_013398615.1). Taxonomy (NCBI): domain Eukaryota; kingdom Metazoa; phylum Chordata; class Aves; order Passeriformes; family Pycnonotidae; genus Brachypodius; species Brachypodius melanocephalos. The sequence goes on along the minus strand of VZSR01001831.1, from coordinate 194,991 downwards.
AAAAAATGACAGTGATGTAATTATAAGAGTTTTGCATACATTTTCCCACTCAGATCTCCTCAGATCTAAGACATCTGGCAGAAGATAACCTGAAGGGGACATCTCTGTCACCTTATGCACCCTGTCATAATTGTCATATGCTTAAAGAAAAGGTTTTTTTTTTTTTTCCATAAACTTTTATATTTCGATTTGTGGATGGTTTTGAGAATGTTTTCCATAGGAGGAGTTTGTTTATCTCAAGTTGTCTTACAGATGTGCTGAATGCTGCCTGTGTCTTCAAAGCACAGATAAATGCTGAGGAATAAAAGGAAGTTAGATTAACTAAATCAGATGATTGGATTATCTACTCAGATATGTAAGTTAATTGAACTGCCTTTATAAAAACTGTGGAAGCAGTTCTCCATCAGGTCACTCCATCAGAACAAACAGACCCTGGTTTCTTACAGATATGCCTGAGTAACTGGAGTTTTGTCTGGGAAGATGTGAGATCCAGCAGATGCCTTTTTGCAGATAGGATGATTTCAACCCTGCTGCTGTGTGGGCATTTTTCCCTGTCTGGTAAGGCTGGAACAAAAGTTACAGTTACAGCCTTTCTCTCTGTTGAAGTGTTGAGACTCTCTCTTCTCAGCTTAACTATCTGATATCATAATGCTTGATGAGAATCACTGTCTTTGAGGAAATTAGTTTATTGATTATTCGGAAATTACTGGCGAGAGAGAGAGAGATAAGGATCATTTCTTTGGGAAGCCTTGGTATAAAAAGTTATAAGGTAGTGAAGATCAGAGAGAACTATTTTTAGTGCAGTCTTACAAAAGAATTCTGTTTTTCTTCACTCCTTCATAATACAGGGAAGTTCAAAATGATTAAGCCTGTTTTGGACTTGTTTTTTCTTTGGTGTTTTGTTTTGGGTGGTTTTTTGGCTTTTTTTTTTGTTCTAGGTTTTGGCTCTGGTCTTTTTATGGTTGTAGATCACCTTTAAAATACAGTGCTTTGCATACAGTGGAAGCTATAACATCCAGCAGGATATGCTTGTGATGTGAAAATTGTGTGCTTTCATTCTTTTCATAAGGTGAAGGAAAATGGCTTTTCTTTTTCTAAGTGTGACACAGGCATTTCTCTTTGCCTGTTGCTTTGGAATGCTTCTTCCTTACTCATCTTGAGCATTTTCCACTTTTTTAGTAAATACTCAAGGAATTTTAATTGAACTCTGCTACTGAATCAGTCCCAAATCACAAAACCCCCACTCTTTAAGCCCTTCAAAATGCTTCCCAAAGCACATAGTTCTGAATTAAAATCAGTGCAAGGAAATGTACAATAAGGAGAGGGAAAGCCAGGGAAATAACACCTCCTGATTTGTGTAAAGTAAATTAATTAGCGTAATATGCAAGATAAGAGGGAAAGGCAAGTTCTTCCCTTTGACAGTGGAACCTCAGGATAGAAACATCCTAAGGAGGAACTTAGTCTCAATTCATGCTGATAATTAATGCTCAAATTTTGCTGTTTCTTAGAAATTTATCTCCCCCTGTCTTGCATTAATCTTTCACTGAATTTTTGCTTCAATAGGATTTTTAAGAATAAAGAGAGAATAGAAAACATTTCCTCTTTCTTTTTTTTTTTAGTTATAGTGTATCTGAAATAGCAACAATTATGCTACAGAAAACCCAGTCTCAGTAATATGACTGACTGAATGAAGGCATTCTTAACACTGCTGGACTTAATTGCCAGGTAAGAGCCTAATGTTAGCCAATTCCAATTTCTTCATCCAGCAAAAAGGATATATGCAGCTTTGTGTGGGAAGAGAATATAGAAACAGCCTATTTTATCTTGCAGTAGGAAAACCTCACTAGAAGTTGATTATGTCACTCAGTGCTAATGTTTCTGTTTCTGAAGGCTAACTATGAGCAAAAAATGTTAGTGCAGAACCTGATTTGAAATCCGGTTTCTCTTTGCTCCGCCTTCCTTTGTAGAAAGGGCTGCTGTGCTGTGGACCTGTACTAAGGTTACTTCAACAGTTGGATGCAGAGATTCACATTAGATGGAGAGGCAACAGGCTCCAGGACATTTCACCCATACATGATTCATAGGATTGTATCCATTCTGGCTTCTTGATAGTGTGTGATTTATAGGGAGCACTCCTGTGAAATCCTCTTTACAATTGCTGGAGAGTAGCATGAGCTGCTGCTTCCAGCCAATCCCATCTCCTGGCTGTCAGCTCTCCATTCCTTTCATCTCTAAACCCAAATTTTCCCAGCTTCCCTGAAGTGGTGAATGCCCCCAAGAAACAGTTTTTATCAGTAAGATTTCCAGTGATAATTTGTAGTGACTTGTCTTGACTGAAAGGAGTTGAAGGAAATAAGTTGTACCATTTTTTTCGAATTTCAAATATTAGCAGGAGAATTTTAAGGATGGGGTGCACTGGATCAGTGCTTTATGTAGGCCTAAGCCATTAACATCATTGCATAAGGTGTAACATGTTTCCATCACATAGAAATAGATAATGGGGCAGTCTTGCTCAATTTCCTGACAGGACACAAAATCAATACAAGTGAATGAGAACCAAAATTATAATTATATACATGAGGGTTTTCTTCAGTCCCCGTGAAATACATGAGAGGCTGGACTAATTCTGTTCCAGCTGTTTGTCTATTCTGTGTCTATGTGCTCTGCATTCCTTGGCCTCCAGACCTATTACTTTGTTTATTTTCTTAAAATTGACTCGGACTTTTTTGATAGACAGTTAGCAAATATTCAAGTCTGTGAAATTACACAATGCAGATGAATGCAGATGGCTTTTTAGGTTTCTTTTTATCCAAGACATATATTGAAACAAAGTTGATGTCCCTGCCATTGCTTATCATCATGAATAGTCTGCCAATGACATTGTAAAATAATTTTACATCACACAACCTTATGTGTCAGCCTTCATATTTTTTGCTTGGCATCACAAAGTATTTCTTTGGTTGCAATGTTTTCTATATACTTTCCATGTTGGCATAATCCTATTAATCCTATGATACAGATGTGAGCATCTTGGATCAATATAAACTGTAATTTTTTTCCTTTTTTTTTCATATCAAGCTATGCAAAATGAAAATCAAGAGACTGAAAATAAAAGCCATGAGGACCTGTTGACAGGCAAATAAAAGAAAGCATTTTTAGGTCATCCAGGCTGTACCAAAAGAGGCCAAAACTTGGTGTGCAATTACAAGCAATCATCTGAATTTTTTCCCCACTAAAGAAGGAGCTTGCTCTAAAAAATTACAGACTCATGCCTCACAATTAAAATAAAATAATTTACTTTCATCCTTAGCTAATTTTGTCTTGGTTGCTAGCCATGGTTCTACTGTAATTGGTAGAACCCTCAGTCTTGTCAAGTTTCAAAATCTTTTAATACTTTAGAAAAGCAGCTGACTGTTTCTGGAAGTAGGTAACTGAGTATTTGACCTATATTATCTTTACTGTACTCTTTGCATGAAGAAAAGCTGATTTCAATTTAGTTGCTGAGGAATTCCAGATGCAGAGCTTTGACATGGTGAATGTCTTTAAGGAAAGGATGTCTCTAAGTTCAGGGTTTGGTTCTTTACTTCCACCTCCCAAAACTGACAAGACTTTCTTGTAAATCATCATATAACTGTTTTTTGGACATGCATTAACTATTTGCCACAAGTAAGAACTGCTGACTAAATACTTCTTAGTATTAAATAGTATTAAGTAGTATTTAATAGTATTTCTTAGTAGCAAATACTACTTTTTCTTAAAGGAATAAAAAAAAGGAGGATTTCTCCATAAAGAATTCGAAGTAGAGGTTTTCATTTTAAGAAAAACTCATAGTCTCGAGTATAATCATGGGGAAAAGCAAGAAAATTTGTCAGACTCACTTACCTGAAGCTGCCCATTGTGACAACTGTTATTCCTCAGTCCTGGAATATGTGTAAAGCAAACCAATGGCATGGAATATTGTTCAGCTTGTAGAGTTTGAAGCTGTCACGGGCTTATGCTTGAGTGAGACCTTAAGAACACAAAGAACAGCAGGGGATCTCTTCCTAGGCTTTTTATTTCTCCCACAACACCTGCTGCTAACACCATCAAGTTCACTCCAGAGTAAATTGTTGTGGAAGAGGCACTCTTTTGCCTGTTTTTAGCAGGATCCCAGAAGCTCAGGCTGTCTTGGCAACAAAAATAATCCAGATGTAGGTGAGATGGCTCAAGGATAAGGTGGTTAGATGCCTAGGAGCTATGCTGTGAGTTTGGAGGAGTTTGCAACAGCAAATAGGAAGAAAATGAGAGTTGAAATCCTTGTTTAAAAACGATGTGTGATTTTTAAACTTTCTTTCAAATATGTTTGAGTTGAGTCTCATATTTCCCAACAGATATGGGGATCTTATGGCATATTTATATATAGACTTGCAGTTCTGGTTTTGTGTTACCACCGCAGACGAGGTTGCTGCAAACAGTCTTGGCAGAGAACTGGGATGTAAAACGGAGAAGGCTCCTTTTCAGAAATTTAACCAAAATGAAGTAAAGCTGAGCAATTCTAATGAAGAGGACTTGTGAGAAGACTTGTAGAATATTTATATTTCTTGATATGGTGCTAACAGGAAGGCTCTTAGATCATTCTAGAGCTTTCTCTGGCCTCCTCTGTATTCTGTGCAACTCATGGTTACTAAAGCTTTATTCAAGGAGTTATTTGAAGTTAATTCTGATTTAAGGAAGAGACAAAGCTCAAGCCCTTTAAAAAATTTAATATTTGACAAGCCATATTGAGTATATACCTTATTTGTGGATTATAACTGTAATTATTTATAACTTGTAATTTATTTTTGCACATGGTATACAAAGTTTTTGTGAATACATCACCAGTGAAGATGTACATCGTTGCACATTTAAGTCCAGTGGCTGGTCGTGCTGCTTTGTTTTAGAGATCTTGATCCTTACTCCACAGTAAAAAAAAAAAAAAAAAAAATCAGTGTTTTGTCATCACTGGATTTGTAAAGGTATCCTTGTTGGACTGTGGAAACTCAAATTTTCTATAGCTTAGTTTATCTCTTTGGTTTGTAATTCTGTGAAAGCCAGCATGCCTAGTGGGGGGCACACATACATTTGTTTGTATCTGTTCTTTTTTTCAGGGGTTTATATTCAGGTGCACAGTGCTGCTGTTGTCTCAGTCACACCTTTGCTCCTTTTGGGCTTACTATGCAAATAATTGTAAGAATGGGACTTAGAGTTGATGGGAAGTGTATTCTTCCAGGTTAATTGTTAAAAAGAATTCAGGATGAGCAACATAAAATCCAGTATAATTCTGAATGAGAGTACCTACATGAGGATTTAGTGATTTAAGTATTTTATTAGATTAATTTGGATTTCTGAGTGTACTTAGGTAATTGAGCTTTCCAACACATGCTATGAAATAATTTCCTGCTGATTTCAGTACTGTGGAGCTTTGTAACTTGAAGATGTCTACACTTTTTATTTCTTCTGCCTCTTAACCACACTGCCAAGTAAATTTTGATATTCTTTTGTTGTTGTTGCTACTTCTCAATTTACTCCCATGTGATGCCTCTTAGCCACTGTATTTTAAGTGTCCAGAGATATTAATAAGCTCTAACAATTTTGGTCGCCTCTTAATGCTGCAAGTTTCTCTGAAGCTGTGTTAGTTTATCAGAATGCTCCAAGCTTGCCACTGCAACAACTCAGCTGGGGTGTAAATGCTTTGACTGTAGGGAAAAGTTGCTTTTATTAGATTTCTCTCTCTTCTGATGCTGTTAGCTAATGGGTAACACCTAGGACTGTTGTTGAACAGATATGCTCCCTGATTTTTGGTGGTTGTTTTTAGTTGGTGTTCACATGGCACAAAGGCTGATGAGACATGAAAAAATGAAGTCTTTTTTTGTGCTTTTTGTGCCTTTGGATGCCAATGCCCAAGGTAATGATTGTTAGGTTTCTAGAGGTTCAACCAATTGTTTGGCTGTGATTCAAAGACTTCAGGGGTGTGCTTTGGAAACACATTTCTATAGCAGGCACATGATAAAAACAATTTTTTTCCCAGTTGCTGATGCAGGGAAAGTAAACGAGTCATAGTGGCTTCTTCCACATGATCTATTGACATGTAAGTTCTACCACGCTGGTTCATATACAGGACTGTCCACAGAAACATCTTTTGGCTTTAAAGACCAACACAGTTTCCCAAAGAACAGGGCTGTTTATTTGTGCTCTGTATAAGCTTATGAGGGAACCAATGTACACTATTTCCTGCCAGCCAGGGCAAGTTGTCCCCAAAGAGGCAAACAGCTGAGCTAAAGACTGTAGCTGACACGGGAGAGTTGCTGATGTGACAGCACCGTGGCTGTTAATGACAGGTTTACTGCTATTCTTGCTGCCCTGAAGGATTTTTTTGCTGAAGGTAGGAATACAGTGCAGGCAGTGAGAATTAGAGAGCTGCTGGTTCAGATTGCTGGCTTTGCTTGTAATACTGCTTGGCATAGCTTGTAAGGAGATCTTTTGTATAACCTGAAGTTTGTCTCTGTCATCTCAGCTGTAACTCCCTTGTCTCTGGCTGCAGTTCTTTATTTGGTATATGAAGAGCAGATATTTGAATTACTGGGACTGGGGAGAGAGGGATGCAGGGCCTGGGGCAGGTGAAGAGAACTTCCCTGTGCTGGCAACAAGGAATTATTATCCTGGTTTAATAATCTGAAACATTAGAGAAGTGGTCACTGCATTAGGTTCCAGAGAAAGGAAAAAAGGGTTGGCTTGACACATTTTTGAGCCACATAATATTTGAATATATTGACATGTATTCAAAGTGCCTTTAAAACATTGACTCCAGTGCTCATTTTATCCAGACTTTAAAATGTGGCTGTGCATTGGGGGGTGGAGAGTTTGACTTGCAGAAGCAAAGGTTTATCTGTAAGTAGTGCTTTTTTTTTAGTGAGCTATAATTTTCAAAAAACTAATCCTTGAGGGAGTGCCAGTGGAGAATTTGTTCAAAAACCTTGGAGCAAAAGCTTTAAATGAATTGCAAAAAGAAGGAAGCCTTTTGATGTTTAAAGAAGTTTGTCAACATGCTCTCAGTGTGTCAGGATGTGTGTCTCTTCCCCTCACCCTGCCTCTTGTTGAATGTCCTGTTGCTTGATCTTGTGAAATAAAGCTGGGCTGTGCCCAGGACTGGGAATAAACTTGGTTCTTCTTCTGAGATAAAAGACATTTGTTTTTGTAAAAAGGTCTATTCACATAAGAACAAAAAAGAAAATCTAAAAAAAAAAAAAAAAAAAAAAAATTAAAAGTCCTATGATAGTCGCTTTTGTGAATAAAAAGTGGTTAAAGGAATAACCAAGAACAAATTCTTTTTGTTGAGCCTGGTGAGAGGTGCCAAAAGGAAGCTGGAGATGAAGGGAGAAATATGAATAAAACTTATTTTATGTTACATTTCTGTCAAGTTAAACCACCTATAACACCGAATGCAACTAATCAGTTTGAATGTTGTAACAGACCAAACAGCAAAGCTACACTTGGGAGAGACAATATTCTAAATGGCATTTGCAAGGACAGTCCCTTAAGCTCACAAGTTTTAAGCTCACACATGCACACAGCTATCCAAGCGTGTCGCTGTGGGCGTGTTCAGGAGCAATCAGGAAGCTGCTTTCCATGTTCTTCTTTCCCCTGTTCTGCTGGTGCTGTCACCTGAGAAAGCCTCTAGTCCTGCAGTGGCCTCTTTTCCAGACAGCCTTTGACCATGGCATGGTACCAGTGCTTCCATCAAACTGAGCCAGAGCCTTTGATCTCACAGACAGGAACCAGGTCCTGCTGCTTTTGGTGGAGGCATTCCCCACTCATTAGTCCTTGGGCTCCTCTGAGCTGTGGCATCCAGGTTTGCCACACACTGGGATTTATCCCCTAGTTCTCCTTCTTTTTCCCTATAAAACTGCAGGTAACTTCTGTAACCCGAAGGAGACAGCACAGACACTCACCTCCATGTTCTGCTTTGCACACAAGTCCTATTTTGTTGGTGCAGACCACTCCCTTAATCCCCTTTCTCATCTCCTGCAGCTTCTCAAAATTGCCATGAGCCACATGTTCAGGGCTGTTATGGACTGAAAAACTACTGCAACCAGAATATGAATATCTATTTATAAAAGAATTAAAGACAGTTGGATGCCCCAAACCATTTGAATTTCAATTGGAAATATTCACTCTTGTTAACTGAATGTAATATTTTTGCCAGATTTCCTTTAAATGACATAATGATAAAAGAACTCAACCTGTTTTCAAATGGCTGCATATTAATAGCTTTGAGCAGGTGCTCTGGAAATCAAGGGAGTCTGTGAAATTTCAGAATGCCCCCTCCTCCCATTGAAAGCTTATTTCTAAAAAGTGCACATGTCTTTAGTCTGGTGTAGCAAATGTGTGAGACTATGATCTGTTTGTACTTCTGCTGTTTTGAGATTGATATTTTTGTAAGGATTCATCTTGCATCTGTCTCAAGTGGAAATTCCACAAAAGCTTAGTCAAAAGGCCTCTAAAACATATCGTTTTAGGGTCCCTAAAGTGCAAAAACAGTTAGCATAAAGCTTCCAGGAAGAAAAATACCAAACAACAAGAAAAAGCCCTAAACTCTCTGAAATGTCTTTTGTCACCTAACCTCCAATTGCTCCAAAAAGCTGGCACAGAAAACTACAAAACTGCATTTCATCTGCAGTTACAGACTGATAGATATTCTTTGTGGCTGACAGTAGGCAGTGAAGCGTATTTTTTTTTTTTTTTTCTTATGGCTGTTTAGCACAGTAAGTAAATTTAGGTCAAACTCTCAGTCATTTGATCATATGCCTGGAGATGTAATACATTTTGTCTAATAGCCAGGGGAAACAGTCATTTAACCATGTAACTGTTTCATTTCTTTAAGTGACTAATTTGACGGACAAGGCACAGTTCACAGGAAAACAATAGATCCTACAACGGGATGTTCTTAGCCTGACCTTTCTGCCCAGCTGGATACCAGTGGGCTCTGTTAGCATGGACATCTTTGCCAGCTTGAGGGAAGGGTTTCAGCATCATATCTGTAATGCACTCACATCATGCAGCGCATTGCATCATGTGGCTACCACAAAAAATTTGCCTCCTGCCACAAAGTTTCTGAAGTAGGGCACGAAGGAAGAGCATTTAGTTAAAAGGAAAGCAAACAGTTTGCTTTACCTTTAGTTTCAGAAGGGCAGGGGCTTGTGTATTTTTCACCCTTCTTGATCCTGAAGACGGAATTCAGCACTTTATTGCACAGCTAAAACAGCAGGTGGATTTAAAATGAAGGGACAGCTGTACGGATGAGCTGCTGTATAAGCAGATTATAAAATATTCAGTTTGTAGAGGTGGAACTTATCTACCCTCAGTAAGGAACTCTCTCTGCTGGTTGTTATTTGACAAGTTCAGCCATCATCTCTTGAAGATAAATGTTGGTATTGCCATTGTAGCTCTGATTAATTCCACATTGGCCTCTTTATCATCATGGTTTTGTCTCTTTGGAAAGGTTTAGTTTCTAATGGAAATATATTTTGCAGGTCTACTTTAATCATTATAAACCGCCTATACTCGTAGTTTAGCGCTGTCAACTGAGCATTTCCAATTATTCAGTACATCATGTTCTTCAGTGACACAATTCCTTTCAGTTTGGTGATGACCCAGGAGAGAGAATCTGCATTTATATCTAAACTGAAAACACTAGAATTACTGCTAAATTGCATACTTTTATATTCAGATTTAGCTGAAAAAAAATACTTTCCACTGCAATTTTTAATTTAAATGTGAAAAATAAGGCTGCACAGCTAGCTTTGCAAATTGTCGTAGACATTTGTTCAGGCAGAACAAGCATTCTTGCTGTTGTAGTACCACACCTTTTATACCAGGCTCTTGTTGATGTGCCACCTTGAGGGAATTGAGTCTTTATTACACCTTCATCTGGATGAAAGTTTGTGGCAATTATCTTTTATTCTCTTCTTTCTTTAGAGCATAGTATGTGCAGGATTTTGTCGAGTACATACCAGCAAATAAGCCTATTTAAAATGATTTGTCCCATGGACTGAAAAAAAATTAATGTGTACAATTCAGCTTCCAAAAAGCTTTGTTTTCAAACTCAAAATTTATTTCACTGTTAATCATATTCCTTTCTTTCACTACACTTTCACTTCACACAGGTTCTTAATGCTGTTGCTTTAAAATCTTATTTTATGCTGGGGTGGTTTTTTTGGTTTTGTTGTTGTTGTTGTTGTTGTTGTTGTTTGTTTGGTTTGTTTTTTGTTTTGGGGGGTTTTTTTGTAATTTATGAAGGTATCATGATCCTATTTATTAATTTGCCCATGGTTCCAAGTTGTGTGTTAGATGCCTGTTTTATCTTCCTGCCTGGTCAAATCCAAATTTTCTTTTTCTTTTTCTTTTTCTTTTTCTTTTTCTTTTTCTTTTTCTTTTTCTTTTTCTTTTTCTTTTTCTTTTTCTTTTTCTTTTTCTTTTTCTTTTTCTCACTCTCTTTCTCGCTCTTTCTTTCTCTCTCTCTCTTTCTCATCCCGCTCTGTTTCTGATACTCTTTGGGAATAGTTTTACACACAGGCTTCTCTGGAGAGTCTTCTCCCTCAGTTTTCCTATTATTAACATCCAAATCACTGTTCTTGGAAGTGAGAATGGAGCCAATTTTATAATCTCTCACTAGGGTCCTCTTGGTCTTCCCTCACCTAGAGAGAACAAATGGGCCTTTCAGTGTGCCCTAAAAGTCAATAAACTAGAACTAGTTTATAGGGGGTGGGGGACAAGCCCCCAAACTGGGAGGGGGGTGACAGCAGACAGGGCACATCTGCCTCTTAGTGGCATTCCTGTCCTGGTGCTCAGCTGCTCATGGTTTGGTACAAGGAAGTTGTTGTTTGGTTTGGTTTTTGTAGATGCATACTTTTCCCAGATACTTTAAAAAGCAAGTTTCTTAAATATTTTAATAATTTAATTGGCAAAAATAAATGCCTTAAAATACCATGGCCAGAAGAGGTTGAATAAAGGATCAAAAATGTAATTGAAGAGAAATGGGATGCTGATGCTACCTCACTTTTTAGGTGGTTTTTGAATTGAACATGTAGTAGTTCACCTGCAAGGGAGAAACTGTAGCTGAGAGCTGCAGGATGTAACCTCTGCCAGTCCAATGGCAGAGAAAAAATGCTGATTAGGTTGTAGCTGTCACCATATTTCTGGTTTGGGACAGAAATCCATTGGCTCCTTCTTTTCTACTTTGTAGATGCAAGTTTAAAACTCAATACAATATCACAATTTTCTTTACCATTTTGTAATTTTTGAAGTTTCTGTGTACAAAGTTGCGAGGGTTAAAGAGAAAAGGAAATAAATGTGCAAAGATTTATTGTATGGATGTTACTGGAAGAAAAGAGAAAAAGGAATTGTTCTGATTTTTGAGTGTGAAAGGAAAGCAATATTCCTATATCCTTAAAGGAGGTGAAAGGGAAAGAAAGGCAGTAAAGTAGCTTAACTATAAAGACCATGTCTAAAGCAAATGTGTTTACTCTTAACAGCTGAGATTGATTAGGCAAGAGTAAATTACTTTGTTGCTTTACAAGCAAACAATGATAAGGACATACATCTGCTTCAACGTGGCACGTTGTGGTGTGAGACAGATTTCCTCTGGGCTCTGGGAATTATCAGGTCAGGCCTCGAGGATGCTGCTGAGAGCACAAGAACACACCAGGGCAGGACAGGCTTGTCTTGGGCAAACAGATATCAACTGGCTTTGTAAAACAAGGCTGCTCCAGTTTGTGTCTGGCCAATGGTACCACAAGGGTTCTGCCAGACCTCTGGAGTGAATACTTTTGAGGTGAAGGGTGTTTGGGTTTTGTTTTCCTTTTAAAAGGGAATTTCCTTTCATGCTTGCTTCCTAATAATGTCAGCAGTGATAAGTTTACAAGCTCTGGGGTTTCATTTCCTTTAAGCGTGAGTAACAGAGACGTTACACCCATACCCCATACACAAAGGTATTTGCATCACATTGTGTTAACACAAAAGTTTTAGATGTCTCTTGAGAACAAAGACAAAAGGCCTTGGTTTAATCACCCGTTTTTATACTGAAGTACATCTGAAATAAGGCATCCTCTTCCTTCTACATAGGATCTCTATTTTCTCCAGAAAATTCTTTAGAAATTACAAATTCTCGAGTGGTGGGCTTTGCCTTTGCAGAAAGAAAGGTTTTCCATAGAGGAAACCCCATTTCTACCGGCAGCAATAATGTGTTTCCAGGCTTTGCCTACCTGTGATAGATGAGCCACCTACAGTGAAATCCCAAGGGAGGCAGGCTGGTGCTGTGGGGCATTTAAGGACAGGGTTCACTGTACTCATTTGTTCATGACTGACTATCTGGTTTGTTTAGTGATAAGACTGAGACTCTCTATAGACTAGAAACTGTCTCTACTAGTGAATAAACAAAAGAAACTCATTTCTGGCAGTCAAGACAGAGCCATAATGTTCCAGATGGCTCACAGTATTTGAAATAACTCTAATATTAAATAGATACAGTGTTTAAAAAACTACAAGTGCCTTGTAAGGCTTTTTATTCCCTTATCTCTTTTAAATTTTTTTTTTTAATTTTTATTCTCAAGATTATTTGACAGAGACCATTGCTGGGAAAAAATGGTAAAAATATGTGGCATTTGACACCCAAAGTTTAAGAGGCTGCAGAATAAACCAAACTTTGTGGTAGCCTCATTACTGGAAGAAACTACACAATTCTGATGTTTGTAAATGATACAGGCTTGTCTCTGTGTGTGTGTGCTTCTCTTACAGTCCCATACCTTTTCCAGTGTGGTGTTCTGAATATTTTTTCAGAAGGAGCTTTGTAGAAATGTAACATCCTAAGATAAAATCTGCATTTTGCTAGACAGAGTCTTCCTAAGTATGAACTGCAAATCTGATTTTTTCCTTGAACAGTTATTCAACAAGAAAGACAAACAGTTAGGAACATGTTGCAGGTGACTGGGCCAGTTACAATAATGGTAGTAAAGTCCCAAGCAGTGCTGGAAGCAATGTATTCACAAAGAAATGTATAGATCCCAAATTAAGAGTGGGTAAGCAAATGGGAGAGTGCAGGAGGGCCAAAAGGTTCATTTGATTGATTCTTTAATTTTCCTTCAGGTTTCTGGGACTCTCTTAGGTCAATGGAGAAGGTGTATTATCTAAAGTGAACTGTTGGGAAAAGGTATTAGAACTACAGTCAGTCTCTCCTTGCCTTGCAACAGAGCTTGGAAAATACTGGTTTGAATCTAACTGTGCCTAGAAGTAAATTCCTTGAAAAATTGACTTCCTGAATTTGAGTGAACATGAGTCTAAATTCTGGGCAAAACAATTAGACAAGACTCACTTAGCATACCTTGGCCTGTACTGTGCTGGTTATGTAAATTACATTAGACCCCCCTATGATGATGAGATGGGGATACCAGGCCACAGCGAGGTGCAGCTGATTGCATGAATACCATGATTTATTGGCAGGAAAAGTAGGGATGACTGCAGCTTAGTGAACAGCAGCTAAAAACCTCCCTGTGGGACCAGCATCAGTTGGAACCGACCTCGGGTGCAGTTACAGCATCTCAAGGACACTGAAATTTATGGGAGCTTTTCAGCTTTATTAAGAGAAGGATTTTTGTGTGTGTGTGTGCTCTTATTAGCTGCTGAATTGCAACTTGCTGTTTTCATTTTCCAGAGGCTCCTAAATCCACAAGAAGATCAGTAGCACTTTGCAATTAAAGGTTTTCTCAGGTGTGCCGTGCACAAGAGCTATAGCCAATAAGGTAGGTTTGGGAAGATTTGCACTTGGCAGGTAAATTCTATGGGGATGGTCCTTCTTTGCTCTTTTCCCAGAACCCTGTGCCCTTGAAAAGATTTGGAGCATTTCTGTATGCATTTGTGGTGTGACTATGTAGGTCAAATACTGCACAAGACCCTTCCTAGTTCAACACCAAAAAATTGAGAATGTACCTTAGACTTCACAGGCCTTAGGATTTACAGTAATTGATTTTCATTTTTTTGTACTGAAACTTCAAGATGGGTTTTTTTCCCACAAAAGATGAAATAATCTTAATTTGTGTCTACAGTATGTACAGCACAGGCAAAAATTTTACAGGTTGACTTACACTGCCTAAAACATTCTCTTCAATCTTGACTCCAAGAACAATGTGTAAAACTAACTTGTTCCAGCCACCTCTCCCAAACAATTGCAAACTTTTTTTTTTAATTCTGAAAGCATGGAAACTCCAAGAAATGGATACTCTATTTATCCAATGACTGTTACAAAGGGAATGTAATCCCTAATTTGGGGTTTTAGCTATTTTCAATAAAACCCACGATCTTTACATCAGATTCTGTGTCTATTTAATCCTTAGACTATGAGGTTAAACAAACATTTAGACACCTGTGATGATAGGGAGGAGGGGAGTTTCCTGGCTAGGCAATGGGCGAAGTTCGTTTAGTGGTGGATAAAAACATTTGTAAATGTAAAATACTGCATTCTCCAGATCTACATACAAGAAAATAATAACCTGTTGGTAAGTAAAAGCAGAAGAGAGAAAATACCTGGCTAAGGTTTAGAACAGTAATGGGAAGACTAAAACAGTGTCTATATTAGCAGCTGGATTTTAAATATGAGTATGGTTTTAAAGTGAAGACCTTGATGGTCTCAATTTACTGCATCTGTGTTCAGCTCTCAAAGAGATCTAGAAACAACCAGGTTCCTCTAGGGTGGATCTGACCTGGAAGTTCAGGTCCAAATATGCTCCAGTGCTGGAGTTTGTAAGGCTCTATCCTTCAGTTTGGGGTTTGCCCATGAGGTTATCTTGGAAGACTAAATAGAGAAGGGTCAGGATGAGGATCTCAAATGCTGATGACTCTCACAGCATCCTGAAGAAACCTTCCTCATTCATCTGTACCTTTTTGAAATTGAAATCCTTTTCCTTCTGTAACTGCCCATCTTTCTCTTTCTGTCTTCCCTTGCTGCATTCCTATTTCTCTTTTTTTCCACTTTGTATAATGCCTTCTCTACTTTGTTCTCCACCTTCTGCCAAGTCTATAGTTGCCTGTTTTACCTCATGAAATTCAGAAACCTGCAGGGGCCCCCAAAGATCTGACAGTCTTTGAACTGTGCACGAATTGGGATTTTAGTGCCATCAAATGTATCTGCTGTTGACCTGGAAGTCATTAATCTCATGATGGCTGTTGAAAGAGGATACTGGCAAGCAATGAGGAATTCAACCAGCTAAAAAATGAAAGCAGAGCCCTGGAAGGGCTCAAGAACAACATCTGACAGAGGCACCGTGTAGAAAAGTCCAGAGAGTGGCTGTTTTGGAGTTTGCTCCAGGATCCCAATTCCACATAGAAGGCTTCTGCAAGGACAGGCCAAGAAACACCTCCTTCCATGTTTCCAACCAGTCCTGGGGTCAGTGACCCTTTATGCCAGTGCCCTGGATCCCAGCCCCACAAAGTGAGCTGCTTTATGTTGCTCTAGGAACAGCGGGAAGTTGGTCCCTGACCTTTCTGGTAGGCTTACAGCTTCAGGCTCAGAGCCACGAAGAAGCTGTGCACTGCTGGTCTGACACCTTTAAAACACCTTCAGAGCTGTCAGCTGTGGAAAAATTCCTGCATGGAACAGCTATCTCACAAATTCCTTCCCCAGTCCTTACCCTGAGTGAGTACCCAGCTCAGCCCCAGTGTTGGGGAGCTGTGTTTAATGCACACTGCAAAAGCACAGCTCTGCAAAGTTCCCGTGCTGAGAGCCTCCAATGCAGCCCCTTTCTCACACTCACTGCCAGGGATTAGTAACAGGGCAGTAACTTGGTGGAGCTTGTCTCTGACCCACAAACACAAGATTAAATACCACTTTTCTGACATACAAAGCAGTTATTGGCTGAGGTGGTGGTGGATTGCAGTAACTCTTCTCTCCTCAACATGTCTCAACATCAGGAGTGGCTGTGTCACCCATCCTGTGTCAGCCCCTGAGGGGAGCCACAAGGATGTGACCATCTGCAATTGTGACAGTCCTTCTGCAGAAATGTTGGGCAGGACAGAGTCATCTCCCTCGTTTTAGGAAGCTGGGAGTTGTCTTAGTTCCTAGTTTCAGCAAAGAGCTCACAGACAGGATAAGTTATAAGTTTCTTGAGTTGGGAAAGAGAGAAAGAGCTGTTGGCTTTTGTGTGCTGTCAGGCCATTACTCCAAACAAGGTTTTGGGTCCATGCAGAAACACAGCATTACCAGTTTGGGATGCAGATGTAGGCAGACTTGTGCATGAGAAGGAATGCCAGAGTGGGCAGCCAGCATCATTCTTCAGATCTCCCTAGGCTGCAGAGATTGAGCAGATTCCCAGCAAAGAAGAGGCTGCTGCTGTGCTGAGATCACTAATCAACTATTTTTGGGAAATAGGAGATTTTCTACCTCCTTTCTCTACGGCACAGACACAAAGTCTGTGTGTGAGTGGAGGGGCTGGTGTTAAACAGCACAGAAGTTCATGTCTCAATAAAAGGGGTAAAGAGAAGGGATTTTTGCTGGGTGGGTATCATCCTTCCCACCCACGATGGCTGCTTCATGATTCCCTGTTACTGATTTTCCCTCTGCTGTGCTAAGGCTGCTGCTTAACAGCTCTTGTCAAGCTTTCCTTCCCCTCTCCTTTCTTGTAGCTTGATTATAAAAGAATATGGCTTTATGATTGTTGTGGGTTGACTTCAGTCAGCACCTGAGCACACACAGAGCAGCTCACTTGGTTCCTCTCTCAGTAGGATGAGGGAGAGATTGGGAAGATCAAAATAAAATAAAAAAAAAAATCATGGACCAAGATAAAGACAGTCTCATAAGTTAAATCCATCCCCGACCAGTACAAGAGTCCAGTGTCATAGGGAGGGTCTGTACACATCCCATGGTGTAAATGGGCACCCAAATGCTGCAAATGATCCTCTGTCTTCCTTGTGTCTCACTGCATTCCTAAGTGAGGTTAATGTGGTGCTGAAGTATTTTGTGAGAAGTGAGAAGTCAGAGGGTGCTTGGGGAGACCCTTAGCTTAGGTTGTGAAGCCCTGAAGGATAACTGCCCTTCACAAAGTTTTGAGCAGTTTTGTGAAGTTGCTTTGGCCTCAGGCTGGGCTGTGATCCAATGTGCCCCTCCTAAAGTAAGTACCAAGGAGGTATGAGGTATTTCAGCACCAGCCTCCTGGAGCTGCTGAACAGCTGACTTTAGGCTGAGAAATTATGAAAAATAACTTAAAAACCAAGGTGCTGGCCCTCAGTCTTTTGAGACATTAAATCTTCTTCTTCCAACTTGTTGGTTTTTTTTTTTTGCAAAGAGCATCACCCTGTTTGTGTATCTAAATACTCAGAAATTGATCTGTTATGACTTGTGAAAATTGCTCCAGTTTTAATTGAAAATCTGCATCATGACTGTTCTCTTAATGAAGCAGCTGCACAGATGTTGGGATCCCACTTATATTGACAGACTTTACTGAAGGGTGGGGGCCACTCAGTTTCCATTCTCAGGTTTGGTGTGGCAATTGTTGCTGTAGTGTACTACATGCATCCTGAATTCCCTGATTCAGTACCAGCCATCAGCTGTGCTTCTCAAGGCTCTGGTCGTCTCAGTGTTTTTAAGGTAACAGGATTTGAGCAGTCACTATTTGCATGGAAAATGCCCTTTGGAAAAACCAAAAGTGCTGAAAGAAAGTTGTCTGAGTCGCTAGACAGTGCTTTCTCCTTGCCACTCAGTCCTGCATCCGTGGTGTAGTTGGGAGGAGATCTCCAAGCTCGTGTCTCTTAAATGTCAGACTTTTTTAAACTAGATGTGGTAATGTGATACCACGGTGACATTTACCACCAGCAAAGAGTGTTAGTCTGGGCATCCCAGCCTTCTCCAGCAGGCAAGAGGTGAACTTTGAAAACTTGCCTCTTCAGGAGGTGCCAGTGACAACGCACATGGTGATACTCCCGTTGCAGCACTGATCTGTGCTGGAATAACACGAGCAAACAGTAGCTTTTATAGCTGTCGTTTGTTCTGTAGTCACATAAGCAAATTTAAAACACAAATCCAGAGCTGACAAAATATTTAAAGTTAGAAACAATGCCAGTAAATCCAACTGTCTTTCCATGTGGCACTGCAGCTTCTTAGACAGCTCTGTGGGAGTGCGTCTGTCTCGCCCTGCTTGGTTTGGAGGTGTGTGTGGGACAGAGAGAGGATGTTTGCAGCTGGAAAAAAGGGGTAAGGCTGGCTGTGTTGTCAGCCTTCAGAAGTAGAACTGTGGGCATGGCAGGGGATCCAGAACTGTGCAAAGAAATCTAGGTAGGACTACTAACTCTCCAAAACCTGAAGGAAGGAAGTACATCTCCATGGGCTGAAACTGAGCTATCTGGAGAGGTGCTTCAGAGAAACTTAACCTGTTTTAAAGAGAATTGACTTCCAAGAAAACCAAATTAATTTGAGCCATATGCTCAAATTCCTCAGAATTCCTGGATATAATGATATAGCAAGACTGTTCCATATTTCTCCTCTGTCTAAATATCAAGATCAGTTATTAACAAATGACCCCTGCATCTGTGACTTTGATTTTTTGCACACACTCGCTGTACCTTGAAATGCAGGATTTTGCAAACCTAATATGCTTTTTCTTCAACATTTTGCTCCAGGAAGCACAGCAGAAGTGGACAAGCTCCATACCAAATAATACAACCTGTAACCTACATACCAAAGCTTCACATGGCTCTTTGGCCAGTATGTAAACATCCACAGAAATTGATGCCTTTTAATATACCCACTTATTTAAATTGATTGATATTGATGGGTATAAAAATAAATTGGCATCAGAGTTGTAGGTATTGATACTTATCAGTTGGTATTAATGTCTACTGATGACTGCCATAACAATAAGTATCTCTATATCATATTGATAGGTATTGATAGGTATCAATTCTTATCTAATTCACTGTATTAATACTTACCTATCAGTAGGTATAAAAAATTATAAATATTAACTACTCTTGCTTTTGAAAAGTATCAATGGATATAGATGTCCACTCATATCAAAATTAGCATCAAAATCAATAGGCATAGATGACTATTAAAAGGAGTAGCTCTTGAAATTGATAGATTTTCATGCCTATCAATGTCTATTGATGCCTATTCCTTTCAAAATTATTACAGAAATTGATAGGTATTAATTCCTATCTTTTGATACCTATTGATATCAGTATCGATGATATAAAAATCAACATTGAAATTGATAGCTATGGGTGCCTACTAATATTGAGATTAGTTTTGACAGACATTGATATTAAAGGTATTGATTCCTTTAAATAGACACCCTAATATTTGAATGCCTATTGGTATCAAAATTCATATTGAAATAGGTTTTGATGTATTCTAATATTGAAATTTTCTTTTAAAATTAGGAGGGACCGATAACTTTATTTATCAATGCATTAAGGTAAATATTGAAATTGGCATTAGAAAATAAAAGTATTGGTGCCTATTGTTATCAAAAGGTAGATTGTATAAATATCAATGCCTGTCAATATCACAATTTTGAAATTATTAGGCATTGATGGGTAGTGATGCCAATGGATATGGACATCAAAAAGTAGCTATGCCTATTGGTATCAAAATAGATATCAAAATTTATAGTATTAATATCTTCTCTATGCCTAGGCCCATGGGCCTGGGTTCAGTTTAGAGAGGTGAGATGGCAGTGGCTCAGTCTGTCAGAATTTCTGTTTAATTACACTGATTCATTATATCCTTTAAGTTTAGTGAAGATGAAGATAAATATTGAATGGTCAGACTTACTGGGAGATGTAGTTAGATGTGATGATGAATGAATTACAACTTGGAGAACTCCTTGATGCTTTAGTGATGGTGCACTCCTGGAATGAAAAGCAGAATCTGTTTCTCATTCTTCTTGAGACAATCTAGACCCCTATACAGATAAGAAGTTCACTTAGTCCTCAGTGTCTGTATTTATTTCTTTATTTGAAAATATCTGTGTCCTACTGCTACAGAAAACTTTTTTTCTTTCAATGGAAAAAGTATCTGAGAAATGCAACTTTTTATTCCAACTTTACTTTTTCTACCACTGTCCCATTCAAATTTCCCTTAAATGCTTTAATACTAAATGGACATTTTGGTGTTTTTTTCCTCTTCCTAAATGGTTACTCCACAGTTAGCAGGCTTTGTAATATTCCTGAAAAGCTACTAGGCTATTAAATCAAGGAGAGCTTTTAAGGCTAGAACTCTCATAAAAACATGCTGTTTCTCTAGCCTTTTTTTTTCCCTAGTATTCTTCCATGGTTTTCTTAAATGTTTCTCCCTCAAGTATTTCTGCTGATCACCACGGGTTGCATATATGTTAATGTACTAGAGAGGGCATGTCCTGTGACAGGAATCTCTTCATCCTCCTTCCCTGCCTTTGGTTGGTTTGTGCTGTCAAACTGTCTTGGAGAGCACAAACTGAGCTCCTCTTAGATGAAACTAAAACCAAAGGCAGGCTACAGGACCATGGATTTATGGTGCTTTAACTGCTGATGCTCAGTCAGTGCAGGGGAGAGCCAGCATAAAGCATTTTTCCTTCCCTCCAGCAACACCTGTAAGCATGAGGTTTGAATTTACAGCTACACCTGTTTTGCTGTTCAGACTTGTTCTGAGTGTGCTGCACAACTTGCTAATGAAAAAATAGCTTCAATTATGCAGTATTCTCATCCACCTAAAAGAAAACTATGAAAAGTGTGGTAAGAGTCCTAAAATAGGCTTAAATATTTGCATTGTGGTGCTGTTTTCCACAGAATAACATTTCCTACTGAAAAATACAGGTCATCATACAGTAGTTTGGTGTCTTAGTCTTTAAAGGACCTGTTTAATCCTGGCTTTTTTTCAGATGTATGTGACAGAATTTTAGTAGGAAATT
Source organism: Brachypodius melanocephalos (assembly GCA_013398615.1). Taxonomy (NCBI): domain Eukaryota; kingdom Metazoa; phylum Chordata; class Aves; order Passeriformes; family Pycnonotidae; genus Brachypodius; species Brachypodius melanocephalos. The sequence goes on along the minus strand of VZSR01001831.1, from coordinate 174,046 downwards.
CTGTTGATGGTTACCAGAGTGAATAGAATACTGTTCTTTTGCAGATATTATTTGGTAGATTAAAAGAGCAGTAGGTCTTATTTTCACCACTAAAATAACCTCAAGGGTCTCTTATCTGTATAGAAGGAACACATTTCTGAAGTGCAGGAGAACTATCTCTTAATGCTGATGACTTTAATGGAACTGTACTTGCAGACCTGAATTTCACTCACTGGTATCAGAGGGTTTTTCCAGAGAAAATCCTTTCCAGAGAAAATCCTTCCTGTTTACTTGGGCTGTTTGTTCATACATGGTGTTTTTTCTCTTCCAAACAGCAAGAATATGGATAGCATGACACTACCACAGCTTAAACCGTGGCATGGATGCTTTCAATAACCATGCCATTGTGGTTTCCTTCTGAATGTTTGTTACTAACCAAAAAAACCCAAATTGATTCCTGCTGCTTTCTCTCTGTTTCTGCAGAAGGAGGTAGTCCTAAAGTATAAATAAACATCAGTATTTACTGATAAATTAGCAAACTCGATTTACTTTGTGAATTCTCTTTAATTCTCACCAAGTGTACAATAATTGAGAAAAATGCACTCTGAGCAATGCCAGCTTTATGATGCAAAGGAAAAGGTCACTTCAGCATTACTCCTATGCAGAGTTCCACAAGTCTGATGTGATTTATGGCAGAAGCAGTGATCAAACCAAAACCCTAACCATTCTGCCAGATAAACAGGTAATGGCTCAGCTGGCAGGTGAAGGAACTGAAAGGCTTTGATCAATAATGCCATGAAAGGAAATTTGGATTCACAGGTCTTTTGCCAGCTGCATTTGGGATGGTGAAAATAAGAGCACTGAGAAGTGAGGAAAAGCTAATGCTTGGTGTGCCTTCTGTTTCACAAAGCAGCTCTGCGTAGAACAGGGAAAATTGTGTACTCAGAGGACTTCAATCTTAGTCTTTTAGACTCTTTAGAGAATCAGGTTGGTGTGCAGATGAATGTATTTAGAATTTAAGAGACTTTTAAAAGCTAAATCTGCAAACTGCTAAAGTAGAGATTTACAAGTGATATGTTGCACACAGAGTTAAGGATCAGTTTGCTTCACTAACTATGTGCTTCCTGAAAAAAATGAGCTGGAAACTGGAGTGAGGCACAGATGTAGAAAACAGCCTGTTTTGGGGAAGGTTAGTGTTGGTTAATTTGGAACAGCAACTGGGCTATGATAAATTGCATGAAAGAGTGACTGATAGAGAGCTAGTGAGTGCCCTGGACATGTACCAAAGATGCCAAAGAGAGAGAGAGAATACTTGAGCCTGTTCCATCCAAGCAAGCCTAGACTGCCTAGATTGTGATGATTTTGAGTGGCCAACAGAGTCCAAGTGCCAGGGAAGTTGCTGAAAGGAACAGCTGCCAGGAATGGAAACAAAATAAAGGATATCCAAGAGGAACAGAAGAAGAGGAAATAAGTATTAAAATGGAAGAAAAGGCTCAAGACAGGCTCTCCTCAACTGATAGAAGAATTTTGAAGGGGAAACTTTGTATTGACTGCAGCAGAGTAAACTTTAAGAGAATATATAGGCTATTTTGACAGACAGAGCTAGCCTGTGATTTCTGGTGAAAAGATACTTTGAAAAGTGCTATCTGCTTTGACCATGTAGATTATAAATATTTTGGTGAAATACAGTTATGCTTTAATTACCCATTCCTAAGAAGGGATGGCTCATCAGATTTTGGGTTTAAGCTCATGCACTTTCTAGAAAAACTTTACAGGCATCTCCTGCTTTGAAGTAGGAAACCAAATAGCAGATTGTTTTCTTAGATGGTTGGAGTTTTGTTTATCTCACAAGCAACTTTCTCCTGAAAATGTTACTGCTATGCTCTGTATCAATGGAATTCTTTAGTTTACTGCCTTTGCTGTTTATTAGAGGACTTTCTGTTCATTCAGGAAAGGTTTATTGTAATTATGGCATAGATTTGGACCTTGATGTAAAACCAGTATAAGGGTCTGGAAGATATGGAGTGGAAGAGTTCTTTTAGTTGTGTAGGATTTAAGTTGTTTGATTTATTTGATCTTTAATTCAAAGTACAAATGCTGGTATCAATAAGTGTAGAAGGGCTTTGACCTTTGACCACGGGCCATATTTAAGATTTCACAGAGTACTCCAAGAAGATTCTAAAAATTATGTCTCAAAACTGAAGTAAAAAAGAAAGATGGATAGAGGCCTTTTATGCCTGTTTTCTTTCAGAACTGCTACTGTAATACTAGAACAGAAGAATTAGTCATTGCTAGGTCTCACACTTAAAACATCAAAGAATAAGTTTGCTTCTCCCTATCAAATGTGGCAGTCAGCAGTTCTTCCACAGATAAATAAAAGGAAAAAACATATTAGGAAATGAGGACATTCCAAACTCTGGATCACACATTCTGCACACCCACTAATGGACACATTGTAGTTTATAATTTACCACCAAATAGCTGTGGAATTGCCCTTGTGTATGTTTCCTTCTGATATGGCTACATTTTGGGTTGATTTTTTTTGTTGTTGTTGTTTTTTTGTTTTGTTTTGTTTTGTTTTTCTTGTATGTGAAGATAGAAAACATGTCCTGTGCTCCTCAAATGTCCTGTGCTCTTGTAGTACAGGAAAAAAAAGAATGCCAACAATGGTTTTTATTTACAAATCTAAATAGAGCTCCACAAGTATCAGAAATTATTTTTGGAAGATGATTTTGAATCACCATAAGAAATCAGTATCTTTTAAAGTAAACAAAAATGTGTGTACCTTTTAAATGAATGACTGTGGTGACATTTCACTCATTGCTTCTGTTGTCTGTGTGACACAAAATATGCATGTGCACACAATAGGCACAACATGGTTCAAGAACTGAACATGTGTTCATCCCTGCACATGTTTATAAAGTTCCTCTCTTGGACTTCTTTCACTAATTTTGATGCAATAGAAGTCTCTTTTGATTTCTGCTGTACTAGTGAGATTCCTGCTTTCATCCTTTTATGATTGTCTTTGCCACTAAAAGAAAATTGTGAGTGCTTCTGATTGCAAAAGCAGCAAATTGCTGGTGACACAGCCACTGGTTGCCCTGGGAGTACTTGCTGCATCCTTCAGTTTAATTTGCTTAATATATGTAATTAATTAGGCAACTGCAAAATGATAGAAATGTATTTGTGCATTCAGCCTCTGTAAATTAGTGATAAACAATTTGATACTGCAGGACGTTAGTGCCTTCTCTGTGGGACTAATGATGTCTAATGCCTCAGCAGTCATTTGTGGAGCTCATCATGTTTACCTATTAAAATGAATTCATTAAATTTTGCTGCAGAAATCTTAGAATGCTTTTTGGTACTACCTGCTGTGAATTTGGCTGTGAATTTCTGATCATGAATAGCACCTGAATCCAGGTGGGCAGGACCTTGTCCACTAAAATAAATATTTTCCACCAAGGCAAAAAGAGATCTCTTGAAGGGTGGAGATGATTTTAAATGCTTGGACTGCATAGCTGGAACGTGTCTAGTTGTCTGCAGAGAGCTTTTACTGTGGCAAGTGCTGTGCCCACATTGTGTGCAGCTGGGCAGCTACACATGCAGCTCCTGAGCCTGCCTGCACAAATGATACATCTTTTTGTACGTGAAAAGATGTAGAAAAAAAAATTTTGGAGGCTCAACTGTGAAAGAATGTTCAAAATTAAGCTCAAGACCAAGCCTTCCTAATTTCCTGTACAGCATTCTTGTTTTTCTTCCCTCAGACTCTTTAGGGGAAAGCGATAATTTAGCCGTGGTCCAGGCACGTGGTTATGAATGTCATCTGTACCCAAGAGATAAGTGACATTATCTTAGAGCAAAGGAAAAAAAAAAAAAAGAAATTGCAACTTCACTTGTTTGCAAGGGTGGTTTTTTTTTTCCCTTGAGGAAATTCTTGTGGTTTTTTGGCACTGTCAAGCAGCATAAGAAATGTAGGAACTTAATCATAGAATCAGTAGAGTTGGAAAAGACCTTTAAGATGGAGTCCAATCAGGATAGCAATTGGAAGGGACTCTGCTGGGATGAACCTTTTGGAGCCTGGGGTCTTGAGTGTCTTTTTGTCCCTTGTTTTAACTTGCTCCACCTGCCAAACCTATTAGAAAGTGGATTATTTGTTTATTTTTGTAAGCTGTGGCCTAAATATACAGGAGATTTTCCTGTATATGAAATGAAATGATTTCTCAATAAGGAACTGTAAGATCAACATAGTGAAATTATTAATAGATATTAGAGTACAAAAAAAGTTAAGATATTTTAGCTGGTGTCCTGTGTATGTAGTATGTGAACTAAAGTGTTATTTTTCACAGGGTTGAAAGTGTCTGTTTTTCTGCTGTGAAGTGTGAACAGGGTTAGGATCAGCAAACACCTTTTTGAGTAGGATTTCATTTGGTGCTTATGTTGGAAATGACATGCAGCCTTTAAACCCTTTGTCAACTAATTCCTCACTGGATGTTGAGGTTGAGATGGTGGTTTTCAATCAGGGCATGATGTGTTGTGTGAGACACATCAATTTATTAAGAATTATTATACAGTTTGAATGGCAATGGCTAGATAGAATTCTTTGTAATTATAAAACATAGGCTTGGGGAAAAGCCTAGCTCCACAAAAGTTAGGGGCATAAACACCCATTCACAAAGAAAATAGACTTTCAACTCACGCTTTTGGTTGCTTACAAACAAAGTACATGGAAATAATTTTTAAAGTAAGACAAGTATCAGTGTCTTCCCTCAGCTGGGCTTGGAGACCTCCAGGCTTTGAGATACTTGTGAAAACAAACCACGTGTGTATGGAGTAGCAAAGTAGATGTGTGTATATTATAGTTTGATTTCATGGACTGATATGTTTTTCATGGAAAAAAAATAGAATTCAGGATATTAGAATATCTTTGGCAACTTTAAGGGGATTTAAAACATTTAATCAGGTGATGTTAATTGCATTCTGAAGGACAACCAGCTTAGTTGGTCAATAAGGCTCCCTCACTGGAGCCACTAGTTTCGATACTTATTCATTCCCTTCACCTGAACTGCTGGGGCTCACACAACCACTGACCTTGGGCTCTCTTTGCTTTGTCCAAGGTGTGGGACCTTTTTGCTATCCCTGATTTCCTTCACTGAAGTCAAACTCTTGCCAACAAGTCATCTAGGATCTCTAAACCTTGTGTCAGGCACTACTGAGTGCACCATGCTCACAACATTTTATTAAGGAAGGTGTGAAGGATGCTTAATTAATTCCTTTAAAAAGAGAAAGATCCCAAAGAACCCACAGGAGCAGCTTTTGCAGAAGATACACATGTAAAGGAAAGTAGAGACAGACTGAGGCTCTAGGCTCCATTGTCAGCAGTGCAGCCTGTCAGTCAATATGTGCTTTATTACACACATTATCAACCCAGAGCACCACAGCGGAGTGCCAGTACACTTTGTACTCTGCCATGGGGCTGCCTGCTCTGGGGCTGGCACTCCTGCAGGCTTTCCTGAACTTATCTTCTGTAAACTTTGTGTGCTGTGGCCTGAGACTCTCTCTTAAGGAGCTGAGCCCTTTTGCAGAGGAGATCTGAGCACTGTGGGCTCACCTTTAGCTCTGGCTGAGGGCAGAGATGCTGCTGTGGCTGGGTGGATACTTGAGGAGCTGAGTAGGCTGGAACTGGGGTTTTGGCAGTTCTGTAAGGATCTGTGTGCCCACCATAGGATGTCCCTTTAGGGACACCAGATTACAGGCAGTTGGCACATTTACTTTGCCCCAGTTCTTACTCTTCCACGTGAAGGAAGTAACCTGCCTCAGATTGTCAGAGACATAAATGTGAGATGGTTTAAAAGCATGTCCTGGATGAAAGACAGAGAGAATATTTTCTGACTTGTGCAATTTGAGGAGCAAACATGGGTGTTTACTCTGTGCCAAAATCTGCCCACATAAGCAGATCCGACTTTATTTTTTTTTTAATGTTGTTCTGGAAGGTCAGAGACTATTTTTTGCCTTTTTTTTTTTTTTTTTTTTTTTTCTTTTTTCTCTTTTTGCTTAGTAAAGCAAAGTTCACGGAAACCAGAGTTATGATCTGATTTCCAATTTTTCTTCATTCTTCCTGGTGTGCTTAGGTAAATATAACTGTGGCAGTCTTGCCTTTGAGCAAAGATGCTGTAACTTCTAAATAAGCAATAAACTCCTTTGTCCATTTAAAAAAAGCAACCTCAAAATTAGTGGTATAAATGATATGAAATGACTCAAGAGCTATTTACATCCTGAGCCCTGAAAATTTACCCTGCAGCTGTTTGGGGTTCTGCCTCTGGACATTGTCATGCCCCAAATCTGTGCCACCTCCTGTAACCCTCAGCGCTCTCGTGGAGTGTGGAGCAGAAATTTGGGGTTAGACACATGCAGTGTGCAGATGCAGTGCTAAGGGTGGCTTCCCCCTCGTACTGCCTGTGTTTCAAACAGCACTGAAGAGATCAGTCTGCTCTAATGTGTTAGGGCTGAATCATGAATTCGAGTCTCTTTGCCCTGCCAGGGACCGTTTTTATTTGTATCTCTTTACAATTACGTCTCAGTATCTTATTTGCAAAAGAGATAATAATTCTCTCCCTGATAAGGGTACTGAGGCTTTTCTTATGTTGGATTTCTTTACTGGGTGTGTATTTCTGATAAGCTCTTAGCAAAGTGGAAGTGTAGCAGTGAGAGCTGTATTGGTTTGGGTATGTGCTAACGACACAGTCAGCTCAGGCCAGTTTCTGCAAGGTTATGTGGCCCATGGATATATGGCAGAAACTGCCCTCTTTATCCCAGTAACTCCCCACCTCTTTGTGGGGGTGAGGGATGGAGGGGGGTTAGGTAAGAGCTCAGCTTTCTCCTATTCTGTAAACATTCTTTTGTGCTGAATATTCCAAACCTCTTGTTCCAAGTCCTGTTTGATACTGTCAAACGTCTGGACATAAACAGAAGTGAAATCTAAGTCCATCAGGTACCTTTTATAACATTGTTGTTGATTAAAACATCACAAATTGGGTTTTGTGCTTACTTACAGTGGAACTTGTAGAAAAGCTCAGCAATCAATATTGCCACAAGATATTTAGTTTAGTTTTCTCAATAATTTTTCCTACTTGTTAAACACTGAATAACTTAATTTCTAAAACATACAATTGGTAAAGTAAAATAGCTGAAATAAACAACAGCTGTCTATTTGACTAGGATTCCCTTTATCTAGTAGAGATCACTTCTTTACACCCTTTTAGTTTGTCTACTACTGAGCTAAATTACTAATAGTTGTAGTAGGTTTCAGGACAACTGCATGTGAAATCAGTGGACCTCTGATTATTTAAGGAGAAAATTTGCCCTTTGTTGAAATAGTGATTGCCACATCCCCTAAGAGGGATTTCAAGCATGGAAACTGAGGAGAGGGGCTCATTTTTACCTATTGAGGGCAAACAGAGTATCTCCTATACATTGTAACTTATGGCTAATTGTCCCAGGTTTGCTTTTTGCCAGGGAGGGTGTAGGATTTCTTGGTCTTTGTGGCAGACCTCAGTTTCACGGCCTGAAAACAGCTTTAAATTCACTGAGCTGTGAGTCATTGCGTTTGGAAGAAATCCCAGGAGACACCACAAATGGAAGTGACTCTGGTGATTCCATCAAGTACCAAAGGGAACCCAAAAGGACCACATGGGAAGTTACTTCCAGGATTCCTGCTCTTTGTAGACATGTCATCACAAACTGCTCAGAGCAATTGGAATAGCTGATCTTTCTTTTTTCAGTTAATATTCCTCTGATTCCTAAAGATCCAGAGTTGCAAATTTTTTTCAAAGTCATTTTGGCACTAAGCAGTTACTGGAAAAATTTTTTTTTTTTTTTTTTTTTTACTTCTGTGATAAATTTGTACCACTACTCCTCTTCTAGCAACCAGTTATCAGGTTGCACTCCGCAATCAGAAAATCTGTAATCAGATTCTTTTGAACTCTTCCACAAGTCTTGTCACAGCACCTTTCTTTCACTACGTGATTTCTGCCTGCACAAACACAATTTAATGTTGAAGTTCATTTAGATTAGCTGTTGTAATGTTGCTTGATGAGCTGCCAGATAGGCACGTGTAGATACTTCAGCTGAGATTTGATCTGTTGCTGCTAAACTCTCACTTGCCTGAGGTTTTCATAATCCTCAGGGCATTACCTCGGCTGCTAATTACTTCTCTCATCATGTACAAAATTGTGTTATTTCCCTTAAAGGTGATGCATCACCTTCATCCAGCTTAACTTGCAGATGTGCAAGTCTGTTTCCAGTTGTTCCATTGAGTTTCTTGTTCTACTGGTTTCCTGTCAGCTTCCGCTTTTCAATTACAATAATTTGGAAACATGTGATTCCAGTACCTATACTTTTAGATTTTTGAATGTAGTTAACTTTACCTATTGGGCATAGGTGTCTCTGCTTCCTTTTCAGATGAATGCACAGTGTCAGCAGTTGCATATCCATGCAATGATTGTGTCTGACTTGCAAAAACATTTTAAGATACCTATGTGCAAAATGTCATGGAGGTATACTTTGTACTGTGTTCTGCGCTGTGGACCAGGCCAAAGGAGAGGATATGGTTTAATCATTAGAAACCTTGGACTGAGAGGCATTACTTTAGGTTTCTATTCTTGGTTTTAATGCTGACTTAACATGTGACTTGTGTGAGTGATATAACCTTTGCATGCCCCTGTCTACCCCACAGATAAAATTAGTGTTATAATCTCTACTTCTCAAGTTTTGTCATTAAAAAGAGCACGCTGGTCTGTCTGCACAAGCCTCGTCTGAAAGCCTGCTAAATATAAAATTCTGCTCTGAGGATTCATTTTCATCCCTTTCCATCCTCATCCTTCACTGGCACAGCTTCTCCTTCCTGAGGTACTGGCCCATACAGCCAGTTAGTGATCTCTCACAACTTCATCTCAGTAAACCAAAGGAATTATAAACCAGAAGAATGAGGGTTGTGAGCACAGGAGAAATCACATCTTTGGTGTATGGCCTATGAATAAGCAAATTACTCTCTCAAGCAATCCTGGTAGCTGTAAACCTCAGCTTCAGAGTCAAAGGCAATAATTTACTACCTGAGTTTAGCCTTTTTGACCTGCCTAATCCAGACACAGCAAATTTTGGTAGTTGTAGATAATGAGAAGGACAAAAAAGCCAGAGCACCAATTAGTGGGGGTTCTGTGCATAATTTTGTGAAGTGGTCAGGTGCCATGTTGCCATAAATGATATATTTGGGTTGGACAAAACTGTGACAACCGTGTTCCTTTATGGCCCATACAGGAGCTGTGTTGAGTAAGTTTTATTTCTGCAGGAGTTAAAAATATTGCACTTATGCAACTTGTAAGTGGTATAGATTTACATATGCATGAGTTAAAATCTTCTTTTCCCCTTGCTTCCACGATTAGACCAGCTAGAGGCAAAATGGACCTCAAAAGGAATTGGCCCAACTGTGCATCAGTCTTATGGCTCTGCTCTATAAAATACCTCTTACAGGAGATATGAAAGCTCTCTGGAAAATCCCACTCTTTAAGTACAATCTAGTGTTGACAGTCTGGATTTGGATCTGTACTGTTCTTCTCCTCAAGTTTCTAATCTTCAAAATAAAAAAGAGAAAATGGAAGTTCCTGAAAGCTGGAGCCAAAAGAGCAAAAGAACAATTTAAAGTGATACTCTTAGGTTAAATTTAACAGTGAGGAGAAAGTCAGCTTTGTTAGCTCCACCTTCATGTGTGAAGACTGCATGAACTGGTGGAAAAGATTTCAATTGTAAAAGGAGTATTATCAAAATAAAAAATAGAAGGAAGGAAGGAAGGAAGGAAGGAAGGAAGGAAGGAAGGAAGGAAGGAAGGAAGGAAGGAAGGAAGGAAGGAAGGAAGGAAGGAAGGAAGGAAGGAAGGAAGGAAGGAAGGAAGGAAGGAAGGAAGGAAGGAAGGAAGGAAGGAAGGAAGGAAGGAAGGAAGGAAGGAAGGAAGGAATTTTATTAGCCACTGCTACACCAACTGGTTTCCACAAAAGGGTGGAAAAGAGTGCTGAAAGGCCACATAGTCTTTCCTTGGGCTTGTGCATCTACTAAAAATTACCAATCCAAGTGGAAGACATTAAGAAACTAATCAAACCATAAAAAAATAAAGTTTAATGTATGAGTGAGTATATCTGATGAAACAACTTGGAGAAGGGATCAGAAGTTCTGTGCGCTAGCACAAAGCCTAACTCTAAGCCTGATACAGATATTCTCTGAGTGTTCCTGGAATAAATGATAACCCTGATAGAAAGACAAATAAGAGAGGCATAGAGCCTTATGACATCATTTATTATACCAAAGTGCCTGCTTGGCTGAGAGGGTAAATACCTGTTAGAGACAAAGGCTGATGTCAAAACTTCTAGTGACTCTGCTTACAGCAGAATTTTCCTCATCAGCTTGACGTTTGTCAGTGCAGGTAGCAGAAGATTACTCTCTCTTGTTCGACCATAGCTGTACTGGTATACAACTTCATACCCGTAGTGCTGAAGCAGTAACCTTTCCTTCTTGTTTTCTAATCATTTCCAAAATGATTCTTCCACATCCTAGCCCTTTAATTTTTTAAATATTTTCTGTCAGAAGTGTATTATCCCAGAGGATATCTCTCCAGATACACTGTACTCAGAGACAAAACATCATCTTTGTTCCAGTTGTGTTACCTTCTTGTAAAGATTGGGCTACTTTCTTGTGGACCAGTGCACTCACATCTGGGGATTTTTACAGTAATGCAGATAGTTGGTACTTTTTAGAAACGCAGCCCATCATTCATGGTACCATGAAAACATTCATGTTATCTTAAATGTGAAAACAATCATGTTATCTTAAATGTATGGCCTCACACGGCTCCCAAGAGAAATGTTTCCTAAAATACAAGGTGTAATATAAACTTGGCTATATATGCAAAGGAAAACTAATTACAGGAAAACAAAAATACTGCCTCAAGTCTAAGGACCTTGAGACAGGAAAGTTTCTGTCATTCCTCTTGAGAAATTAGAGCCCATTTGCATTTAAGCTCTTCTCAGAAAGCTTGTTCTGAACTTCTTGGAAAGAATTCAGAAAAGTGGAACAAATAGCATTTCTGGTGATTCTTCAGTCTTTTGCAATGGACAATATTACTTAAATTATTTAAAAGAAAAATCATCATATTAACTCATTAGAAGTGCATACCTCTGTATAGTAAATGCCAGTTGGCAGTAGCTTTGCTAACCATGATTACTTTTTGTGAACTTATGAGAAGTCTCTGAGCTCCTGAGGGGCCTGCAGACCACTGAGGGGAAAAAAATTGGACTTATTCTGTTCTGTGGTTTACACCATGGCACAGCAACAGGTATATGCTGTTTAGGAAATACAGAACAACTAAGTCTCTAGTCAGTATTGAAAATTAACTCCCTTGGAAGTTCAGGGGTAAGGTGACAGGGGTGTGTCAGTAAGTTTATTATAATTATCAGGTACTATGATGGGGTGTGTTGCATGGATCATCATGGATGTTCCTAATTAGGCTGCTGATGTACAGAAGGCTGTGCCAACAGGTATCTTTACAGGTCTGGATGCCAAGGCAAGTGCAGGAAAAAAGTAGGGAATGTGTGCCTTTTCGTATTTTCATGTAGTAGAAAACAAGGGAATCAAAATCTTAGGCTCTGAACTCTTAAGGTGCTCCAGGGTGTTCTGTGAATAAAACCACGACTGTCTGATTTTCACAGCGAGAGAATATCTCCGGGGGGAGGATGTTTTTGTAGTAAAGTACAACTTTTCAGGATGTGCGGATTCAATGTAAGTCACTGTTTCATTATTGGGTAGGTGGGTGGGTGAGACGGCAGAATAAATGACTCGGTTTGCACGGATGACTAACGACCCAATTCCTCTGCTGAACTAAGGTGTGATTCTTTGGCAGACTGATATTGCTGTGGAGGCTGCATTAATTTGTATTTGCGTACTATGGGGATTACTTTACATAGATCGCCTTAATTCTGTGTCTGAGCTTATGTTGAATCTTCTCTGTGGTGTTTATTACCTCAGACTGTATCTGCTCAGGAATTCTGCTCAAAAGGGGGAGTTTTTCACTCAGGGAGCACAGGTGTACGGCGTGAGGTAGAGCGATTTATGTGGAAAAATAAGGAAATCTGCATTCAAACACGCTTTTTAGGTAATGGGAAGTTTAGTATGTCATTTGGTGCCAATTTAAGATAATTTCCTCTCCTGCTAGAGAGATGTGAACTGAACCGCAGATTGTGTTGGCTCTTTCTAGTCTTTGAGAAGTATCAAAGTTAACGAGCCAGAGGGATAACGCTGGGGGCTGAGAATAGGGAGCGTGCAGTTTTATTCTTGCCCCGGCAATTATGCGCTACGCATGTGGCCACGGCGTTTAACTCTTGGTACCCTCAGTTTCTCTGCTTGACAAATAGTGACTCATGCGTTCTGCACGGGGAGCCAGTGCAGCGCTAGAATTCCTGCTTGCGAAATCGGCTTAAATCTTTTGGAGAGAAGCGTTAATGGTTGCAGGGTAAGGCCAGCAGTGCCGCGGGCGGGATGCGGGCGCAGACACGTATCATTTCCCAGCTGCCAGCCGCACGGCGTTGCCTCCCATCTGCATTTTCCAGCCCGCTGGAACACGGGCGGGAGGCGGCGGGAGGCGGGCGGCCGCGCTCCCCCGGGGCTCCGGCGGCGAGGGGCGGCGGGAGCCCCGCGCGGTGCGGCCGGGGCCGCCAAGAGTTAACGGCGGCTCCCCCGGGGCCGCGCCGCCGCCTCCCCACCCCGGCGCTGCATTATTATTATTATTTCTCCCCCCTTCCTTCGCCTTCCAGTTTTGGCAGGGGATTAAAGCAGCTCCCCCCTGTGGCAGCAGTGACCCAGAAACGAGTTTGATTCACGGAGTCCTTCCTCCATAACAAGTACAAACGTCAGTCAGAGGGAATCTGTGTGTGTGTGTGAGAGCGAGTGTGTGTGTGTGTGTGTGGCGCAGCGAGCCGCTCTCCGTGCCCGCTGCCCGGCGCCGCGCCGAACTCATGCGGCGGCCCCGAGCCCTCCGCGCAGGGGGAGCCCGGCCGCGCCGCCCGCCCTCGCCGCCGCCGCGCCGCCGCCAGCAGGTAACCGTGCCCGCCGCAGCGCCAGCCGCGGAGCCGCCAGCACAGCCATATTTGATGGGGTTTTTTTGTCGCTCCGGAGGCGGCGGGAGAGCAGTTTCGTGCCGAAGGTCGCTGCCTAGTGGAAATAAGATAGTACGTCATTAACATGGCGCCAAGAGCCGCGCCGCTCGGTACGGGGCGAGGGGAGGCGGCCGAGTTGCGGCTCCGCTATCCCACAAGCAACTTGTGCGGGGCTGTGGCGGGCGGAGGCGGGAGGGGAGGTAGCGCTGCCGCCCGGCGCGACCGGCCGGTGCCGGCTCCCTTTTTGTTCCGCTGCGGGCAAGCGGGGACCGCGCAGCTCCCCAGGTGCAGCGGCCAAGTGAGCCGCCGGTGTTCCGTACCGTGCCATTCTGCGCCGTGCCGTGCCTTGCCGTGCCGCCGGCCCTGCGCCCCAGGCGTAGCTGCAGGCTGCGCCGCGGGGGCAGCGCCGGCTATCGCCCGCCGCGGAAAGTAGGAAGCGTTGGAGCAACTTGGTAGCCAGATGGCAATGGCAGAGCGCAAGTCCTGCTCGGATACTGATGTGTAGGAAGGGGGTGGGGGAGAGTCATGGCCACTGTGTGTCACCGTGTTACCCAAATGTCCACGAGACCCGTCGCCTCTCGCCGAGGGCGACGAGCGGTGTGCGTGGGAAGAGGAGGTGCTCGGTGTGCGGGAGCAGCTTTGTTCCCCCCCCATTTACCCCCCCCCCCCCCCAGTCGCACTTGGATTTGGCTTGGGGCGGCGGGGGGGAAATGCTTGGAAAGCATAAAAACTGCTCATCGGTGAAATTAAACAGAAGTTGCCTTTCAGAGCGGGAGAGCCGCAGCCGGTCAGCCGCCCGCTGGATGGGCGCCGGTGGGTGCTCCGCTGGAGGCGCGGAGCCGGGCTGTCAGAGCTGGCCGTGGCCCCCCAGGCGGGCGCGCCGTGTCTCCTGCTGGAGAACAACTTGCCCGAGCCCCGAAGTGCACGTGTTTCAGAGTGGGAAAAGGCGGGGAAATGTGTGCGGCGCTGCTCGGCCCCGCCGGGGCGCGGGGCGGTATCGGGGCAGCGGCCGGCAGGTGCACGGCGACCCCGCCGCTCCCGGCCCCCGCCCCGGCGGCGGGAGGTGAAGCGGGAGCGGGGCGAGGGGCGCGCAGCGAACTTGAGCAGGACGCGGGGGGGCCGGTCGCCTCCCGCTGCTCCTGCCCGGCGCAGGCCGAGGGTCGGATCCGCGTGGCCGGGCCGGAGTTTGCGGGCGAGGGAGCGGAAAGGCGGCCGGCGGTGTTGGGGCGCGAACCTCACATCGCAGGGGGAGCGCGGGGAGAGGCGGAGAACGCCCCAACTTGCTCGGGCGGCGGCCGGGGCAGCTCCGCGATTTGGCTCTTGCCCCGGTGCCTGGCGAGCGGGACGGAGCGGGGCTGCGGCATTTCTGTGTAACGGGCCGCTCTCCCCGGGGAGGTGAGTGCGGCTCCAGCCATCATTCCACTTGTTCCTGTTAGACAAAGCCACCCTGCCCGGCCCTGGGCTCGCGTAGTCGCTTGCTCCCAGGAGAATGTTGGTGGT
>VZSR01001831.1:145627-159274 GCA_013398615.1 Brachypodius melanocephalos | reverse complement strand
AAGGCTCGGCTCTCACCCTGCGGGGAGGGGGTTCCCGTCCCGCAGCCATGGGCGCGGCGGGGCGGCCGAGGCTCAGTGCACCTGCGAGCAGCGCCTGCCGCCGGCCGGCTTCTCCCGGCTCTCACCGGCTCCTCAGCTGATCGCCCTGTGCTGAGAAAGTTCATTAGGTTCGCCCGCAGGTGAGAGCCGGGGCATCCTGAGATCTGTCAGCACCCCCAGTGAAAGAGGCCGTGGCTGACCTGGTCTGAGTGGGCACCCGTAGCTGTGAGGGAGTACTAGAAATTCCACTAGGATTTAACAACACATTTTTGTTGACGTTTTAATGTCAAAGGCTGAAGATGCTTTTATGCCAGCCCCATTTTTTACAGAAGGATTTAGCTGTTACTTGGAATAATTTCCTTTTTAAGCAGGTGCTGTCTTTTAACTAAGTCAGAAGCTGCCCACACTTGCAAACCCAAAACCTTCATGGAAGTTATGCCAAAATATGCTTGTTATGATTCTATTTCTAGAGCTTTCTCACACTCAGTGGGATATTGTTGAAACAGCTAGGATTGTATGTTTTAGTGGCAGGATTTTCCCTCTGGCTTCAGATACCACTTGCTCCCTGCTTTTGAGCTATGTTTAATACATGTGTTTAAAATAAAATAATAATAATAAACTTCCCTTTCCTCTCACAGCTGCAGATTTCCCTTCCAGCTTCTCTGGTTTCATTCCCAATTCACAGAACCTAGTAAAAAAAAACCAACCCTTCCAGTGTTTCCTCAAATGTTTTCTCCATGTGGTTAGTACTGCTCCTTTGTGCTCCTGTTTTCAGCTGGAGATAGCCAGGCTGGTACCATTTCTTAGGTGGAAGGTGCAGGTTGGGTTCCATTAATTCATGGAGGCTAGTTTATGCATTGCTTGAGATTTTGGATGGTCAGTTTCACTCACTCCCACAGTTTGGGAATAATTGGCTGCTACTGCTCAGGTAGTGAGTTAACATAATGAGCTGGCTTGCACAGGTGCATAAATGAGCACGTGGATTGCTGAGAAGTGTTGGATTGATATGGCCAAATTGTGCTTCTCTCTTGTCTTGTCAAGTTTTGAATAGGTGTGCTGAATTCAGTAGAGATATTCCTTTTGGAGAACACTGTTGGCCTTGTTTGGTCAAGTACTTCTCTGTTTCATGAGACTTGAAGGATGTTTTTTTTCCTCCAGATGTAAGGTCTGTGTGTCTTTGCACTATGGACGGTGCTCCATAATACTTTAATATTTCATTTCAGAACCCTTCTTGTATCCTTTTGACTATAAGATGGTGCTGTGAAAGCTTTTATGGACTTTTAAAGTTTTAGGTGGATTTTAGTTATACAGCTTATTTGTGATATACTTCCTTAGGTGTTGGTTGGGGGTTTTTGTTTGTTTGTTTGTTTGGGTTTTTGGGGTTTTTTGGTTTTTTTGTTTGTTTGTTTGGTTTTTTTTTTTGTGTGTGTGTGTTGGCTTGTTTTGTTTTAGTTCTAGGGTAACAGCGAAAAAGCTTCTTATGATGTCAGGTGTCAGTGAAGAGGGGCAGTGTTCTGAATAAGTTATTTAAGAAGAGCCCAGTAGTAGAAGCCAACTGTCTCCATCTTCTGTCCATTATATTAAGCTGTGTCACACTTCACTTCCATTTGTACAATAGGTGTTCTGAAGCAATTTCTTGTGTACTAGAGATAATTAGGTCTTCATTTCATTGCAGTTAGTGGGTTACTTTCAGGAAAAGCCAATTTTTCAGTTTGTCTTCAGGGTGTACATCTGTCATAACTCTGCTTTCTTCCCATTCTGTCTCTGCAGCTGTTCAGTGCAGTTTGTTATAGTGACACCCGTTAACATGGTTACAGTTAATTGTCTGTCAGAGTTTGAATTATACACTCTTTACCCAGGGGTTTATGTAGCCCTTGAAAATACTTCAGTAAGAATTGTGCTGTGGAAAACCTTTGACCTGAGGATGTACATTTTTCCATGTATAATTTTTTTTACAATCTTGTTCTGTTTAGCTATTTGCATAACAAGGACTGACACACTTTACATCTTTCTCTTTGATTGCCTCTCCACTTGAGGTCAAACTGAATGAAGAACTATGTGGGGGTCTTAGCTGTGCACGTGGTACGTGGCACATGGGTGTATGTGTTTGCTGTTATCCCAGTTTCATGGGGTAGTGTCTGCGTTTCTGCTCTTGGCATTTTTTACACTCTTATCACTGCAATTACTGGGACTCCAGTGTGGGAGAAAAAAGGAAGGGTCTTGACATCGTTGTCTAGTGGGGTCTTTGGGTTTTGTTGGTAATTTATCTCTTGGAGAGGTAAGGATGAAGTAGCATGACAATGCACACTGCTAAAAAATAGTGAATTTGCTTTACTGTGTCAGGTTGCTGAGTCTAACCCATTGCACTTCATCTGTCATCAAAGTACTGGGAAGTGGGCAGCAGATGTAGGTATACCTACCTACGTCTAGTTATTTGTATAGATTTAGATGTTTGTTGCTCAGCTCCACAAGGATATGTAAATTCAAACACTGTTTTGTGGCCTGACATTGATTATATTGGATTATTTTCTAGTCATTTCATTTGCACAGCATTTACAGGTATTTTGAAAAAGGCT
This sequence comes from Brachypodius melanocephalos, assembly GCA_013398615.1. Lineage (NCBI taxonomy): Eukaryota > Metazoa > Chordata > Aves > Passeriformes > Pycnonotidae > Brachypodius > Brachypodius melanocephalos. The sequence continues at coordinate 156,659 of VZSR01001831.1, read as the reverse complement.
TACTGCTCTCTCCAAAATACAGAAGCTGGTTTCAGGTGGTGTGATTTTGCCTTCAAAAACAATTCGAGCAAATGTGCCATTAAAGTCCAGAGTTGCATTCTTACGTTTAATGTTTTTATCTAGTCAGTGAGTAAAACCCAAAGCTTAACTTACAGAGCAAGCACGATTGAAAAGGATGGAAAAGCAGCTGGAAACTTGTTTCTGTAAAACAGAGCAGCACCTTCAGCCTCTGGAGCAGCACAGTAGGGCATGTTACAAGCTCACCAGTGCTGCCCTGGTGTGGCCAACTCATCTGAGGGTGATTAGGGACTAAACAGACATGGTCTCTGTCCCTTTTGTGCCATTTATCATGGTGCTGCGATTGCATGAAGTGCTCTTGGATGCTTTGCTGCCCATGGAATTGGAGTAGCATTGCCAGCAGAGTTGTGGCTGTTTCTAGAAAGCTGTGTTTGGCTGAAGCTGGCATTAGTCTGAGTCCAGTTTGGTTCCTTCCCAATAAATGGGTAAGTGTTATACTGGAGTGCTCAGGAGAAAACAGGGTCAGCATGCTCACTGATTTCTGAAAGGATGGTTTTAACAAAAAGAAACAATGGTCTTCCAATGAAATGAAACTGAAAGTTTACATACAAAAGTTGCTGAGTTATTAAGAATTTGCAGGAGTCACTGAAAACTGATGGAGAGTGTGGCTTGGTGGTGCAGCCTTTGTCAGCTTAGGGCTTTGGACCCTGCGGCAGCTTTTGAGGTGCTAGGCTTTCTCTTCAGGTGAACAAACAGTTTGTTGGGCAAACACCCTTTTGAGGCTGGTGTAAGAATTTGAGAAAAACAGTTGTAGAAGTGTATGCTAGAAGATCCAGAGTTCACTCACAAGCACTGCTTGGCTGCCTGCGTCCTTGCTTCAGAGCACCGTTTGTTCCACGAAGGGATTTGAGAGGTCACTCCTTGGCATGTGTGGGTGCAGTGGGTGTTCTGTGGAAGCTTCTGGGCTGGACAGCAGTTACGTGATTGCATGCACTTGGGAATTGAGCTCAATCATCTGGGTGTCTCTTCCTGCCCTGCAAGTGTTGCAGGCTGGGGTGCATAGCTTTTACTCGTGGTATTAAAGCTGGCCTCAAATGTTTTTCTGGTTTTATGCTTACACGTGAATTCTCTTTGCTTACAGGCATAGCGATCGTAGTGTATGCCAGCTGGACGAGGGAAAAAACTTGCAGTATCAGTCTGCATCCAACCATCACTATCCATAACCCATGTTTATTTTTAATGTGCACTTTTTAACATGTTTCTTGTGTGACTTTGAGTCACCCACCACCTGACAGAAGCCAAGTAGCCTTTGAGGCAGAGGCACTGTGATACTCTTAGAACCAGAAGCATTTCAATCTGCATGGTTGTAAGTCTTATTAGCTGTTCCAGTGTTATCTCTAGAACATGTGTTCTGAGCTGTGGATATGAACATCTGGTGGGAGCAGTTTGAAATGATTTTAGAGGTTGAGAAAAGCTGCTCTTCTAATGACAAAAGTTCCAGGGGGTTAATCTTACGGGCTTTGAGTCTTGCTCTAAGAAGCCAAATGCTGGTTTTTAATCTGTGATTTAGCTCCCTGTAAACTCAGGTTAGGTTCAAAGATGGGAAAATGAGATTTCTGAGTTTTAACTCTTTTTTTTTTTCTTCCCCCCCCCCCCCATGGATCTATAAAACAATCTCACAGGAGCTTCATCAAATGGGATATTTCTGTTAGTGTTACTGTTGAGAAAATTGGTTTTTCAGTGTGGCCAACTTCAGATGCCTGACTAGAGTGGACAAGGAAATTAGCTGCCTTATCTAATACTCTGTACTCAGGAAAGTGGCGTCTGTTCTGGCTTATTTCCTGAAAAACTCTGGAGAGTGCTTAAACTGCGAGTTGTGATTGCTACTCTTTCCTTTAAACAGCAACCAAAAAAGTGATGCTGTGTTTGTTTTTTAAAGACGTGGTAGGAAAAATAAGGCTCCATCTCTCTTCTTATTATTTTGAATTTGCAGAAAGTATGTTAGGAGATCAACTCAAAATGCGCTTGTCCAGAAAGATGTGAAGGAGCAGAATTCCAAATTTTCTTGCTTGTCGCATGTTCACAGGTGTGTCTTAGTGTACATACACTCTGTTATTTTGCTTAACAGTGTATTTTGCATTTCAGACCATGTGGGAAATAAACCAGGAAGTGAGGATTATGATCACGAATATAAAAATTACCCTTTTGAGATGGAACAATTTTCCCGTATTTTCTTCCAGATTTTCTTTAGTTTGTTTATGGGAGATTTTTGCAAAGGGATTATCTTCTTTTACATTGCTGTTATTAATATGTGAACTAATAGATAAAGTACCTTACAGATAGGTACTCATCCACCTAGTTTTGGCTTTGTAAGAAGTAATTGATTTTTCAGTTCTGTCTTAGCCTGTTTTGAATCTGAATATTGGCTTTCTGTCTTTCTAAGTGACTGTATAGGAACTTGGCTCTGGATCTCCTGCATTTATACCAGATCTGTATTCAATGGGTTTTGATGGTCCTGGCTGGTCTGTGTATTTACCCACTGGCAGCATTTCAGTCTACCGTACACACAAAGTTCTGGCCTGCTTCAAAGCAATTTTTGGAGAGAATTCTTCTAGCCCTGTAAGAGGCTGCCATTGATGATTCTTTATTCTCTGGCATCAGACCCTGTATGTGAACTTTTACTCTATGAAAAGGTCACAGGAGGTCTTGGTGAGGTGAACTATTCGGCTTCTGTTTAGTGAGCTAAGTTTGCGGTTCGAAACTGTTACATGTTTCAATGACAGGTGTATTACATCCCACTCTGAAAAGTCAGTCTGTGGGAGGGAGGCTTCCCCCCAGCTCTGTTTGCACATGTAATACGAAAAACGAGGCATTCCTGCAATGCTCATGCTATTAGAACTGTATTAACTTCTCTGGAAGTGTAAAATAAGGTCTCAGGTTCAGCTGCTTGTGACTTCCTAGAGGTGACAAAATGAATTCCTCAAAAATGCTAATTTCTTTTTATATAAATCACTTCTGGAAGAGCAGATATTTTTGTGCTCTATTGTAAATAGTGTCAGGCTTTGTTAGGCTTTTTTTGTAAAAAATTTTTTTTATTTTGGGAATCATTATAAAAGTTGAAGGCATTATTGAATTTCTTCCAATGGGCCGTGTTCTTAGTGAACCAAGTTGAAGCAGCTAATTCTTACATGAAGGACCAATGGAAAGAGTTTTGTTGAAAGGTTTCAAGGAAGTCTGAACTCAGACGAAAATAAGGTTAGGTTTTCTGCACTTAGCTGGAAGCAAAAGAATATTTTGGCGTCTGATCTCCAAATCTGTGTTGAGAGATAGATGGGAGGGATTTGCAGAGTGCCCAGAACTTGTTGATACCACGATTGATATGTGGTAAGCGAAGACTTGGGGTTTTGATGTGCATCTAAGAGTCCTCGTCAGTTTAACTTATGGTAGATGTGCCTCTCTGGACCTGTCTTGTCATGTTTTTCTCTGCTCTTCAACTTGCACTTTTTAAACCTTTTTACATATAAATACTGACTAGCTATTTACAGCTTCCTTGTTTTTTCTCAGTTTGGTTTTGTTCCACTGGGAGTACACGTGAAAGTGTCAGCGCCCTGGGAATGGCAGTTTAAAAGATTTGGAATTTTTGGCCTTTTTATCACAGGCCCATGTGCTCATGAATTTGATATTGGTAGAAATCTGGCAGTTTGGAGGAATGTCTGAATAATCATCTGGATAATCTTACTCCCAAAGAACAGTTAGTGTTAGGATGGTGCTAGAAATGTGCCTGCAGGAGGAAGTAACTCTCTCATCTTAGAGGGTGGTGCTTTCCAGGGCACAGATGATGCACGTTTAGTTAATCTGGGAAAACTGGGTTTGCTACTGCTGATGTTTCACTTTTTACATGTAAGTGGATGGCTTTAATCTCCGATTTCGTAAATCTAACACTTTAAACAGGAGTAAAATAGCTTCAAAAATATATTAGCCAAAGTAAATATTTACACAAGCAGTAAAACGTTATTGTATTGCAAATCTAGTGTCAGAATAGACAAGGGGGGAAGTTAAGCACATTGGCTTCAGATGTTCAGTGATTTTGACACCTCTCAGGACAAAACAGAGGTTTTTGGTGGGGGGAAAGCATTGGTGGGATTGTCATTGCCACTCTCCAGTGTTGTTCACCTGTTCATATGATAACAGCCTAATTAAGCATCCTTGAGAGGTTCACTGTTCATATTTCAGCTGCTGTTGGAGTTGTTTGTTTTCCTTTGTGTGCTGTAAATGCTCGCATGCCATCAGAAGCACAAGTTGATGACTGTGTGTTATTACCTGGGGTTAAGTGCTGTCTCATTGCTTCCCAGGCTGCCTGCTGTTTCCCGGGGAGATCATGAAACGACATCGGCTTCCTAGCAGCAGTGAGGACTCTGACGACAATGGCAGTAAGTGCTCCTTTGTTGTAGAGTGCAGGAGGTTATGGGTTGGAAAACGTGTTCTAATGCGGTGTTTCATGTGCCAGAGGCATTTTGCGTATTGGTCGAGCTGGTAGGAATGTGTGTTGTAAGGATCTAGTTTTGAGCTCCTCAGTCATTCTGAGCGCAGGTGGACCCAGTAGATCCAGGATCCCCCTCGTTGAACTGACGTGTAGTTTTGGTGAATAATATAAAACAAGAGCAAAAAGTCAGTGGTCACCTTTGAAATCTCGGCAAGGAGCATAATTTATCATTATAAGGACAGGGTGAGCATGGAGAACATCTGACATTGCCCATAGAAGTTTGCATAAGGATTTTAAATTTGCTTCAGTCTTCTCATACCCTCTTAGGCAGTGGGAAAGTATAGTGCTTCAAACTTAAGCAGAAAAGATTAACAGAGCATAAAAGTTGTTCCTCACTGCATTTAAAGATTTTCTTTGAGGAATTGCTTACAAGAATTTGAATTCAGCAAATCACTGATTTTGATACAGAACTTATTTATGATTTTTAACTGTTTCTGTACTGATACAACTAGCATACACTGTGGTATTTCTCGTTGTCTTGTGTTTGGATTCCAGTGACTGATAATCTTTCATTTAAGCAGAAAAAAGAAGGGGTGGGGGATGAGACAAAATACCAGTTTGGGGAATGTGCCAAGGTGTCTTATTTGCCCAAATGAGCAAGTAGATTGCACTTGACAATACTGCAGCTTAGCCAGTTGTCAGAGAGGTTTTCGTGGTTTTAATTTGATCTATCTGGATGCACATCTTCAAACTTGAGGGTTCTTTTTGTAAAATTTCAGTCTGAAAATGATTGAGGTGGTTTCCTAGGTGCTTTTGAAAGCTTCACCCTGAGAACTTATCCCTGTGGTGCGCTGTGGCACCACGTAGGTGACTGCTTCACCTGCATGCACTTCTTAGTCTGTGCTGCTGGGCATCTGCTCAGGTATGGCCAAATCTGCCTCTTTAAACAACCCTAGGCAAACTGTTGCTGAAATGAAATAGTAAAGGTGAAAGGATTAGAGAAGGTAAGAACTAGCAGGCTGATTAGGAGTTAATCCAAATAAAGATTGAGCAAAATCTGTTAGAGGTGAGGAATTTGGCTCGGTTTTGGAGAGCGACCTGCAGTTCAGGGATTTTGGAAGAAAAAACCGCTAACAAATCAGACGTGTTTTTATTGGTAAGAAGTTTAGTTGAGGTTATTGAAATTGAAGTCAATGTACTTCCTTAAAGGTGATGTGTACTTCCCAGAAACAAAAGTGTGTTCTTATTTGTAAGATAAACAAGCAGCAGCAAACATGATGTCTGCCATTAGAATTTAGCTTCACCCGTTTTTATTCCCTAGCAACTTTTAAAATACTGTTTCATATTAATAATAGTCTTTATTTTCACTCTCTTAGCTGGTTTGTTAAGCCTTTGATCTCTTCATGTGCCTTGTGTAACAGCTTTTACCAAATAAAATATGAAGCAGTTAATCTTGGAATTGAAGTTCTGAAACAGATACAATTGACTGGCCTGTTGCTGATTACAGTGCTTGTTTGTAATGTCATTTGATGTATGACTATTTGGAATAGAGTTATCAACGCAGTGAATTATATTTTCCACAAAATCGGTTTCATAGATCCTGATATAAGAAAATGAGTTTGGAAAAGAAAAGGAAACCTCTTGCCCTTTTATGATCTGACTATTTTAAAGCCTGGTTATTACAAATAACTTGGCTGAATAAGTTGCATGACAAAGGTAGTGAAATTTTAAAGGTGTTTTCAAGTATTATTTGAAATATATACGACTTCCTTTGCATTACACTTGGTTTTTTCTTGATTATGGGTTGGTTGTTTTTTCCTCTTGTTACTGGGTGAATTCACATAGAGATTCCTGCATATTCATGCCATTAATATATACATATTCAGAAGGATCAAGGGTCATTAATCAGAAGCCCAGATAATGTTTAATGTGAGATCAGCACTTCCAAGGCTTTTTGTCATTCCAGCTTCCCTGAAGAGAATGACTGACTTAGCTTAGGTCCTTTCCACTTTTCCTGTTACAGGAGATACCAGTGGTTCCTTGCAACTATGTTTGAATGTCAAGGGTGTCCCCTTACAGGTTTCACCTTCACAGGATCTCTCTTGCCTTTAGTAGAATTACTGATTACTCTTCACCGTGTTTGTGTCTGTATTCTTACTTTGCCAGTAGTACCTCTGAGCCACTGTACTTACAGTAGTCTTAGAAGGGTAAGCAAGTTCCACCCTCCCCCCCCCAAAAAAAAAATCCTATTGAGTATTTGTGGTCTGTATTGAAGGCTTAAAGTTTTTCACTAGCTGTTTTTCCTTTGTAGAGTTTCCTGAGGCTGGCAACAATTACATTTGACTATTCTGGGCGTTTCAAACAGACATCTTCTAATTGACAAGTGGAAATTTTAATCAACACCTAGTTGGAATCCTCTTGGCAAACACCTGCTTCCCTTTCAGCCAGTGGTGCATCTTGACCCTCCAGTGGACTTGTTGCATCATTATGAGCTCTGTGGTCTTTGAGCTTAGAGTTCAGCCTTGCTCTCTCTCATGCTACAAGATGGGATTGTGCCTCCAGCTGCTGCTGTTCTGCAGCTGAGTTTGTGCTTTACTAGACTGTGATCAGGCATCTCAGGTTAATCATGAGGATCACTGAGTAAATGTCTTGGGGATAACCTGAATGATGGTAGGGTTTTTTTTGGGCTAGGCTGTAGCATGTAGGCTTGTGCAACCCAGAAAATACATTTATTAAAAATCTACGTTTTTTTCTCTTGAGCTCAGGAACCTGAGTATTTGGAATGTAATAGTAATGATGCCACTAATAATGGAATTCATTAAAAAAAAAAAAAAAAAAAGTTGTTTTCCATTGGATCACTGAACTGAATCAGTTTCCTTGGTAGTCACAAGGAAACAAAGCTCATACCCGAGTGCTAAAAATACATTATTCTGGAGACACTGTAGTTCTTCAGAGGGAGAAAAAGATGCTCTCATTTTGTGAGATGAAAGAAGGGAGAATGCCTTTCATTTAGGGGCGAAATACAGCAGAGAAGAAAGCTTGACAACCTGGCTGCAGTCTTAGAGTATATACATGTATTTACTGACTCATGTAAGATGTTTTAGTGTGGGTGGTTATGTGTTTTTTGCAGTATTTTAAAGGCTTGCAGCTTAAAGTCAGCACCCTTGCTTTCCTCATCACTTTTTTTGCCCTCAGACTTGGTTCTTTTCCTAAAGCTAAGCTCCCAAAAGTATTTATTGCATGTACTTCAACCTAACTACTAGAAATTGTTAAGCTGTGTCCCCTTAGAATCAAAAATTCTAAATCCTCATTTCAACACAAAGGCAAAATAGCATGTCTGAAGCACTGGGCAAGAGCTGTCAGTGCCAGTTTTGTCTGGCAATTCTGCAGTTAGTCCCTGAATAGCCAAGCATGTTCTCAGGGATTTCATTTCCTGAAATTAGAGGTCACTTTTGAACCTCTTATCCCTGATACATAATTGAATGAAAAATGGTTGCAGGCATTGCTCTGGATTTTGAACTTTTGTCTAAATACAGAGGAATGGTGGTGAGAGAGGCTTGGGGAACTGCTTAAGAGTGTTTGCTCCTGAAAGCTTTTTCTTCTTTGTTGACCTGGCAGAGCTTGTTTGTTTCTGTGGCCTTCCAGATAGTGTAGTACAGCAGCTATAATGGGCATTCATATTAGCCAGGCCCATCATAAGAGCCTTGTGATGTACATGTGATGTGCATTCTTCAAAGCCTGTGGAAAGAAAATCAGTAATGTTAACCGCAAATCCCTTACACTCCTGTTTTCTGGTGGCTGGCTAGGGCTTTGATAGTTTTAAAGCAAATTTTGTTACTCTGCATATCAGCTTGCACCTCTGTTGCTAAACCTTCTCTTTATGGTTCGGGGGTCTCACTCTAATTAAATGTTAGATACTGAAGCTGTTTTAGCTTTCCTGCTCAGTGTTTGACACACCTGGCTTTTTAGCCTCCTTGGTTGGTAAATCTGCAAAGGTGGTCTGGGCTGAATATTCCATATGCTGTTTCCTCGTGAGATCAAGTTGTGCAGTGGAGGAGTTCCCATTTATAGCTTCAAGGGATTCCTTTTTGCATATATTGGTTTGACATGTGGACAGCTTGTTTTTGAGAAAGGTCTGAAAATCATGGACATTTGTATAAGGGAAATGGTGTGAAATCCAGGCACTCCTTGGTGTCAAAGAGAGTTTGTGCACTGTTTTCAATGAGCAAGGAATTCAAAGCTTGATTTTATTCAGACTTGCTTCCATGATGTTTTTTCATTTATTCTTGGAGGGTTTATCAATGTATCATACTCCTACGTGCAGAGTGTCTGAGAGAAGAACTGAAGACACTTGCAGATGAAAAATACTTCCAAGATTTACAGAGTTTCACGTGAGTTCTGAGAAATGAAAGATTTAATACCTGTGGATTATGGAAGAGAGTTCTGTAATTTAGGCAGACCCTTATTCTATCATTGCTAAACAAATGTTATTTTAAAGTTAAACGAATTTTGCCAATATCCATTGCACTGACTGAATGACGGGGATCTTAGATTTAGAAAGGGCTTTGAATCCCCGTGGATTCCTGTAGTGTTTGAGCTGGATCCCAGGGTGCCTTCACAAAGGTTACCGAGTACATAACCTTGGGGGGGGTGTGTCATTTACTGTGGAATTGCAGCCGCTGTTGGCCTGAAATGCGGTGATTGCATGTGCAGAGCTTTGTGAAAAGGAAGTGAGGAACAGTTTTTGAACTGGCTGGGAGGAAGGGATGGTGACTAAACAACAGAATGTAACATAGTTACACTGCTCAGAATTTGGGCAAAGCAGCAAGTGTAGTGGTCACTGTGTGCCTGTGAGAAAGGGCTGGTGAGTGATGACAGATGGTAAGAACGAGCATTTTACCTGAAGGTTAATCTCGGAGTGGGGCAGAGTGGCCGGAGAGTGGTGAAGTTGCTGGAGCAATCTGGAAGAGTGATTTGAAAAGCTTATCTTGGCTCATATGGTATTGTGTCTGAGGAAGGCACTTCCCATAATGATCACTGTCATTTGACAGGAAAAAGGATTCAACAGGAGGAAAAGTGCCAGGAAAACCACAGCTCTGCACATGAGGAGAGCAGACCACAAAGCTGCTCAGGGAACTAGTAAGTAAAGTCCTCTGAGAAAGTGTTTTTGCAGGTGCTGGGGTCCATCGGTGCTTGTCAGTTTTTAAACACCACCTCTTAAGGGCACAGGAGCAGACAATTCCTAAATGTCGCAAGTCAAGAAGGCGAGGCGGAAGGCTGGCTGGGCTGAACAGGGATGTCCTCTTGGATGTAAGGCGAAAAAGGAAGGTGCATTCCCAGTACAAGCAAGGTCAGGTGACACGGGAAGAACACAGAGATGCTGCTTGCCGTTGTAGGGAGAAATTCATGTGGCCAAAGCTCACGTGGAGTTGAAGGCGGTCAAAAATGTGGGGGACAATAAAAAGAGTTTTATTAAATACATTAATGGCGAAAGGCAGTATTGAAATAGCATCAGCTTGTTACAGGATGGGGATGGTCACGTCACAAACAGGGACATGGACAAGGCAGAGATGTTTAATGCTTTCTTTGCCCCTGTCTTCAGCACTGATGATGGACCAAGGGGGTCTCAGTGCCCTGAGCTGGACAATCATAACAGTGAGAATCATCAACTCACAGTTAAATCTGAACTTGTGCAGGATCTGTTGCTGCAGCTGGATCCCTACAAATCTATAAGGCCTGATGGGGTTCCTCATAGAATCCTCAAGGAGCTGGCTGATGTCATTGCAAAACATCTACGCGATAGATAGTTTTTGAACAGTTTCAGGAATCCTGAGACATCCCAGCTGACTGGAAGCTGGCAAACATTGTCACAGTTTTCAAGAAATGTGAGAAGGAGGACCCCAGAAACTAGAGGTCAGTCACTGTCACCAGTGCCTCGTAAAATCATGGAAAAGATTATTTGGGGAGGTATTGAAAAACAGCTGTAGGAGAATGCAACCAGTGATGGTCGCAGCCAGCACAGCTTTGTGAGGGGAAAGTCCTGCTTGTTGAATCCTTCTAACGGGGTGACCTACCTATTTGATCTAGGAAAGCCAGTAGATGCGATCTTTTTGGACTTGAGCAAAGCTTTGGATACTGTCTCTCATAAGATCCTTCTGGACAAGATGTCCAGCACACAGCTGGACATTGTGGTACACGATGGGTGAGCAACTGCCTTGTGGGTCAGGCACAGAGGATTGTTGGGAATGGGGAAACATCAGCTGGTGTCCAGGCTCTGCAGGGCTCCATCCTCCCCCTGTGCTCTTCAATGTCTTCCTAAATGACCTGGACACAGAACTGCAAGGGATACTAAGGAAGCTTGTGGGGGACACTTAATTGGGAGGAGCTGTCAACTCCCTTGAGGGCAAAGAGGCCCTGCAGAGACCTCAGCAAATAAGAGAGATGAGCAATCACCAACCATATAAGGGTCAGTAAGGTCAAGTGCAGGATTCTGCACCTGGGATGGGGCAGCCCTGGCTGTATGGACAGACT
>VZSR01001831.1:5633-145527 GCA_013398615.1 Brachypodius melanocephalos | reverse complement strand
TGATCCTGATGGGTCCCTTCTAACTCAGCACATTCTGTGATAGCATGATTCATTTTTGGAGAGGCACATTCATTTTTCTTTACAAGACTGCTAGATTGAATACACCTAAGTCCACTGGACTTTCAAGGTCTTGACAGCATCATGTTATCAGCCTATGAATGGGAGGTGCTCAAATTGACTTTGATAACCTGTAGTAAACTTGAGTTAAAACTGTCTGCTGTTATGGTAAAACATGGTTACCGTGGGAATTGGTCTGGGAGCTTGAGTGTCGCTTGGGTCTTGTGCTGGAAAACAAGATGAGGTCTAGGAATTCCTGACTGTTGTAAGAGTGACATATGCCTATGTGTGGTTATGTATGTTCTGTGAGATGATAAAATCAAATATGTGCTGCTGAGGAAAGGGATGACAGGTGGGAACTTGTGTTAAAGTGCTGTGGCGGGGAGCTGCAGGGATGGTTCTTTATGTGTGTCAGAGACTGAGCAATTGTGCTGTGGTGTTGTAAAGCACTGCAGAGATCATATGGATCGACGCATTGTTCAGCAGCTGCAACTGGGGAGTCGTCAACTGATAGTAAATTTCAACAGCATTGCTGTTGACAAGAGATAAAAGGCTATTGCTTCTTCTGTTTTGATCTTGAATGAGATTATTGTATAGTAATATGCTATAAAGATAAGGAAGATAGATGGGCAAACCCTCCAGCAACAGAAAAGTGAGAAAGGAAATTTGGCTACGTGAAAGGGTGTCTTAGGTTGTGTTTGCTTGTGTGCTGCTTTCTCTGTGATAAGGCCTGAAGACTTCTGCCCAGCCAGCTCTTTTTGTACTTGACATGATGGAAACTGCCCACAGAATAGTTTGCTTCTGTTTGCTTAGTGCTGGAATTTGAATCCAAGCATGGAGATATTTCTAAACGGCATGGAGACCCTGCTGTAAGGAGCTGTGGGCCAGGCACTTAATGGGGAGACTGAGCACCTCAGTTTTCTCCTCAGGCTGCAGATCTTTCTGACAGTGTTGGCAGTAGCACTTAGTTGGTCTCAGAGTGAGCCGCAGAGCAGCACAGGCATCGGGCAAGGCTGGTGTTAAGCAGAAGTGACAGCCAGACATGGATCTGTGTCAGGGCTGCTTTGCTCTGTTGTGCTGCCTGCTATAGTGGGATAGCAGGAGTGTATTTACAGTGGGAGCAGTGCTTGCAGTGATCTGAGCCTTTGAAGTGTTTAGAGGCTGTAGCAGCAGGTAGTTCTCCAGGAACACAGCTGGGTGCCTTACAGGTGGCTTTACAACAGCCTTGTGCATGATACCTAATAGCTGAGACTTCTCTGTTCATGCTGAGCAGTGTATTAGTTGTGAGGTAGAATTCCCTGAGGGTTTGAATTGTTTTATTGATTCCAAGCAATTTTCCGTTTTGATTGGATTTTTTTTTTTTTTTTTTTTTTGGAATGAAAACGTATTCTTGACAGATCATTTAATAAAATGATGGAGTTAAAATTGATTAAGTTTTTCCTTTTAGGAAGCGTGTGTTCTTCACAAGTGGGGAAAAAGAATGCATACTCGTTGATTGCTTTCTTTTATTATCAAGAGGCGTGTGTGTTACATACACCCTGTGGCGGTATTCTAAGAACACTGTATTTACAGTGTGAGGCGTTCAGAGCAGCCTTGGGGAACAGAAAAAAATCCCTCTTTGAGTCTGAGAAGTCCTTTGCAGCACCAGTGGTGTGTTAGAGCTCTGCCTCCCTTGCTGAGGATTATATCTTTTTTTGTGGTTTGGGATTTCTTTTTGCTTTTTGTCCTTAAGGAGATAAATGGAAAAGGAAAACTAAGAGCATGTCATAGGAGTATGATCCCTCTCCTGTTGTTCTCAGTGATGCAATCCTTTTAGAACACACAAACACCTTGGTCATCTGAAAGAATCTGAACTGTAAAAGAATCCAAGTGATCTTGGTCTCTCTCCCAGAGTGAGGATGCTCAGTAGGTTAGTGTGTTCATCTTAGACTTGCTGTGATCATGTGACATTTAATAAGATACCTTTTATCTCTGATATCTAACCATGATGGAAATGCATGTTTTAGATGTGTTTATTTGGCTTCATGCCTTGGAGTTGTGTATTTTTCATATTTACTGTTTCTCACATGGCTTCTGGTAGCATGGGCTCTCTTAACATCTCACTGTTTTTCCATCTGCTGTGAAACTCATTCTTCCCATGAGGTATATAATGGTATCTTACAGAACTTTTATATCTTCCAAATCCCAGTGATTCAGACTTGCCTTATGATTTTAAAAATTTTAATTTTATTTTACCACAACTAAGTTTAACTCTTGTCTTGATCTTTAGTTGTTTTTCTAGTCTTGGTGATCCTATTCCAGTTTGGGACTAGGGCTAGTACTCAGAAAACTCGATGAACACAGTGATTTTGGATACCTAATGAAAGAATTATTTTGGTGAAGTACCTGGAATCTTTCTGAAATAACTGAACTAGGTTCATGTGCTTATTATAGTACAGGAGAGATGTTTTGATTCCTGTGTTTTGTTTTGACCAGAGTAGATTCTGCCTTCTGTATAATCCAGGGATGGTTCTTTCTTCATGCACACTCAGTTGTACAAATCAGATCATTAACCACTGAAGTAGGTGTAATGGGCTGTGAATTTCTGCTTTCAGTGAGGTCCCTTTTCTGGATTAGGTATGAAAATAGGGAAAGGATGCTTAATAGACAGATAACATCCTTAATTTTCCTCCTGCACTTTTATTGGTGTAGGCAGAGTGGGTGGATGGCTTATTAATGAGAGCAGTTTGGGAAATGCAGTGGCTTGGGCTTGGCACTGGTGAAGACAGTGACATTTGGCCATTAGCTTTGATGGAAGCAGAGTTGAAACTCTCGTTTGGGATTTCAGAAGTAGTTAGATTCAATACTGCTGTAGGCTGGATATTTTGCTGTCATTTGGCTAGCTTCTTCAATTTCTTACTTTCTTGTCTAAGCAGCGGTGCTGGTTTGAATCTATGAATTCAAGGCTTATAGTCTGGCTTTGTTGATTCAGTGAGTAAATGTTTTCCCTATTGACGTGAAGCCCTTGCCAAAGGTCATCTGTTAGCTGCAGTGTGTAGTAAAACCTCAGTCCCATGAGGAATTCTTCCACCGTTTTCTCCTGGTATTATGTAGTTTACACTGCTCAGAAAAATCCTCTTCAGCCTCTTCAGTAACAGTGTTTCCACTGTGCCTTCATGGATTTTGTGTGCAAGGAAGTGGCTATTACAGAACTGCCTGAGAAACTTTCTTTCCTTATTCAGTGTAGGGAGGTGGTTGGCATGGAAAAAACTCCCATTATAAGGGATCCTGAGGAAGGCTGGCTGTGTTTGACTTGTCTCTTACGCATGGAAATTTTACGTAGTGTGCTTTCACACAGCACTTAAAAGATCATTACAAGTGAAGCTCCTGTGGTTTTGATCATAAGAGTTATTACCCTTTTGTGAAACATGGAACAGTTAATTAATCCTGTGACCAAACCCTTGTGTACATGGGCATAGAAGTGTGTATTTAAGACACTCGTTCTGATGTGCAAGATGACACAGTGAAGAAATGGAGATGGATGAGATATGGCAGGGATTGTCTTGCTCCTCACCTCTGTAGCTTCTTTGTGGCATGAGAGGGACCTGGAAAAAGCTGCCCAGACATTTTTTTTAATTCAGTGTATGATAAGTTGTCATCAGAGCTGAATTAAAGGACACTGGTAAAGACCCAAAAGTACATCACACTGCCACTACACTAATTTTGCCAGGTGCTTGCCTTACTTGGGAACAACTGTGTTAGAGCCTCCAGACTCACGAGCTCATCTCTCACAGAAATTTGAGTCAAGCACACCTTGTCAAGCTTGTTCTTAATTCTTTCTCTTGTGTGCAGGCTGTCTGTCCCAGGTCTAACAGTGTACAAAACCACTCAGATCCACAAATGAATTGGAAATTTCCAGGTGCCGACTTGCTGGTGCAGTGGTTTAACTCGCTGAACACCTCAGTGGCAGCTAGTTGGTCAGATATTAATGTCTTGCCAATGGAAAATATCAGAACCCATGAGAACCGAATACTAATCTGTGTGGGTGTGTATGTAGTCTGTGTCTTCTAGGGAGGCTGTTGATTAAAGAAATCACATCCGTCTGAGTGTTAAAATGTTAATATTTACATTGCTGCATTACAGGAAATAAATCTGGATTTTTTTTTTTTTTGTCATGCATTTTTGCTGTATATCTCACAGTTTTTGTGAGGGATTTTACTTATTCCCTTCTGACCTTAAGCAGAGTTGGGGTGTGGCCTGATAGGATCCTCAGAAGAAGTTTATACTCCTGCTTGTGTTCTTCAGTTTTCAAGGGAACATTTAAATAGAGTGGTAGTTAAATGATCTTGGGAGTCTGGCTCTTCTCACAGATTAATAAATGGCAGTCAGTCACTATTTTTCTTTCTTTTTCTTCTGTTTTTCCCTTCATAAAAAGAAAGGAAGAAAGGAAAAGTGCCAATAACTTCACCGTCCTTGATATTAAAACACTAACATTTGCTTAAAATAATCCTGTCTGTATTCTTACCTCAGGAGATAAGATTTTTAGCTATTTGCTGGGAACATTGCTTCAATTTTGACCATTATGCATTCTGTGTAAAGTCTGTTACTCATTGCTGTGTTCCAGAGAGGTTTTATTGGGGCAGATTCCTTAATGTATCACTAACTGAAAAGAGAAGACAAACAGATAACTAAAACATAATGAACTCAGTCATATCTTTCCAATGAAAGCCTTGGACAGTTATTTCACTTCTAAAATTATTTTTTATTTTTTATTTTTCATAGAAAACTTATCCCATCTTGTGCTTTTGAGCAGGGCTTTCTGATCCTGGAGAGGTTTCTGCAGGCTGGAGTGAGGCAGTGCTGCTTTTACAGACTGTAGCCTTACCCTGTTTATTCCTACCATGTTTGTGCACAGACAGTGAAGGGATGAGCAGTGTGGGAAGGCCTTTGCATCAGTTTGCTTCAAGTTGTCTACAATTAATGTCCACATTTGCAAATTCTGAGTTAATGAAATAGGTCTTAGCTTCCCTATCAGATAGACCTAGTACAAGTCCTTCATCTCTGCAACTCAGAAAGATTTATTGGCTTTTTTTTCATTACTGCTGTGTAGTTGGCAGTGGAAAATACCTGCTGTACCTGTAAATCTTACTGTGTTGAAATTAGTTGATTTGCACAGGTATAATATATTCTGGTGTCAAAGCACCATCTTGTCAAAGGAGTGCAAATTCTTTCTCTTTTTCCTTTCCTCCTGTTACAATATTTCTGAAAGCTGACAGAGACTCTGTCAAACGGTTTCAAGGCAAAAAGGTATAATTTGTTTGGAATGGAGTGAATAATTATACAGGCAAAAATCATACAGCCACACTAGGAGATTTGCTTGGGAGAAGAAACAACAGCTTGTTCTGTGGGCTCTGCTGTGTGTATGTGGCAGCGTGCTTCATTTTGCAGAGGCTTATGACAGCAGAAATCAGGTAACCAATGCAGGTATCTAGGACATTAACTTCAAAGAGTACATCCCAGGCTATTGGCAGAGCTCCTGGTCAGTTATTAATCTGCAGGAATTCATTTGTTGATGCTCAGGGGGAAGGATGTTATGAAGTGGCTTTTTTTGAATGCTGGGTGGAAGGCAGGTAAGTGCAGTGCGGCCAGTACAGGCACACCTCAGTTAGGAAATGAGAAACAAAAGAGACCCAGGAGAGTGATCACAGAAATTGGGAATTGAATGGCTTTTATTTTCTAGTTCATCTGGAAAGAGTTTCCTGGAGGTTTGTGACAGAAGCCTGCAAATTACAATTTCTGTATCCTAGGTCTGTCTACCTGGTCCCAGCATTCCAGATCTCAACGTCGTAGGACTTCATGTTCCAGAGATGAAGACCGGAAGCCTTCTGAGGTATTTCTGGAATTTGACTTCCATTTTGTTACATCTTTCAAAGTATGTGTACACACAATATATACATACATGTTTTCTGCTAATGAATCAATTTTTTCTGATTGACTTTTTTTTTTTTTTTTTTTAAAGTTTTATTTTTTTGCTACATTTTGGCTGGCACATACCTCCCCTTCCTCACCCCATCTTTCCCTCTCCCCCCTCCCCTGAAGATTAGAGAGTTCAGCTGTTGGCACAGCTACTGCCACCACCAGTTTCTATCTGTGAATTTTGTTGTAGTCTGACACCCATTCAGCATAGCTGCAGAGTCTTCTTGTGCTATTTTAGGCATCAGGGTTTATTTGCAGCTTGATTTGTGAACAGTGGAAATTTACATTAGGTGCATTTATTTCATAGTTTGTACTGGGGCTTGGTGTGTGTGATCTTTGCTAAAGTGCTTGTCAAACTAGAAATCTGCTTCCTGACAGTTCTGTCTTGTGTGGTGCTTTGAAGAAATACTATCAGGGGAGATAAAAATCTTTGAACTTTCCAGGTTGGATCAGCTGTTTGTAACACACAAAATGTGATCCATTTCTTTGGAAATGTTCTTGCTGAATCTTCCTGTCTTCAGGCAAAATACTCCACTGCAGACTTTGTAGAAGCTGCAAAGAAGGGATTAGCTCTGGGAGATGGAATTTCTCATTTATTGCACTTGCCAAGTACATGTTATTCCTTTCATATTAGTGAGTGGTGTTGAGGAAAAACTGCTTTATTAATCTCCCTAATGATTGTGTACCTGAGTCTCAGTGAAGAGTTTTCACAAGGAGAATCCCATTCATTGTTCAGTGTGAACTATGCCTAGTATTGATGGTTCCCAAACTCCTTTGATTGTTGGCTATTAAAGACCTTTTTTTGGTGAATGTGGAGAACCCTGTTGAATTTATTCTTGTTAGCAATAGGCTTGTTTTCCTTAGCTACCTTTTGTGCATCCCTTAGAAGCAGCTCCTTATACCTGCTTTTGAGAAGTGCCTCATGAAAGGCTATCAAGAAATTATCTGAGATAATTAGGAGTCTTGCTGTTGGTTTTTTTGTGTGCTTCTGTTTTCTTCTCTCCCTTACCTTGCTTTTGCGGTCAGAATCCTTGCAGTTTTTTGCGGTTCTCTCACGTTTTCTCAGTCTGGATGAGCTTCTCTTGTGCTTCCCCTTTTGCTCTGCTCCGCAGCCTTTCCCCCCTGCATTGTCTCTGCTCGCTGCAGCAGAAGCACACTGGCAGGAAAGTGACACTCAGAAACTCCCCGGGTGAAATCCTGGGCTCGTGGAAGGTGGTGGCAGAATTCCCACTGACTTCAGCGTGGCCAGGGTTTCACCCTTTAGCTTTGAAGTGTTCAGTGCTTCTGAGAGCCAGCACTTCTGTAAGCGCTGCTTTCCTTCAGGCACTCTGATTGCATCAGCAGCTAGAGCAGAAAGAATGGTGTCATGGGGCCACTGGCCTGGGAAGGAGTTTCTTGGCTGTCAGGTGCTGCATTAGCGTTGCTTCTGAGGGAGTTTCGTGACAATTTTATCCAAGAGCCTGAGTTATTTCGGCTCTGTGATTGAGCAAGGTCTGCATCCCATTTTATATTTTTAGTCTTCTTTTAATTTGACTTTTGATTGCTTTAAGTCAAATCACTAAAAAGTGCAGAATCCCCTGGCCAGCTGTGCTTGTTTGTTTTGTGAGCCCATTTACTTTGTGGCTTACTTTTCATTCTTGATTGAAGCCTCGGAGGACTTGTAATTGAATTGTTTTAAACATTTCATTATATTTCATTACCAGCATTCACCCTGTTCTTCATATGGCAATCTTTTTTTTTTTGCTTTTTAATGTTGGTGGTTTTTCTGAACATGTCAAGACAAGTGTTAAGAGAAATGTCATGATTTTATGCTATTTTAATGACAAAACCAAAGTAGAAATAGAAACATGCATAGACAGAAGTGGGACAGTTATGTGTGTGTTGGGAGGGAGGAGAGGTTTCGATATCCACGGTGTGGCAAGGCAAATCACACTGGAAAGTATTCTCAGAAGTGTAATTAGCCATCAGATACACTAAAATGCTTCCCAAAAATCCTGGGGTTTTCAGGTGTGTGAATAGTGGATGACAGAGGAGGCTGCCTGGGTAGCTCTGTGTACAGCTGGTTGTGCCTCAGCCCGAGGGGCTGAGGTAACAGCGTGACCATTGCTTTGGGGCTGGGAGGATGGGTCACTTTGCCCCCTTAGCAGCCTCATAAGGGAGTCTAGGACCACTGGCCTGGAAATCCAGAGTCTTTTCTGCTGTAGCTGCAGCATGGGGCTCTGTGGATGTTGGTTCTGACCACCACAGACTGAGACGCGTGCAGGGAGCTCTACCTGTCATCTTCTTGTCCTGGTGGTGCTTATTTTCTGTCACCTGGTTGCTTTTTAACCCTTTCCTTTAAGTGAGGCATGGAGTAGTTAGAAATCAGTGTTATGGAGGTGAGGAGGGCCTTGCCTTTTGCAGAGAGCAGGGTGGGAAGGGCTGGAACTCGTGTCAGCAAGTCCAGGCTTGTAGCTGGGATGCCTGTGATAGCAGCACTGGGCTTTCTGCAAGGCCAACAAGCTGAAGCTGCCACAGCAGTGCCACAGCAGGCCTGCCACAGGAGTGAATCCCTTTTTGTTTCATTCTGTGGCTTGTTGAAGACAGCATGGCTGCTTGTTCATGGCTGCTAGCCCACAGGTTGCCAAACATCCTGCTGGCTTTAGAGCTGGATGCCTTTGCAAAGGCAAAGGAAAATTACAACGGTTACACAGGGGTGATCGAATAAATACCTGTGCCGAATGGGGAGCTGCCACCAGAATTCCAGTTCGGGTCTTCTTTGTTTTTTTTTAATCTTTTGGGTTATTTTTGTAAACACTTGCATAAAGAGTCATCTCCTCAGAATTTCCTCTTGCGGCTAGTCATGGTGGAGTCACACCTCGATTTGTACCACAGGGAATTTCTAGAATGTCTTGGTGTGAGTCAGAGCTCCAATAATTAAAAAAAAAAAACCCCAAAATCCAAAAAGCCTGGGAGCACAAATGAATCTTCCTTGTGCTGCTGTTTTACAACTCGGAGCTCCTGCAGCTTTTATTTATTTATTTAATTTAATTTATTTATTTATGGAGATAAAAGCAGGTAACACCTTTTAGAATGAGTCTCCAGTGCAGGAGGAGCGCCAGGACCTGCAGTGCAGTTAGGTGAGAGTCATCCTGTCAGTATTTGTGCCTTCAGCCACCCCTTTCCCTGCCATGAAGCTAAATACCCTGTTGTGCAGTGGGCTGGGCTGGTGCACTGGTGGTACAGTGACCTTGTTCCACGCTGTGCTCCATGGTTACCCTGAAGCTGTGAATCGTAGAGTGTCAATATCAAATGTCAGTGTCTCTGTTTTTCTCTCTTGGTCACTCTCTTTGCAGGTGTTCAGAACGGACCTGATCACTGCCATGAAGTTACATGACTCCTTCCAGCTGAACCCTGATGAATACTATGTGCTGGCAGATCCCTGGAGGCAGGAGTGGGAAAAGGGAGTTCAGGTGCCAGTTAGCCCAGGGACCATCCCAGAACCAGTAGCCAGGTATAGTTTGGAGGAATGGGAACAAATACACACATGTTTGTGCTAGCAGCTTGTGTCTACATTGCTTTGGCTTCCTGAGTTTATTGCACAGTGCCCAGCTAGGAAGATCGTGATTCTCAGAGATGAAGAGCAACCTGCCTCACCTTTTGGAATGGTCAGAGAGGTCAAGGGTCAGGCCTGTTCTGCCCATGTGAAATACAAATGTCAGAGAACTGTTTTTAGCAATAAACTAGCATGGAGTGTGATGACAGAACCTTAAAAATAGGTTTCTGTTCTATTTTTAAGCCAGACTTGAGCTCGCTTATCATTGCTGGAAGACTGGAAGAGCCCTTGTCTGGTGTTCCCTCTGCTTATTTCCGAGCCATAGGTTCTTTTCAAGGACCAGCTGGACAAACCAGTCTTAAGGGCTAGAGAAAATACAGCATTTATTTTGTTTTACCTTTTTTTTTTTTTGTGATTTCTTTTATTAACCTAAAAAATTGATTGTACAACATTTCAACTGTTTGAAGAGCCATCCAGATGTTCATGTAACTAAATAATGTGAGATTTTCTAGCTCTTATCCAAAAACTCCTTATTTTCCTTGCCATGTTTGTTACACTTAGATACTATTTCCTGTTTCAAATTAAACACTGCAGTTCTAATGGCAGGAGTGTGCTGCAGCCCATTTTATGCTTACCAGGGACTGGAGAAAATAAGAGCAAGGATTTTTGCCATTTAATTATTCTAGATCTCTTTGAGTCAGTTCAGGCTGGCCTGTAAGGCATAACCAAATGACCCTGGTGGGACCACAGCAGCTCAGTCCTTGATACATAGCAAAAATTTTTTGATGATGGAACACTGACTGCTTCTTGTTCAGTCTGTATCTGTCAGCTTTAGCCTTGGATTAAGGGGGCCACTGCAAAGTTTGCTAGTGTTGTTTTTGTTCTGTGCAGCAGCCTGCAGAGTGCCCCACTAGGTCTGTGCAAGGAGGAGCTAACCTGCACATCAGGTAAACCCTGTCCTTCCTTCTTCTAAAGGATTGGACCCAGAGCTCCAAGGACAAGCTGGCTCTCTGCTCTGCAGTTTAGGACGTAGGAACATAGCCTTTCCCTGTTCCACACTGCCCTCTCCCAGGCCCTGCAGAGGCACACACACTCATGGTACATGTGCTCTCACATTGCCTGCTCCTCACTGATGCCTTTGCTGAGCATCTCCCAAGGCTGTGGGAGGGCCAGGACACCTGTGGACTTGAGCAGAGGAAAAACCTCCCAAGGCATCACTGTGTCTGTCAGGGAGGTGCTTTGGTGGCTGTAGCAGGTCCAGGTACTCAGGAGAGAGCTGTTCTCTGCCAAAGGCCAATAGAGATGTTGCTCCAAATTTAAGATGGTAAAAGATGGCATCACAGTTCTAGGTATTGGCAGAGCAGGCACCACTCCTGGTTTTCTGCTGAGGTATCTTGTGTGGTTCTAGTGCTGAGCACCTGCTGGTTAGAGGGGCCCACTGATGGCTGGTTATTGTCTTCTTTGCTCCCTCACTCTTGGAGAACCCTGCCCTGGAGTGCAGGAACTGCTCTGTGCCTGTCTTTGGGAGGGAAGAGGGGTGTTCTGTGCATGGAATAAGCAATAGACAGATCATAGCTGGTGGAGGACAGAAGCCAAAGCTGTACAGGGAGCTGGTGCTAGTAAGGAATATAATGGAGAATAAAAGGTGTGGCCTGGTAGTTACTGGTGAGGGCAGAGGAACAGCAGAAAAGAGTGAGGCTGTGTGGAGATTCCCTGTAAACACGTGCTCAGATGGGCAATTCAGCTGAGTGGCTTTCAGTGTGTAATAAAGGTTGCCTTTTTTTTTTTTTTTTAACTTCTTTCTAGCACAGAAATAAAGCCAGGAAAGGGAGTTGTTCTGAGGTCAGAGTCACTGTGCTTGTTTCTTCTGTGCCACTACTGTGGCAGGATGCTGCCCAGAGGTTATGATTTCCACAGAGAGATACTCTGGAAGGAATTTATGATAAAGAAGATCTGGAGAACAGTGCCCAGTTTAAAGTACATTCTCTGTGAAGACACAGTAGACTGTAACATTTGAACACTGTGAAGTATGACCAGAAAAAGTTTGGACAGTGCAGTTAGGCTGGCAAGGTCATTCACATTTGTATTTTACACAGCATCGCAGAAACTCCAAATTCAGCATTTGGCTCTTGCTTCCCGTTTCTCACTGCCTGTAATAAGGAAGAAGAGGGGAAGCTTTGGGATGTGCAAGGCTGAAATAGGTAGAGGATTTACAGAGATCTGTTTGTGCAAATACAGCAGAAGCAGAGCAGGGTTCCTGTTAGGAGTTAACATGTTGGACCTCAAATGGGAGCAGAATAGAATGGGATATGGAGGCTGTCCTGCTGCTTGTGGAGCTCAGGCTGTTCTCAGCAGAGTTGTGGCAACATAGAGTGTTGTAGTCTCCTCCCTTGTATAGCACCCCCAAAGATCATCTCCAGTGGCAGTGCAGGAAGCAGGCATTTGGCAGTGTGGCCTGTTTCTCCTGGAGGTACCAGGGTTGTGTTGTGAAGCAGCACAGTTTCATCCAAGCTTGATTTCAGTGTGTGCTGTTAACTAAGGGAAAGGGCAATGTCCTCTACTGAGACAGCTGGAAATAGTTCCTTTTCCGTTAAATGTTGTGGTCAGTATTTTAGTTAAACTGATTGAAAGAAAGTCTTAAACCAGAGTTTAACATGTGTCTATATGGCAGGCACTATGTAAATACAGAATCCCTGCTTTGGCTTTAAACAAGTGTGAATTTCAGCTGTCCTCGAATATTTTATTTTATTTAGAATTCTGGCAATGAATTGGATTTCTAGACAACTCCAGCTAAGTTCTTACAATACCACTAATTAATTATAGGAGTGCACGGAACTGTTTTCCCATCTCAGTGGTGCCAGGTGATTGCTGGGGTGGTTAGGTGGCTGCTGCTGGTGGTGGTTAGTCACTTAGAGTAAAGCATGTGGAATTCTCTGGAGCTGAGCCTTTCAGCAGCCCAGCACTCCTCATGCCTGCCCGTGTGTTTCAGAGTGGTGTCCGAGACAAAAGCCGTGACCTTCACGCGTCCCAGGAAGTACATCGTGTCCTCGGGCGCGGAGCCTCCGGAGCTGGGCTACGTGGACATCCGCACCCTGGCAGACAGCATGTGCCGCTACGACCTCAACGACGTGGATGTAGCCTGGCTGCAGCTGGCCAATGAGGAGTTCAAAGAAATGGGTGAGCACTCATTTGTTGCCTTCTTTAATTTTTTTTTTCTTCTTTTTAAAGCTGGCAATCTTAAGAATAATTTCAAGGAGGGCAGCAGTGAGAAGATACAGTAGTGGTATGAGTAGATAGTAATCATGAGTTGGAGTAGGCATGGGAAAGCAGACCTGATGTGGTTGAGCCCTAAGATAGATGCCTTCATAACTCCTTTGCTGAATCTGCTTAGACCTGGTAAGAATCTGGCCACGTGTTTTGGTTTTTTCCTCTGCTGCTTTCTGTCTCACAAAGTTCACAGTTTGCCATCTTGATTCTCAAAGGGAACATCAGAGACACCACTCAGGTAGTTTTTCTAGGCAGTCCTATTTATTTATTTTTCTCTTAATCACAGATCTGTGTCATCATTTTAGCTCGTGGTGTTCAGTGCAGAGAAAGCAAGACAAATGGTTTGGCAGGTTCAGAGAATCTGTGCCAGCTGAGTGGCACAGGGAATGGGACAGTAAGGAATTCCTGCACTGATTTATTGGAAGAAGCTCCCAAGTCTCACTGTGACTGTGTGCCGTAGTTCCAAAGCAGGAGGAAGAGCTGTCACAAGGGGAGCTCTTCTGCAGAATGGGCTGTGTGTGGGAAAGGACAGGGGAGAGGGGTGAACTGGAATGTTTTCTTGGTAAAGGGGAGTGCTTCAGGAGAGGGTTTCAGTGGAACTGAATAGGATGTAAATCAGCACAGAACTTCTACCATGTTGTTTGGCTGAGGGAAAACGCTGTGCCAGCTGAGTGGCACAGGGAATGGGACACTGGAAGAGGTTTGGACATGTTGGTGAACGCTTTTGGATTTTGTTTTGGCACTGTGGCAGTTCCCTGCTTTGCGTTGCAGTTCAGTCAAACATGTTTTACCTAGCTGTAACTCATAGATGGCATGGCTGAAGAACTGGTAAACCACAAAATGACCATTTATAACTCAGTTTCTGCTTTCTAAACCAACACGTGAAAGAAACAGATGATGTCTTGGTCTGGTCTCTTGTCCAGGCCTTTTTTCCAGATCTCCCATCAGCCCTGCTCAGGTTTAGTGTTGGGCTTAGAGGATTTCAGTTTATGATTCCAGAGTTTAGGTTATCTTCAGGAGAACAGCAGCAACAAGTTACCTTGGCTTTCCTCAAGGGAAAAATGCACTTTTTATTGTTTGTTTGGTATCTTTCTATGCAGTCTGTCTGTCTTTTGCCAAAACCAGATGAGGGTTCCTACAGTGAGGTGTGAGCAGCACAGAAGGGGCAGATTTGTACCTCTGCAGGGAGCTCCATTCTGCTACACCAGCATAACCTTTAAAAGTACATGCTGCACATGGCCCAGTGAACAGCTAGAATTTGTTGGATCTTATGTTTTGGTGTAGTTTCATGTAGTTTGTTTGCTCTAAATTGTTAACCCACTCAGTTTTGCTGTCTGCAGAGGGAAGGAAATGTTCCTGTCAGTACCAGGCAGTGTGTTGGGGCATCTTGAAACACATTACAAAGGTGCTTGGTCAGACACTGTACACTACAGACATTGCAAATGGACATTTGAAAAGTGAGCTACTGCCTGATCTGCACCTGGAGCGCTTCCTTATGGTGTCCCTGCAGCCATGAATTCCCTGTGTTTTCTTTGATCCCTGTAGGACTGCTTCAGGTACTGAGAACACAGTGGTTCTGTAAAAGAATGACTGTAAACAGCTGAACAGGAGCTGCAGCCCCTGCTTCCCTTTCTGTAACTCTTGCACAGGCAGTCAGTCACTTCTCTAAGGGTCACTGGCAAAGTGAGAGCAGATAGAATTCAGCTGCAAGCTGGTGTAAAACCTGCCATCATCAGCTTTGCTGGTGCAGCAGTTCTGGCTTGCAGGGCAAAATCCTTTCATCAGCGGGATTTTGGATGTTCCCACTTGCTACTTTTCAGCTGCTCAGTGTGGGTAGCATGGGATGCATTGATCCCTGCTGTAAGGCTTTACCTGTCAGTAAGGGAAGCTGGGAGTGCTTTTGTGGAGTGTTTGTCTTCTGATCTGGAGGAGCTAGAGAGGTTTTTTTATTCTTTGTTTTGTGGAATTTTTGGCTCAATTTTTCACAGGGAGAGCTGAAAGGAGAGTTTTCTTATTAAAACACCTATCCTGAGGTTGCCATCTCCTTTCTGTCCTGGTTTCAGTGAGGATAGAGTTCATTTCTTCTCAGTAGCTGTTACAAGTGCTGTGTTTTGAATTCCTGATGAGAATGGTGTTGATATTCTGATAAGTTTTGATCATTGATAACACACTGATATTTTGGGGTCTGTGGTTATCCTAAGTCAAGGGCTTTTTTTTCCCTTGTGTCAGTGAAGAGGTGAGCAAAAGAAACTGGGAGGGAGCACAGCCAGGACAGGTGACCCAAACTGACCAAAGGGGTATTATTCCACATGATAGAAGGTCATGCTCAGGGAGTTACCTGAAAAGGGAGGCCTTTCTATTTAAAAACAAATCTGAATTATAAAATACCACAACGTAATGGGTCTGTAGCTGTGTGTCATGAACAATTTTCTGATGGATGCTGCTGGAAAAGAGCAAATTTCAGATTAGATACTGCATTTAGTTATTGTCCCAGCTTTGATGTTGCATTTTTTACAGCTATGTTTTTCACTTTTTAAAACAAAATAATTGATTGTTGTAGCAGAGTTTGATGAGATTGCATCCTGTTGGGTTGGAACTTGTGATAAACCAACAACAGTTAGAAACTACATATTCACTCCAAGTATCATAGCAGATTTTGTCACTGATTTTCTCCCCCTTGCTCCATCACTTTTGGTTCAAAATACTTTAAAGTCTTTCATCAAAGAGTCAACATCTGGGTGGCAAAATTGGAGCAAAATAGATGGTGCTGTCCCAGAAGGAAAAATGAGAACATGACCAGGAAGCCAGAATCAGTCTTGGAAAGTTTTTCTTGGAATTTGAAAGATTTGGACAATCCAATTTTGTTAGTTTAGTACAGTTATAAGACAACTTTCCCACTTTTTCCAGCTTCCCTGGTTTATGCTGGAACAGGCATGATTGTCTAGGAATGAAACGTGTCTGTGGGGGGCTTGGCTGTGTCTACTCAGCTGTTAAGAAAGAAGGTGGAGCTGTTTGTGGTGATGGTTCTCACTATTTAACTGCACATGAACACCTCCTGTTTTGCAGGGATGCTGGAGCTGGATGAGTACACCATGGAGAGGGTGATGGAGGAGTTTGAGCAGCGCTGCTATGATAACATGAACCATGCCATCGAGACAGAAGAAGGGCTGGGCATTGAGTACGACGAGGATGTTGTCTGTGACGTCTGTCAGTCCCCAGATGGAGAGGATGGCAATGAAATGGTGTTCTGTGACAAATGCAATATCTGTGTGCACCAGGTATGGCAGCAGCAGGGGGTTGGGTGGGAACAGAAACTTTTCCAGAAGCGCAATCAGTAGGGTCACAGGTGGGGCTTATGCCAGGTAATTCAACAGAGAACCTGCTGAGCTGTGCTAAGGAAGCGCTACTGTGTGTCACCTTTCTGTGGCAGTTCAGAAGTTTTCTTAACATAAAAGAAGAGATACAGTTTTAGCCTATCTATTTCCATGGATGATGCTTACTCTGGCAGGTGCCTTCCCATCAGCTTGTCCTTCCTTCCCAGCTTTAACAAGTTTCTGTTGTCATTCAGTGTTTGGAAAAACTTGTCTGGTGAGCAGGAAACACATTCTCTGGCCTATGTTACTTCACTGCTCTTGTTCTAATGATAAGGACTAGGCCTGTGACAGCTGTGAGTACAAGTGACTATCCCACAAGATACACAGAGTAATGTTGGGACTTTAGGACCTGTAGGGTTTCTCTGATCACATCAAACCTGCAGCTTAAGCGGGTTAAAGGTGGTAGTAATTGGGATAGAGGGCTCCATAAAGATGCAGTCTTCTGAAAAACATGCTCTCAATTAGTTGCTGTCCTACTCTTTTCCCTCTGAGTACAACCAGCTCGGGGGGCTGTGCGAGGCTGTGTGTTCCCAGCTAACAAACATTGTGGTGTTTGCTGTGTTCCCTTTGCCCCACAGGCGTGCTATGGGATCCTGAAGGTGCCCGAGGGCAGCTGGCTGTGCCGGACGTGCGCGCTGGGCGTGCGGCCCAAGTGCCTGCTGTGCCCCAAGAAGGGCGGCGCCATGAAGCCCACCCGGAGCGGCACCAAGTGGGTGCACGTCAGCTGTGCTCTCTGGATTCCAGAGGTGGGTGCTCTCCTTTTTCTCTGGGAGAGGAAAAAAACTTCCTTAAAGCATTGTTTGACTTAGGAGTGAGGCATAAAAACTTCTTGTTTAGGTAAAAAAGTCTGGCAGGGGTGATGCTTCACCTCTAAGAAACTAATTAAATCCTCTTTGTCAGTCAGAATTAGGCCTTGGAAAATGAGGCCTTTGCTGCTGGCAAAGCTCTTTTAACCAGGACACCAGATACCATTTCACTTTGTAAACAGAACATTAAAGGTGAATCAGGAAAGTTTGGATCTGACAGAATTCCTGTGGGTTCTCAGAGTCAAAGTGTTCATCCTGTGTGATAATCTTAAATTGGAGAGCTGCACCTTCAAACTGGTTTGTTTGGTCACAAAGTGAGAAACTGATTTTTTTTTTTAAATAATTGTAGATCCTTATATAAATTGAGGAATTTGGGACATACTAAGTTACATATACATACAAGGAATTTGACTTCTTTAATAGAATTGTTTCTCTTTTCAGTTAACAGTGTCATAGTCACTTCAGTTTTTGACCACTTTTCTCTTAGGTGAGCATCGGAAGCCCCGAAAAAATGGAGCCCATCACAAAAGTTTCCCACATTCCCAGCAGTAGGTGGGCACTGGTGTGCAGCCTTTGTAATGAAAAAGTTGGAGCTTCTATACAGGTAAGTTAACCACACAAATATCCACGTGTTTTCTTTTGTCAGTTTTTAGTAGATAGGAAAAGGTGTTACTGGTTGTTACTATTGACAGCTGATCTGCACCAGAGCATTTTAGACTGGGCAGTGTTGTTCCACATGCATGTTTATATTGGGTTGTTAGCTGTAAGGCACCTGTAGATCCTTTACAGTGGAAAACCACTCAGAAATGTTGAATAATCCTTTTAAGAAAAAAATTTAAATCTAGACATGTTACCAAACCTTAGATTTTTGAAAGAGGAGACACTGGGACAGCAAACAAGACTTGGATCTCCTTCACTTGAGAACAAATGATGAGTGCAAAGACAGGTGACCCATTTGGGGCAGTGTTGTGCTTGTGTAGAAAAGTAAGATGTAGCTTAGTGTTGTGGTGATGCTCCTCATCCTCAGAACACTTCCAGCAGCAAAACAATCCTCAGGAAGCCCCCTGAGACAGAGAGGGATGATACTACAGTCTCATGAGGAGGGTGAAGTAGAGCTCTTTCTTCTGGGTTAGCCTGGTATTACAGGGTCCACAGTGGTCAGACCAGCATTAAGACACAAAAATTGCTCAAGTCCTACACTACTTTGAAATTAGTTTATATCCATTTCCCTTTTCTCTTCTGGCCCAAGTTATTTGATTGAGGCTGCCAGGAGGAGCTGTAAACCAGCAATGCAGCAGTAGTTCCAGTGAAATCTATCACAGTCCATGTGAGGAATGTATGAAATAGTAAGTGTTAACTAGAGAAAATAAATCTGTCCACAGCATATAAATTTGCAACCGTAATCCCTTCTTGCAGAGCCATCCCCTTCCTTTTGGCTGCTGTTAGGTAGCTGAAGCTGTTTTTGTCTGTTCACCAGGCCACCTTCTGATATGTGCACAACAATTAGGAAAAGTGGCAGCTGGAAGTGTGTGTCAGGCTGGTCAGGGAGCAGCTGCAATAAGCTGGGAAAAACAAGACTGTGTATTCCCCCAGGTTCAGCAGATTTCCTCCCAGTGAGACAGGCTTTCCCCTCTTCTCCCAATAAAACATGAGCTGCAGTACAAGCTAATTATGGCTAAAGCACTTCTCTTTACTGCCCAGTGTTCCAGTTGAGATGCTCCTGGCCTGTTTGTTATTGGGAGAGGAAAGGGCAGAGGATGCCTTGGTATTTTTAAATTCCTTTTATATGTTGCTTTTATTAAAGACTGCTCATTTGAAACCTATGTGGTTTAAACCCTGCCATACCTTTATAAGCCATCTGGCTGCTGAGTCAACCTGAGCAGGAAAACCCATGGGAGAGATTTGGCTCCTTTACAAAGCACTGAATAAACATCCCTATGCACTGTGTTGCTTTTTCAGGGTCAGTTGCTTGGGTTCAGCATAGTTCTGTTTCCTAGTTAGGAGCATTAATGCTCATTTCCAGTTTAAATCCTGTTCACCAGAGGTGTGAGTAGGTCCAAACACATATTTATGTGTATTTGTGTATATATACATATTTATATGTATTTAAACCTTTCAGCTGGTGGCTGGTGGTATGTATGATAGCATTTTGCAAAAGGAAATTAGCTGTAATGGAAATGAAGTGCTAAATCAGCTGAACTAGTGCCCATCACTCTGTGATGGCTGGGTTCACTGAGTAAGAAGAAAAATGACAACATTTGAATTTCCTGTTCTCTTCCTCTCCAAGGTGAAGTGAAGGCTGTACTCAGTGAAGTAATAGTTGACAGTGATTTAATATTTGACATTATAAAAGTGGGATAACAGGGGAAAAATTCCCTTTGGTTGAGGTCTTTAGGACAGCATGGGTCCAGGTGCTGGGAAAGATTTAATTAAAAGTTTCAGACTGGCCTGGAGCCACCAAGATTTTTTTTCCCCCTTGTGCTTGCATAGTCCAAAGGGGAACACTTTAGGTAATGGTGCTGTACACAAGCGGCTCTGGTGTCAGCAGGAGTGTTCCTCTTGTGGCTTTTTGCGCATGGAGCAGTGTGGTGGGGCTGGAGGGAGGGGGGGTTAAACACTCCTGTCCCTCTGGGCCACTTGATCTTTGCCTGGCCTGAAAGCACTAAGTCATAAGCCTAATTGAAGACAGCAAGGAAGTACGTGCAGCTGAGAAGCAGAGCGTGGTGACAAGGTTCTTCTTCCAAAGCAGCCCTGACTTCTCCAATAGTTTTAGGCAGCATGGCTTCTTAACTTGGTATTAATTTGGTTAATTGTAATTTATTTTCTCTAGTGTTCAGTGAAGAACTGCAGAACAGCCTTTCATGTCACCTGCGCGTTTGACCGCGGCTTGGAGATGAAGACCATCCTGGCAGAGAACGATGAGGTGAAGTTCAAGTCGTACTGTCCCAAGCACAGCTCCACCAAGAAAGCAGATGCTGAGACTTTGAGTGAAAGCCCAGGTCAGGAGAACAGGAATGGGATTCAGGATACCTCTCTTCCTGCCCACATGGACCCTTTCCACAGCATGGATCAAAACCAGGAGGAAGCCCACAGGGTCAGCCTCCGCAAGCAAAAGCTCCAGCAGCTGGAGGATGAGTTCTACACTTTTGTTGAGTCTTTGGAAGTGGCCAAAGTGCTGCGGCTGCCTGAGGAGCCGGTGGAATTCCTTTACCAGTACTGGAAACTGAAGAGGAAATCCAATTTCAATAAGCCTTTGATTACCCCAAAGAAGGATGAGGAGGACAATCTGGCGAAACGGGAGCAGGATGTTCTGTTCAGGAGGCTGCAGCTCTTCACACACCTGCGGCAGGACCTGGAGCGGGTAAGCCCTGGCACTGCATGTGCTGGCCACAGTTAGCACTGTTCCCAAACCACTCCCCCCCGAGCTGCAGCTCAGCTCAGAGCTGTGCTGTCAGGCAAGGCCATTAACAGTAAATTTCTCTGGAGCACAGCAATTGCCCTTTGCACACAGAGGTCAGGCACAGGGCTGGCAGGTCTTGGCCAGTAGCATTCAATCACCTGCAACTGGACTGTCGTGTTTTCGCTTGTGCTTTATTGCTGATTAACTCCAGTGGCTGTGGAATATACTGCAGCCCCCAACTGAAGCCTTTTCAGCCTTTAAGGGCTTTCCATGCTCCTTTCACCCAGTGAAAAGGATGATGAAACTTATCTTGATTTGCATCAGCTCTATTTTTCATTGGCGTACTAGAGTAGGATGATGTTTCCTTGGACTGTCTGTGTAGGTTTGGGAGGTAAATGATGTTCGATTCATTTAGGGTTTTAGTGTTTTATTCAGTAGGATCAGTTTGGTGTTTCACTAAGTACATCTGATCCTGAATTCCTTTCTTTTTGGGTTAATGTAAGAGCTCCTAGAGCCAGAAAGAACTCTGAAATTAGTAACAGCAGGTTCTCATGGATGTACTCCATCCTTTGGAAATTACTCTTATAATGAATTGTTGTAGTTTTTATTTTGATTTTTCTCCTAGTTTCAACTCCAGCCCATGGCGCTTCTGTAGCTGTTCAGATGGCCCAGATCCTAGCTGTTACCTGGGATCTTTTGTCCCTGCTCCATGTGCTCAAGCTTTCTTGTCATCTTCTCTTTGATCAGCTAAATAGAGTTTGTAACTGGCTCCTGGATCTTAAATTATTCTGTGTGTATCCTTTCCATTTCTAAATGTGATGTCAAAACAGGATACATGATTTTAGTAATATTTTTAATGTTTTACTACTCTGTTCCCACTGATTGTACATTCAAAATAATTGGGATTTTAAAAAAGGGACCTTTGCCAAAACAAACACACTTGTTACATTTCTCCAGATCAGGTCACAAGCTTGTAATTCACAGGGCGCCACCATGTACAGAGAGAGGAGCCTTGGAATCATCCACCTGTACTTTTCAGTGATTCCTTCATCTAGGAAGTATTTAATACTGAGTACATTCAAGGATTTCCAACATTTCCCTAGATTTCGTGTGTGTGTGTGTGTGTGTGACTCAGATGTTTGTAGAAGTTACTTCTGTGCTGTGGTTCTCCAAGTCTGATGGAACAATCTGTCAATTAAATTTCCTGTCAATTCGACAGCTAATTTGTCAGTTAAATAGACTGTTCTCTAAGAATTGTGTTGAAGGTGATTAAATTTAAATACCCTACTAACTTGTTTAAACGGTGTATAGTGCTCCAGCTGAATTAATTCAAAGCACAGACAGGGCAATATCCTGGGAATACCATTCCTGTAAAACCCCTCCCCTTGCTGTCTTCCAGGTGCGTAACCTCACTTACATGGTGACACGGAGAGAAAAAATCAAGAGGTCTGTTTGCAAAGTTCAGGAACAGATATTTAACAGCTACACAAAACAGCTGGAACAAGAAAGAGTTTCAGGTATGCCCCAGTCTTCCCTTCCTCATGTTAGACCACAGGGACAGGGTTTGCTTACAGGCTGTGAAGGACAAACATTTGTTCTCATTTCATTCCTCAGAAAGATGAATACCTTCAAAATTACTGCAGTGGCCAGATTGTCCTTTAACTATTGAGTGGCTAATAAACCGTATTTTAGATGGCATCAGTGAGATCCACTTGCTGGTTACTTTTTGCCTCTGTCTCTGAGGAGTGTCTTTGTCTCAGTGGACAGAGTAGTGCTAGGACTTGTGTTTGCTATAATTAGGTGCAGGTACAGGAAATTAAAACCACACCAGCAGGATGTTGTGAAACCATGACACAGCCACAGAGTTGTGACCTAAAAGTGCAGGACAGGCAGCCTGCACCCATTGCTGATGTGAACACATCAGGCACGAAGAGCAGAGTTAAAACAGATACATTCACACAGCTAAGGAATTGCTTGACTGGAACTTAGTTTGCTTCCCTGCAGGTGTGCCTTCCTCATTCTCCTCCATGGAAAACACGGTGCTGTTCAACAGCCCGTCGCTGGGCCCCAACGCCCCCAAGATCGAGGACCTGAAGTGGCATTCGGCGTTCTTCAGGAAGCAGATGGGCACATCTCTGGCTCACTCCTTGAAAAAGCCACACAAGAGAGACAGGGTAAGAGACAGGTCTGGGAACGACAGCAAACCCCTGCTGAGGCAGCCCAGCCCGAGGGAAGGGGGAGCAGCTCCAGGCAGCTTTTTAAATTTCGACAAGAGCTTTGCGGAGACACGGAGCTTTGCGGAGACGCGGATTGTGTCGGCACAGCAGAAAAACGGCGTCGTTGTCCCAGAGCACAGGAAAAGAAGAGACAATCGCCCGCAGTGCGAGGTGGCGAAGGCAGAGCTGAAGGAAAAGACTTCTAAACACAACCACAAACTGCTGAGACCCACAGAGCTCTCTCAGAGGCAACTGGAGAACAAAAGGGCTGTGAACCACTCCGGTGGTAGGTCAGCGCCTGGCACTCGGAGGGATATAGTGCCTAAATGTAACGGGGGTCTGGTCAAAGTAAACTCCAATCAGACAGTAGTTAAAGTGCCTACCACACCCACGAGCCCGGGGAAAAACTGGGGCGGATTCCGAATTCCAAAGAAGGGGGAGAGGCAGCAGCAGGGGGAGAGCCTGGAGGAGGCCTGCCGCCAGAACTCCGGCTACCCCTACCTGGGCGTGGGCAGAGCTCCGGCCAAGGAGCGGACGAAAAGCAAGCTAAAGGCTGACAGTGAGAACGATGGGTACGTGCCCGACGCCGAGATGAGCGACTCGGAGACAGAGGGGGCTGAAGAGAAGTGTAGGCAGCAGAGGCTCAGTCCCAGCAGCAGCATCGGCAGGAGGACGGACATTATTCGGAGGAGCATCCTGGCGACCTGACTGGACACAGGGTCAGTAGAGTCACTGCCTACAAGCCAACTCCACCTTGCTCAGCGGTGTGAGAGAGGAGCATTCTTAGACAGAGCTACAGAGGACAAACTGAAAGCCCATTTTTTCTGAGTTGTATAAATATGTTTACATGCACTTAAAGCTGTTTTAAGCTCTTTGGTTTTATTTTTGGTTTTTGTTTTTTTTTCCCTCTGCCCCATCCACATCCTGTCACCCTCCCCATTTCTGTGAGAGGTTTGAGTCTCCCTTATTTGCAACTTGGCTGAGTAAGCAGAAAAGTGATGTCGCTACTAAAACAGGAGTTGGGATGCACACAACTCACAAAAATCTTTTAAAAGGAGCTAGGGTGGATAGAAGGAATCAGGCTATGTTCATCCCTTCTAGCTAAAAGGCACTGAAAATTTTACTCCCTTCCCCAGCTTCTGGAAAAGCACAAGCTCTTAATTTAACTGGTGTGTATTGAATGGAAGATGGTTGTTAGACCATGCTGCACTGCACTGGTAAATCCCGTTACAAATGCTCCCTGGGCAGGGGCAGCTCTTTCTCCTCCCTTTGCAGAATGTGTTCTGTTGTGTTCAGTTTGAGCGCAGGTGGCAGCTCAAACCCCTCCCTAAGCTCCAGAGTTTACATGTAGATGATGACCAGGCAAAGCCACAATGTTGCACTGGGGGAGGAGGAAGGGACAGGGCAGGGCTTGAAAGATTGGAACTGACACAAAGGATGTTCCCAAATGGCTCAGTTCTGAGAAAGGGGCAGGTTTAGGGGTTCCAGCACTCCATGGAATAACCTGTCCCCTGTAGTCAGGCACCTGCCTTCCTTCGGGAGTATGATGGCTATGCCAGGCAGAAGTTTTCTATGGCACTAGGCAGGAGGATTTCCCAAAGGCCACCACAGATGCACTAATGATATGTACTGGGAGAGTCAGTCTTATAACACTAAAAGGTTGCTTTAAATGGACATGAATATATATTTTTAAATAGGATAAAACACAAAGGCAATACATTGTGATTAGCTCTTTACAGTCAAGCAAAGAAAAATCTATTTGGTTCTATTATGGACTAGATTTGATGGAAAGGGAACTCGTCTTCTGATTGTGTACTTTTTTAATAATATTTGCAAGTGGCAATAATGAGTAAGCTGTGAGCAATAATATGACCAGGTTGTGAGAACACTGTTTTGTACCGAGTAGAGCGCTCACATTGCAGTGGAGCGTTAGGAGCCTGTACATTTTGGAATTTTTCATAGATGTAGGAGAGGTATGTACTGGTGAAAAAGTTTTAGCAGCAATGCGTTCACAGAGACAGGCATGAAGAACCTCCCTTCTCTTCCCCTTTCCCACTCCCAGCCTGCTGTTAGGGCATCCACTCACCTTGGAATGCTTGCCTCCCCAAGAGGGAACACTGGCAACACAGAATTCCTCTACCATAGGACTGAGGATTCAATCAGAAAATAAAAAAGGCTTAGCACCCTATCTTGCTATGCAAGTTAATATTATCAGTTAAATATTTCACCAGAATGCATCCCTGTTTTAAAATTTGGAAGTCTTAACCTTTGGAGAAAGGGGAATTTTATGTAAGATTAATACACTTTCAAAATCCTGTTGCTGGTCCCAAGAAGTCAGACTAATGATGTGACTTAGAGGTGAAAGGCAGGGCACTGGTGGCTGAAGTTACACAGTCACTCTGGGGATGTGTTCAAAGTATAAACAGCAGACAGACAAAAGGTAAAAGCCACTAAGTTCTACTCAACCTCCAGCAACATTCTCCAGACAAGCATGGTGTTTTGGTAAGAAAGAAGCTCATGACCACACAGGAATTGTCAAGCCATAGATGGAATACCCTAAATTTGGATTCTGAGGAAACCTTTAACCCCTTGGGCAGAGGTACCTTGTTAATTTGCACTATTATGAACACTGACGTTGTGCAGAGTGAATGCCTTAGCGGCTTTGTCCCCTGACACTGAGGGCAAAAAGCTTTGGGAGGTTTCCAGTGGAGCTGACCCCAAACCAAAAAGGCTGCGGTACGACCAGCTCCGTAGGTTAGTTTTGTCCCCGTGCTTAGCCCTCAGCAGGAGGTGTTGTAGGTACTGCAGTGACAAACCCAGCCCTGTGTTTTACTGGGATTTGCTGGATTTCTGTTTCCAAGCGTGACCTTTCTTTGCGCTGACTGACCAAGAGATCTCTGATATGATCCGTGTGTTCTGTCCAACTGTAGGCTAGCTGAACGTCTGTAGAGATGCCTGGAATGCCATTTGTTAGGTTATAAACTCACACAGATCTAAATGAAGGGTTCATGTCGTGTACAAATCTTGATTTCAGAAGTTTGAGACAATTGTGATGACATTTGTAAAACTTGTACAGATTTTTCACTATGTGCCTAGCATTGGTGTCCATTCAGCTGAAATTAATTAAAAAAAAGGTGCATGAAGAGAAACAGAAATAAAAAAGTATATGTAGAGATGACTATTTTATATTACATGGCCCAATCCTGTATTTATTTTCTCCCTTTTTTGAAGTATTTCTAAAGACCTAGTTGAAACAGCTGTATTTTTTTGTTAAAATATTCCGTAGAATCGTGCCTTTTGTCTGTATGTGAATAAATGCTGTACATTTTTGCAGTATCCTTGCCAGCAGTGGTTTAGACCTTCCCATATTTGTATTTGGGGTCTCACAAAAACACTTCACTACAATGACCTGAACAGCTTTCATGGATTAGTACAGGTATCTGTGCACACTGCAAGATTTTGTAAATTTTTAAGGTTTTTTTTTAGGACTGACAGCTGTGCCCATCCCATCAACAGCACGCTGTGTGTTTTTCCCCTTGGAATCCTCAAAGAGATGCTGCTTACCTCAAAACATTTCTATTTGTAGGCAGAGAATGGCCTTGCAAAGTCCATGATCTCTGTACGTGTTCCACTGCAAAAGGAACCTGTGGCTCTTTGGGATAATTAAGCTGAAAGTTCATTCACATTCTGAACTGGCTGGGGTCAAGCAGCACAGGGAGAAGATTTGCTTCTATTGCAGGATTTCCAGGAGATGAGGATTCCTCTAAACTCCAGATGCAGAAATAAGGAATGCACTTAGTGCTGAGCAAGAAAAGCCAAGGCTGTGCAAGAACACACTGAGCAATCCCTTTTGAAAAAAACAGATCTCCCAATTTGGAGCAACATGGGCGCAGGCTCCTCTGGACACGCCAAGGAAATGAAAGGAGCTGGTGGGTGGATGATGAGCTCCATGTGACCACATTCCTGTTGGTGGGGCCATGAGGCAGACCAGGATGGAAACCTTTTCCTCTCCTGTGTCATCTGCTGGAATTGCTCTCCTGCCCCTTCCTTCCTTCACTCTGAGGTGCTTGTGTCATCCCTGCAGTTCCTGTTCTGGCAAACAGCCACGACGCAGGAGCTGCACCCCAGGGTGAAATGAACATTCCCATAATTAACAGGGAAGCATGCAGGTGCCCTTCTGTGCCTCCAGGAACAAAGACACAAATACTGAGAAGTGCCTGCCCCTTCCAGCCAGGTCTCACTGCACAGCCAGAGCCTGCCTTTGAGGAGTGAAGGGGATTAATGGCTCACACAAAATCTTCCAGGTGGCCTGTCATCATCTCAGCTGTGCATTATGCAAATGGAAACTAGGAGCCTGGTGCTTGCCTGCCTCCATCACACTGCTGACTGATGAAAATCTCACCCAAACAGACGCTTGGAGCTTCTGAAAAATGTATCCCCGTTGTTTTGGAGAATCTTCGACATCTTTTCACCAAAACTGAGATTAAGAGAGTGCAGTGGATACAGGCATCTATCAAAAAGAAAAAGCAACCACTGTAGGAACTAGTGGCTTTCCCTGCAGCAAGCAGGATTTGTTTCTGAGGATGTATCCATCTTGCAGGCTCTACCTGAACAGCCAAGATTTCAGGAGGCAGCACAAAGTCTTGCTTCCATGGCCAGCCCAGCTCCATCCTCTAAAATGCAAATATGGTGAAGATCCACTGCCACGGACACACAGGTTTATTAATCCAAACGAGACATTTCCATCAAGCAGCTGAATGAGAGGTTAGAAACCAGAATTACACTCTTCACATTTAAGTGGAAGGACAAGCAATTATGTTAGTTAAGACCAAGATGTGAGCCCTTCAAAATCAGTTAAACACCTATCAAATGCTTGCAATACTTGCTAAAAGAGAAAATGGAGTTCAGCTGTAATTGCAGAAAGATAGCTATGACATATCTCAGCTATCAAAAAAACCCCAGGTACATGAGGATTCCCACATCCTGGCATCTGTAGGATTGAAACCCACTATTTCAAAAGGCATAAGGGCTGGGTGACTTCACTATGCAAATTGAAGCTAGAGAATGGAAGTTCCCAGCCAGGTTCAAAGCAAGGGAGCAGATAAACAGAAAAGCAAGGAATTGTAAAAGAATTATAAAATTAATAGTATATTAGGAAGAAAAAGCACAACTGCAGAAAGATTACAGAGCTTAGAAATGAGCTGAGTAGCTATAGCAGCATTTCCATTATTACCTGTACCTTGGGGGCATCACACCAAACTGAACTGAATTCTTTACACTGGAAAGCAACGGAGGCACCATGCAGCTCAAACAATGACCATCAAAAGAGCAACTCTTTAACATTCATGATGTAATGAGCCTAATTACAATTCATAAAGGATCTTCAAATTGTTCCTAAGTTACCTGCACTCTAAAGAAAAAGATACTGACTGCACATGAGCAGAGCTGAGATGAATTTCAGTACAAGTGTTTCCTACTCCCTGTACACAATCTTGTCACAGTTGGAGCTGGTGGATTTTAGACCAAAAAACCCTGAATGTGTCACAGCACCGTGTCAGATTTTTTCATTTGCTACATTAAAGGACTTGAATGACAACATTTTGCAGTCTTCTTCCAATCTTTATTGTGCATACAGAGACATTGTGCATTCCCTTTCTTACCGGAATAAACCAGGATTTGTCTTAAGTTGAACAAGCCTTGATGTGCTTTTGACTGTAGTGCTCCAATCTGAAGTTTCTCCAGCAACACTCCTAACTCCCAACATGCTGAGTGATAAAAACACGTGTTTAAATGTTTTCCAGATCCTTCAGGGAAACAGCTTTTTTATTTTGTGTAGTTATCAGGCTGAGCTGTAATGAAACACAAGCAGGTGATAGCTTCTTAATAATTCTTTGTAGGATCAAAGGAACAGTAGAACTTCCATACTGAATGTGTCATGAAGGAGAGGGAACAAGCACAGGCAGTGTGAATCTGGGATAAACAGCAGAATTTACAATGTACTCTGTAGATGACTACTGCTTTTGTCTTATTTCAGATCCCAGAAAATACAAGGAGATAGGCAGCAGGAATACACTTTAAAAGACACCTAAAGGATAGATGTTTTAAATTTGTGCAAACATTATCCTGTATTTTTTTGTCTCTTACTGAATCACTGTTATTTCAGAAAAAGCTAAGATTTACAGTCATTGAACTGACCACAGTAGAAGTGTAATCTCTAGGCTCCCTCCTAGTCCATATTTGATACAATTTTACAATGAAGGTGGATAATGCAGTGAGAACACACAAGTCAGAAAGCAGCCCTCAGCCTACAGATTAGGAATAGAGAGAATCATCCCTCTGAATCTGATGGAATTCACAGGTGAACATTCCACCTTCTGGGGCCTAGGGGAGAATAAATACCCAGATTTAGAAGAGGGGACATTCTTGCAGCACTGCTGGAGACCTTCAGCAGGGACAGTGCCACTCTGTTTTTTTGGGGTGGAGTGAAAAAGGAAAGGGCTTGGCACAGCTGTTCTGAAGTTGCTACAGAGCAGTGGCAGGCCTCTGCAGTAACCTCTGCCACGAGGGCAAGGCAATTCTGAAGTCTGGCAACAAGATCTGGGCAGCATCTGGGCTGTGCAACATCAAATCTCTTTGTTATCTTTCAGAGAGAGCCTGGCGAGGAACAGCTAATTACCAATGTTTTCAGGAACAGCAAGACCTCTTCCTCTATGGGCACTGAGGCCATGGGTTTATTCCCTTCAAATGTGACATAAGCATGTTTGGGGTTTTAGGGGAAGACAGCATCTCAGAAGCATTAGAGCTAAACAGATTCACATAACAAACAGGAGGTTAAAAAAAAAAATAAATTCCTCTTTCAGAGCAAATCTTCAGCAGCTGAATAGACCTTGTCATGACAGAGAGCATTCAGAGCCAGGAACCACAGCTTATGTTATGACAGCTTGGCAGCTATGCCCATTTATTCACTGCTGTTGGGGAAAAAAATGCCGTTTGTCCTAACTGAGCAATTTAGGTCAGCCAAACATTTCCCCTCTGCAGCTCACATGGGGTCACCCACATTAACAAGCTGCAATTTGCAAATGCTTTTCCTAAATCACTGTAAAAAAAGCAGGAAGCAGAAAGACCATCTCTACTTAATAGGAGGCCAACTTGAGTAATGAACTTCCTTGGCAAAAAAATGAACTCAGCGTATAAACCCCCATGGGATTTTCTTCAAGTTGTACAGCTTAAACACTATGGAAAAATTGAATACTGAGAGGGGATGCACTCTCTCTCCTTTACCTCTCCAATGGCCTGGAAGGAAACAAGCCTTTCCTACTGTGTCTGCAGTTTTTTACCATTGCAGGAGCTGCTGCAGCTGTTACACACAGCCAGTGGTGACTGCATTGGTGCAGTCCAACAGACCTGTGCTGTGCAAACAGGAGCCACAGTTATTTAAGGAGTGTTTTTTGTCTTTGCTGACTTGCCATTTCTAAAGCTGGAAATGCCTGTACACCTTCATTCACACATTTTGAACCGTGCAGGTTTAATTCATATCAAACTGGTTTCCACAAACAAACCTAAGCTGTCAAATAAACATCCTATCAGAAGGTGACATGTCCAAAATCCAAGCTTGTTAAAATCGTGTTAGTAGTAATGCTCATAAATGATCACCTCTGCCTCAGGAATGATGTGAAATGAGTACTTTTGTATATTCCATGTGCTTGGAGAACACTTTTTATGAGCTGGGTACCTGCTGGGATGCTGTGGCTGCTCTCTGTTCTGCCTGGTTCAGCCGCTTCTGAAGCCTGTCAATGTATTCCCGATATTCCATCATCAGCGTCTCATCCTGTGGAAACACAATCTGTCATCACAATGCCAAATCCTTCTTTGCTGAAGCCACTCATTCTGTAGCAAAAAAAAAAAAATAAGCTTTACACCAGAGGAACATCAGAACTGGAACTGTTTTCCCCTTACGATAAAAGCCTGAGGACAAACAGCTGATGTATCATAGAGAATTTTCCAGCTCAAGTGTGACATCATCTGACTTCTCCAATCAATCAATTAAACAATCAATCCACCAATCAATCAATAGGGGAAGTTTTACTCATTTCACCACCTTGAAGCAAGATGCATGAAGGCCGACATTTTAATTCAGGTTATTTAATCCGTGCACTCTCACAACATAAATGTTTTAGCTATGCTCAGAAGAAAGAGGAATACAGTAGGTAAGACAAATGGGATGATAAACCTGCTACAGATCTCCTCTGTTCCCTTCAAAGGGTCTGTAATAAGTCTTTCTTAACCAGCCTTTACTCACAGAAATCTGTTCCTGCATCATTTTTCTCCTCTAAATAACACAGCACTACCAAAAAAAAAAAAAAAAAAAAAAAAAAAAAACAAAACCAAAAAAAAAAACCAAAAAAACCCCAAAACCAGAAGAACTTATCCTGGATAGAACTGGATGTTATCCCAGTTTTATAAGGCTGGCAGGAAAGCCCTTTCCTAAAGTGGCCATTAATTATTGAACAATGCACATTCCAAAACAACCCTGCCCTTAATGAATAATGCTTTTAGCCATATGCATATATGGACACAGAATGTAAATGCTGCATCCACACAGCACATGGAGAACTTGATGTCTCTGTATGTGCCACATGGTCCATAATCCCAGTGCCTGCTCCTGTTTCGAGGTTTGCAGGGAGTCACATGCAGAAGAAAGCTCAGAAACATTTCCTGAAATTTGTCCAGAATTGTCAGATTAGTCACTTAGAAAGACAGAAAGACGATTTCTCCTTTCACTTTTGTAATTTGAGAGTAAAGTTCATTTGTCTTCCTGCCACTGGAACACGTCAGTCAGCAAGAAACAGTGAGGCCTCCCAATTGTTACTGACTATCCCTGTCAAAAATCCTTAATTTTCTCTAAACCAGCAACATAACTCACCTAAATAGGTTTCTGCTACGATCTTAGTGTATGCACATCAGGTTGTAACTGCAAGTAGCTGTCACATCAGTCATTATCTTACCTCAGCTACCTTCTCATTTGCTATTTCCAGCTGGGAAATGAGCTCCTGGCTACGGAGTTTTTGTTGACGCAGCTCACTTCTGGGAATCAGAAGAAAAGATGCTGATTAGCAAACAGTAGTACTTCAGTTATTGGAACATAATTCCACAGATAGTTCTGTGAATTGTCGAGGCTTATGGTGGGTTTTAATTACAGGGTGACTCTTAAAACACCGATTTCAAAAGCACCACACAGCACTTCTGCATGCTGTGCATTCAAAACTGTAATGGCACAGGAACAAGATGTATTTGTAGGAATCAGCAAGACTTTGTCAAGAGCACTTGACATTTTACAGGGTTTTTTTTCCTGTTTATTGAATCTTATTTTGGTGGCACGCTATCTAGTGTGCAATAAATATAAGCTGCATTTTGCACAGTGAGTTCAATATTGAGATTAACATTCTAATTAGTGTTCATAACTAGACCCCAAAGTAGGCGTTTTTAAAGGTG
Organism: Brachypodius melanocephalos; assembly: GCA_013398615.1. Lineage (NCBI taxonomy): Eukaryota > Metazoa > Chordata > Aves > Passeriformes > Pycnonotidae > Brachypodius > Brachypodius melanocephalos. The sequence continues at coordinate 113,425 of VZSR01001831.1, read as the reverse complement.
CTTTGAAGTACCTAAAAATAAATCATTCTATACTTGTGAGACAGACAACAGTGTGACACTTTGGGAGGAAAAGGAAAATACCACCTACTTCAAAGCAGCCTTTTTATTTTTATACTGAATGAGTTTTAGTGATCCTCAATTTACACAGTATTGAAGACAGAAAACATCTGGGTTATGACAGACAATCTCTGAGACAGGGCCTGAAGGAAACAGTTCTTGCCTCCTGTCATCACAAGAAGAGGGATGACTGAAGACACAACTCCAGTGATTTTGGCCAGGGAAAGATGCAAACCTAAGTAAACTGCTCTAATCTGTGACCAGTCTCTACCACCTCACCTTAGATGCTCTCTACCTGTTGCTGAAACTGCATGCACTGCAAGGGAAGCTAAAGCCTTTATTCTTTTTAAGGGAATGGAGGTAAGGCAGGAGATACTTTAACCTCAGATCTTCATCTTAAACTCTGCTATTTTAATGATGACACTTAGCACTCAACAATAATTTTATAAACTTTTAAACTTAGTACAATAAAAGTGTGAAAACTGATATATGGCACTTGAAATACAAGGTTGCAATGCATCTGTAACATCAGGTCAACACTACCTCTGGTGAGGAGTTTCCACTCACCTGTTCTCAACCCACCTTCTTAACCTCTTTCACCAGTCTCAGGTAGATATCACAAAAACAGTTCAACAACTTTGAACTTTCATAGAGATGAAAGTACATAGGCAGATATTTCACTGATGTTAAACAGTTAAAATCACATACAGATTATACCTGTTATCACATGTGAACACTTTTATATAAAGTAAGAATTAAAGATGGATTAAGACTGCAGAATCAAGACGGTCTAGTATGTAGTATGTAACACTATTTCTGTAACTTGTCCTCTGTAATTAGCATTAAGCATCAAATGAGGCATTTTCAATATAGGAGACCAATTTTTAGGTGCCCTAAAAATTCTCAGTTACTGAGAGGAGCCTGTCTGCTGTGCCTGTGCTGTGAGGTGTGGAATTAGCATGCTTAGCAGCACAGACCATAAACAGAGTTTACGGGCTCATACACAGCTGTGATCAAGAAATTATTTTTATAATGAGATCACACTGAACACATATTTAAAGGAAACAGTTTAACCTTGTAAGCATAAGGAAATGTGATGGCTATTGAGCTAGACAGTTGATTCATTCTGAGTGTTAACCCTCCCCCAAACACAACTTATGAGATCTCAGTATTAGAACTGAGCAATAACTCCAAGTGCTGGATAATTACACCAGCCCCCACTGCACATTGTCTTTGCTAAGTGAGTAGGAAACAAAAGGTGAGCTGCTAGCATTTCAGCAGAAGGGTGATAAATCCACCAGCTGCAGCAAGTGCTTTCTTCAAAGCTCTCATGACAAATATAGCATGTGCCAGCTGTTTTTTTGGTTGAATTATACTATAATATGCTTCAGTTACTCTTAGTAATTATGAATTTTGTATACTGCCAGTACCTGCAGCTGTCTCTCATCCTGTTAATTTTTTTTCTTTAATGAACATCTTAAAATAAGCAGCTATGGCTGCCAAACATTACACAAGTACAGCCAAGAATAATATTTCAGGAAAAGAAGCAACTTCTTCATCTCAAGATGCCATGCAATGCACTCTATGTACTCTACAGGATGCAGGGAAAAGGAGAAAGCATTCATGGCCAACACTTCATATATTGCCACCAAAAAAGGTCATTTCTCAGAGGCAGATTCTTTTCCATCACAGGAAGATAAAAACTGAGAACTCCAAACCCCACACATGCCTACTGATGAGTCAGGGGCTCTAACTATGACAAAGAAATGTGTCAGAGGCAAAAACTGGAACAAAGACACCCAAAATAGCTGCAATCAGATGGCTTAAGCTAAGCAAAGTCTTTAAATATAAAAACAATATAGCAAGGATTCCCTTTTGTTAAGTACTGACAATTATAATGCAAGTGACTATTAAGGAAATTAAGCCATTCTGTATAGTTACTCAAATAAATGAGTTTACGCTACAAGTGTTTTTTATTTCTCCCCCCAAAAAAAGTTATATCTTGCTACTAGACAATAATGGCAGATGAAAAGGATTATTAATTTATTAGCTTGTTCACAATGTGTATTGTTACTGCACTTTATTACTTTTGTAATTTAAGAGTTCAGATTTTAAAGCTCCTCAAATGCAATGTTTAGTGGAAGCAAACTTACCCTCCTTTATCGTTTAGCCACTGTTTATAAATTGTTTCATATTTTGTAGAACAGACCTGTGTGTACCTATTTCTACCCCTATTCAAGCTAAACTGTACCTAAACTGAGCAATCATCCCTGTGTCTGACAGGCCAAAGCAATATCCATGGTTAAGTTGAGAGAACTCTCAATTCCCTGTCAGGTTCTCAAGTTGGAGGATCAACCTTTTTCCCTGTCTGCGGTTGTCCAGGTCTGGTCCACTGAAGGACATTCTGTGATGATTCTGTCATTTGATTCACTATAAAACTTTGTTTATCCATGTGAATCTTACTCTGTTCCCTGCTCCAACCAGAATCATGTTCAACAAAAACAGGCTCTTGGTGTTGGCCACTGGTGCAGAGTCTGGCAAGGGGTTCATCTGCTTACCTCCAAAATTCTCCATTTACCCCAACTCATCATTCTCAGGATAAGGACATAAAAATCTACAAAAAATACTGATATGCCAATGAGATGGGATTAACCATCTTTTGTATTCGTGCATCTATCTATAGACCTGTAAAGGTGGGCTTTAGAAAACAAATGAATCATCTGCCCTTATGTTTAAAATTTGCATAGTCTGTCACTTCATTTTATTGGAGCAGATGCTGGCAGATTGAGTTACCCTGGTTTTGCCTGAATTCTGCTGTCAGAACTCTCTCAACCCTTCCCATTCCATCCTCTGTTCTGTTGTTACTGAAGTTTATTTTACAAATTTCCTAAGCATTCCTTTGGTATTGCTGATTGCACTTTCTATGTGCTGTCATTTATTCTTCCCAGCTGAAGAACTCCAGAGCTTTACACTGATGCTGCAAGAGCATGTAACAAGAGATGTAACAAGAGCAGTCTCAGCCAGACTCTTCCCCAAAATGTGGCCAGAGGAACCATTCTTCTGGATTATAGTGCTTCAGTGAAAGCAAGAGCCTTTAAAAACTTGTGCATGCTTTCCTCCCTCCTTTAAAAAGTAAATTCCTTCAAATGAAGACAAGAAAAGTAAAAGCTGGAAGCAGTTGATACTGATTTTATTACCATGGCTGTCAAAGGCAGGTCACCTTAAATTTTTGGGACATTCAAACTGAGAGGCTAAACCTTTACAATTGGAAGCTCTACACCCTGTAGATCAGCAACAACAACAACATGAATTGCTTCTAGTTCTTATCAAGTTCTACACCCATTTGTGGAGAAGTGACACTGGAGGTCAAAAAAAGCGAATTAGGTCTGATTTGGTTATTTAGATTACTTGGATAACATGCCACATATGCAGGAAGAGTGGGAAAAATCCATCAGTGACTCAAGTATCAGTTAAACTAATGAACATAAAATGCTTAAATTATTCACCAAGACTTAAAAGCTCTTCCTGTGTTATGAAAGAAATTACATTTTGAAATAAGTTTGACAGTTTTATGAAATTTCTATACTTCTGTTTTGCAATTAAACTCCTGTAAAGAATATGAAAGATTACTTTTTATAACTTTTTACAGTGATCATTCACTTTATACTATTTTACTACTGTAATTGTAAACATTTGCTGTCTAATTTCGCTTCAGTACATATCATTAGAACTCAAAGTACATTTAAAATGGATGCAATCAGGGGTCAGAGCAGTTTGGTTTCTGACTCTGCCAGTGTAGACACTGTGGGAATAAAGGGAATAAACCTGGCAGTGAGTTGCTAGCCCTGCTGCCAAGAGCAAAGTTTGTATTTGGAATGATGGCCCGTGTCACAAGGAGCACTGACCTCCTTAGTTACCTTCAGGGTTGACTGGCACAAGGTTGCTAAAGCAAAACTGGCTCCTTGCCCTTCTGCAAGGTGAAGATGAGCGCTGTTACCCATAAATTCTCCTTAAGATGCATGCAGCATCTTAAGATGCTCAGAGGGAAGAAAGCTCCTCTTATAAATGAAGACTGCAATAGATTTGTATGAAGGAAATGGTGTAATTTAGTCTACAAGTATTCAGTGCACTGCCTCCTGTTTTAGCACTGGTTCTGAATGCCAAGTTCAGTTTTATCAGCAACAGTTACATGTTTAACTTGAATGAGATCCAAAGGTCCAGAAAAGCCCAGAATAATTTTCAATGAAGCCTGGAAATACCAATTTACTTATCAACACTTCTATCTACAGGTTTTTCCAAGATCTGCTAGATTCTTACATTATTTACATTACATGCTCTACCATTACAGGTTACAAGATTTACTTAATTTTTTTCAGATCAAAAATGCCCTAACATTCACTGATGTTGCTTCATTCCTTAGAATTACTTAATGCTTCCTTCGTGCATATGGATTACAGCTCACCAACAAAACACTGCAGACTTAGAACATGACAAATGAGCAGCACAGAATGTGGAAAAGTTAGCAGTTGCTGCTGGGAAGTTTAATAAAGAAGCCAAAATGTTTCAGACACCTTCACGTGGAAAATGAAAGCAATGAGGACAGAACTGGAAAATCATGATGACTTTCAGGCAAAGGAATGGGAAACACCTACACTAACAAATGGGACACTGAGTCAGTGTTTACTGACTGCACTAACAGCAACCTCCTGGTGAAATGCAATCTAAAATGCTTCCCCCTACACATGGATAGGACTTGGTTAGGAAGTTTATAACTTCCTAAAAAACCATTCAGCTATAAAACACATTAGCATGCTGCAAGAGTAATGATTCTTGTTAAAAGCTGTGTTTTTGTTAAAAATTTAAATTCTGCTACATGTCACCACCACATGCTCTGCATTTGCTCACGTGGATTCTTCTTTCTCTTGGATCCCACCATGAGGCTTTTGTGAGAACATTTTCTGCATTAGCCCCAAGAGACCTTCCAAAAAGAGCATTTAATTAACAACAGAGTAATTTATCTATTAGCACTATCAGTCTGTTACTTTGTGTTCTTACTGAAATTTCCCTGATAAATGCATTTGCTGCAAAATTATTCTGCTTTTTAAATAACTTGATTTTAGTTCCCAATACAGTAAGAAGCGATTTGCTGCTCTATACTTGCACTCAAAATGTAATTGTGATAGATAAAAAGAAATATGGTAATTATTCATTTATAGCATAAACAAGGACCTTTGTGCTGAATAACTACTACAGAGTAAATTCTGGAGCTTATTAAAATCTGGAGTAAATTTTCATACCAACTGCATTCTGCACTACATTGCTGGGTGTCTGGCAATGCATAGAAGGTGAAAAACAAGCTGGCTTGAAAATTTCCAGATAATATTGGTAAGGTTCAGTTAGACTAGCTGTCTCCATGATATCAGAGCATCACTGCACAGATTTAATACCAAATTCCTGATGCCAGTCTAAATGACAACCTCCCTGTTTCTACTGCCAGCTTCCTTGCCAGGTAGAGCAAATGCCTGATAAAGACTTCTATTTCTAGCTTATGCAGTATGAAAAAGCTTAACACAGGAAACCATATCATAAAGTAACTGACCTAGCTTTTTGACTTGCACCAAAATATCTACTGAAGTCACATAAATAGGGACATTTTCAAAATTTACTACCCATTTTTCATCCAGGTTCACAAAGCAGACTTCCTTGTATTTTCTATGTCAGCATTTTGCTGCAGATAAATAAGGTCTAAATCTTTTGGTCTGCTGTAACAATATTTTAACACATAACAGCAAAGGTTTTAGAGGGAAAACAGCTGTTTCACAGACAACTTTAATTATTTTGGAAGTCTGCAATCTTCCCCTTTTAACTGGAACTTGCTGAACCACATCCAGGATCTAGTGATGAACCTAGATGTTCAGCTGTGAGTTTTTGCATTTTGATTTACAGAAAATAAACTACAAGTTTTAGAATTAAAATTTACCTTAGCATGAAAGATTGCAAAATAGTTTTCTTCTCCAGTTACTGCATTTACAGAAGAAGCTAAAAAAGTGTCAGTAAGAGCCAGGTAATTACAGGCAGTGAAGCTACAGCACTAAAAGTGTCAGTGAATCAGCACAGCTCCCAGTGTCTTACACACAGGCTCAATAGTCATGTCTGCTGAAAGACTTTTCCCTTTTTTAAAGAAATGCTTAATAATAATCTTTACAAAATGCAGTATGTTTTAAGGGAAAATAAAGCCAGCTTGTATCTCAACAAATAAGGTAAAAAAACTCTGTAACTCTTTCCTTAGGGAAGGTAAAGTTGAGCACATCGTTCAAAGATGGATATCCAGGTTAACAGCAGTGGCAGGGTAGATTTTCCTGGCTTGCACTTAGAGAGCTGGGTTCTAATCCCCTCACACTACTGGAATTCTGAAAGCCAAGAAATGCCACGTTGTGCTTCAGAAACTGTAACTACAGAAATTGCATGGGATACTGGAAATATGATTGAAGCTGAGAATATGTAAAGCACTACATTAATAATAAAACATGAAAAAAAACCCCAAGACTACTCCAAAGGAAATGAAAGGTAGAATTCATGGGTTCCCAATTTTAAGAGGGAAAAGCTTTGCTTCCATGTTTACATGATAGTGAAGCAACTTCTAAAATCAGTCTGAGCAAAGAACACGAGTGCATCACTTTAAGTGATTAAAGGGTTGCTTCAAATTTATCATGCTACCAGAGCTGCATAACCTGAATTTTTGCTCTTGAACCCAATGAAAGATAAGGCAATGTTATATTCCTTTCTAATTACTTTAATTTTAAAGAAATTAGACTTATGAAATTAGGCTTCCTGGTTTAGCAGTTATTGTGGACCAGTGTGTCAACCTCCTCCAATTTTCAACCAGTTTTTAAGAGGAGATCTTGAGGACATAAACTTCTCTGCAGTTCTATAAAAATACCAGGCTAATTTAATCTCAAATTAATAGTCTACTTGACAGTGTTTCCTGAGCCTAGAAATGAAAAAAAGCATAGAAGAAACTTGAAAAACTGAAAATATTCTTAAATTCTGCACTGCAAAATACAATTATCAGCTTAGAAATATGGGTGAACGAAAAGTAAAGTTTATACAGTATTTTTTCTTAGAAGAATCCCACAACCCATATTTATCTTCACTTGTAACAGCAACTGCTCAGAAAGGAACATTAGATGTACATTCCAAGAGGTTTTTGTCCAGTTTATTTTAGAAGTCTGGAGACTCACTCCACAACTGATGTTATGGCTTTTCTGAAGAGATACAGAAATTCTCATAATCCAAAGTTAAAATTGTCTAAATTGAGTGTGCTGTATCTTGAAAGAGAATATCAGAAGTAATATATTCCATTTACTCTTTGTCATTACAAAACCTCATGTTATCAACAAGATCATGAGACAGTGGAAGTTTTATTTCACTGCTAACTTCACACAGAGCATCACAGGTTCTGTTTACATCGTTCTTGGTTTTGCTGCAAGCACATCTTTGAGTCTGGATGGTTTGCTCTTCATGGTTTTTCACCACAGGTCTACACTGCCATCCACCCAACAGGATGTGAAACACACTTTACAGAAGGGGAACAAAACTGCACTTACTTCAGCTTACTGATCCTGGCTTCTGTAGTGTCAGCGAGGTTCTTTGTTTCTTCTTTCCACCGGTTTGTTGCTTTCTGCTGAGCTGCTAAGAGACGCCTGAGCTCAGCAGTGGACTTGAGACTGGTGTCCTCCATCTCCTTGAGCCGAGCTTCGTACCCATGTTCTTTCACTGCATGCTCATGCTCCATTGTGCTTATCTAAAAAAAAACCAACCACAAATCTGCTACAATCAAATGTCTCAATCTTTACCGACTTTTTTTTCATTTGTTTTACAATGCCAGAGTAAAATTTATAAACATTTGTTGAAATCGTGTAACATACAATAATTAAACTTCTAATTATATACTCAGAGATCCGTGTTCCCAAAGCCAATTTAAGCAAATAGGACAACTGACAATAAAGGATAATGAGCTGTGTATGCTTATTTTTGTAAGTAATCTTTATTCTTCTCCCTTGTGTTTCCTCCACAGAAACAAGTTTGTTCTTTTTCATCTAGCTAAATGTGTTAGGAGTTTCTTAGCTGCATCTGCAGGCTTTTGTACATCAGAGGGAAATGAAATCAAGCAGTGAATCTTATCTGTGACTATAATGGAAGCCTGTCTGATTAAAAATGAGACAGACAAAGATTTAGTATATGCTTTCTATGCTTCATATCTGCTACCCCTCTGTTACAAGATCCTGATCCTTTGTTTAAGCACAGGGTTCTGGGGTTGGATAAGAATACCTGTTCAATTTGACAGCTTTCTTTATCTTGAAGAGCAAAGTGGAAGCCAGATTTGAGCTGGTCCTCATTCACTCCTTGTGAAACTGCTTACTGAGGTTGACTTTCATTGCTCCAGATCCTTAGACCAACTTTTTTGGTATCTTTACACCACACAGGGGAAAGTACCAGCTTTGTATGTTCAGAAAGCACATCAAGAGTGAAAGCTGTTCCTCCCTCCAGAAGCCACAGGTGCCATGAATCTGCTGAGGTTACTGCTGATTCCTTATCCCACCTGCAGCCTGCTCAGGGGTTTTTAATGGAATATGTTCAAAAGGAACAAACCAGCTTTCAGCTGATAATCCTGTCTGCAGCTAAGCATAGAGAAGGATTTCCTCTGCCCAGAAAATGAGAGCCAACGTTTGTCAGCCACACTATTAAATTATTTATTAGTTACACAGTGCCCTGACAACATGGTGGACACACAAGTAGAGGAACACTCTGGGCAGGAAGTCAGACAGACAAAGATTTCTGACACATCAGAGACAACAAATAAATGAAGACTGGATATTGCAATATTATTTAATCTATTCGTCTTACTTAAAGCAAAGAACATTTGGGGTCTTCTTATCAAGGAGAATTTAATACACATTAAAATATAATTTAATTAGCCAAGACTGTGTTACCCCATGGATTCTGAGGACACACAATGCAACAATAAAATTACTTTTAAGCAGCAACCAGGAAGCATCACTGAAACTCTCAATCTTAGTTTAAACATTTCATGCTTTTTTCTTGGAACTGCTGCCTTACTAAGCAAATATTAGTCTTACATTACAAAAACAAAACAAAACATACCTTTATTTTAGCTTTTTGTTGAGCCTCTACTGCCAGTTTTCTCAAACTCTCCATTTCATTTTGCAATTGTTCGTTTTCTTGCTGAAGTTTTAGTCTTTGTTCACTGACAAAGGCACTCTTTTCTCTTTCTGAATCCAGAGTGCTTTGCAATTTACAGATAACTTCCTGGCAACGAGATTTCTCTTCCTCAGAGCTAAAAGAGAAGGAAAGTCTGGCTGTAACTGAAGAACTGAACAACTCCTGAACCAGAGAACAGAAGATACAGATTGGGAGCTGTGCACAAATCAGCAAAGAACTTTATCATGATGATGGAATTGATAAAATCAATCTTAGTTTCACAATTATGCTATCTTGATACTATGTCTGCTGCTGAATAAAAAGACTTGACGAAACCCTGAACACACACTGAACAGTTTAAATAGTCTGAAGTAATTTCCATTGCTTTCTCTTCTCACTTCTGTAAACACCTGTAGCATCACTTACTTCATTTCCAGCTGTTTCAGTTTACTTTGTGTCATCTGCAGACTCCGCTGAAGGTCGTCTTTGGCAGCTTCTGCAAGTAAATACTTCTGATGCAGTTGCTCCAGCTTTCTACTGTCAGATTCATGCTCTCTGTGTTCCCTGTAAATCTGAAGAGTAAAATCATACTCCTCGTTGCATCCCATTTTCCCATGATTTAAATAAAACTGAATTTCTAACATTTTTGCTGCCACTTGAAAAAGAGAAAAGTTTTGAAAAATTTGATCAGACATTTATTTATTTTTCTATTCATCCTAACTAGAATATGTACCAGCATTCTTTTGAGTTATGTTCTTTTACTTTTTACACTTTGCAAAGAACTTTCTTTTCCATTTTGGTGTTGCAGCTTTAAAAGACCTTCCAGATTTAAAAAAAGAATGCAAACAACCTTTAAGTAAATAAATGAAAATTTACAATTAAGAAAACCTACTCAAAAATAAAATAAGAAATTAAGGGAGAAATGCATCAAAAATGGGGGAAAATCTATGTACTTTTCCTCCTGTAAAGAGATCTTAAATGTGATGTAAAAATACACACAATTGCCTTACCTTTTCAAGTTCTTCTTCCACTGCTCTCTTTTCTCTAATGGCTCGTTCAATTTGACTCTGTTTTTCTCCACATTCCTTTTTATAAAAGTCATTTTTAAATAAGATTTAATAAATCAAAACAAAAATTCAAGTGCTGAAGCCCAACCCTGCCCAAGGTAAATGTAGTTCTTTCTACTGCCATGGATGCATTTGATTATATTTACCTGCTCATTGTTTTCTCTATAGGATCATTCAATATACAGACCAAGACACATAAAATGAAACCTTTTAAAAATAAATTTAATGCATAAATAGGTGCATCAGCATGGAATTCTTTTGGTCACCTGCATAATTTATTACAAGTTCCTTGTTCATTCAGAAATATGATGTCTGTGATCCACAGACTTTCTCCTAGGATACTTTATCAGCTTTCATATCAGCTTTCCTTTCTACACACACAACTCCAGATCAGCATGGAAGGCTGAGTGTAGTGTACCTCTGAAAGAAACAATGACACTTGAGAAGTGCCATCACATGGGAAATATTTTCTAGAGCACAGATCTCACTGTCACAGTGCCTGTGAACTCATCTCTGGAGACATGCAGGATGCAATGTGCAGTACAGTAACAGAGGACTGTCCTACACAACTACTCATTAATCACATGCTGACTGACCTCAAATACTAAATTCTAGTGGAAGTATTTGATCAGCAAAACCCAGAAGTCTCGAATGTTTTAATACTGAAAATATTTTTACCCATCAACTCCATACCATCTGAAGAGCTGAAACTTCTTCTGCGAGCCGAGAAACCTGCACGTTACATTGCTTCTTTGCAGTGTCTACCTGTGACCAAAACAAAACTAAAAAATTAGTCCCACAAACATTTTCCATCTTGCTTTTTGACACACACACACACACACATATATCTGTAGTCTATAGCTGGTGCATGTATATAAAGCACGAAAATACCTGGGACTGCAATAACTGACAAGTCATATTATGACATAAATGTTAGAAGAATGATTATTAGCATTCCATACTACTTTAACTGAGGGTGTTTAGGAGAAAAAAGCACAAATGAAGACACTACAAGTGTCATTCACATCTTCACAGTGCAGCCTTCTCCATGCCAATGTCTGCATGAGACACCAACAGTTTTGGTTCTTGTTTAGAGCATGTCTGACAATAAATTCTGGAGAGGATGGTGCTCTCAGCATGTGCTGCCTTGCCATTTATATTATCCAAACTCTTGTGAGAAAACTCCTCGTGATGACCATGCACCAGCAGTAGCTTTTGACTCTGAGGAAAACCAAAAAATCTTCCCATTCTTTCTAAGCATTGTAACTTACTTCCTTTCTTATTCTTGCAGCAGTATTTTCTGCAAGTTGAGACATTTCTTCCTGCAGTTTTTTGATCTCTTCTTCCTTTTGTTTCTCCTCAAAGAGTGCCTAGAAGAAAAATAACAAAATGAAATATATGATTGATATTTCAGTGGGATACTAAGAGCACCAAGAGAAAAACCCACACTGCTCAAAAGATCTTATTTTCCTTTTACTTTGGAGCAGCTGACATGGAGACTCAGTAACACAGACACTGAAAACATGTGGCACTGAATGCACATTTCTTGTAAATCAGAACCACACAAAGAGTTAGTGTCAGTAGATGCCTTTTTCTGTTGGGACTTCGAGATTTTGGCTGAGCATGGAATTATACAGCAGAATGCACAGGAACCCAGAGCAAAATTTCCACTTCAATCTCCTACAGAGCAGGGAGAAAACAATTTAAAACACAAAGTGCTAACAGATATGTATATTAATGTGCATTTTTTTATTCTGTTCATTAATAGAATGGTTTTTCTTCCTTTTGTTCATTAAATTTCCTTCCAAGTTTGAAAAATTTAGGATGTTTAAGCCAGAGCAGTAAATTAAGAATTGTCTGCTTTGTTTTGGCTCCTTGAGCCATGTTTTCCTATCAATATTTTTGGCATAAATGTTATTCTATGATAGTTTAATCACACACTCTATGTAAAAGTTTCTGTTAAGACCTCTCCACATGTCTAGATTTCTTTCCTGATGACTCTACACTTCCCTTCTCTTTAACAGTTATAAATTTGTAACAGAACCTTCATTTTTTTCTGACACCAGCATTTAGTAAGAAACTCTGAACTCTTGTCAAAAACTTTGTAAGACTGATGTTTAGGTACAGTGTTATCACTTAGATGACCTTTATCCAGGCACTCAACATATGCTTTGAAGTTTACGCTGTGTGACAAGTCTGAGTGATGTGTGGTCACATCCCAGTTTGCTCTCTATGCATGACTAATTTTACTACAACAGACATGAAAGAAGATAGCTTGTGTATCCTAAATATCCTAATTTCTAGGAAATACCTTCAGCCAATGACTTACCTGACTTTTTAAAAGGTTAGCTTCTTCCAAGAGCTGTATGCAATCTTGGACTTTTGCAACAGCATCGTACTTCTCACTTTCTAGACTGGCAGACTTGGCCTGAAGCTCTCTGATTTGTTCCTCCAGGGCCACTTTTTCTGTTCTCAGCCGTTCAGCACCTTGAACAGTCACACACAATCTACAAGACAGTAGAAATTTAACAATGGGATGAGTAATTAGAACACTGATCCATTCAAACTGAGCTACTACCAAGTATCTATGCATAAATTGCCCAAATTCGATTGTTTCCTGCTTGGTTTTGGATAGAGTATTTTGAGTTTCATGATTGATCAAGTCAGAAAGAAACAGAATTATAGGAGTTAACTCAGAGATCTAATCTCAGAAGATCCTTACAAGAATCTCAGGGATATCCTGGGATACATCACTGAAAATGTTCTATATTAAACCAGCCCCAGAAGAAATAAAGTTTTCCTCTGTGGAGGAAATGGAATAATTAGATGTGGGCACTGAAGTTGCAGCTATGGTTTTAGAAAAAGAAAACCACTGGTAATTTTACAACAGCTCAGGAATTCTTATTGTTTAACCATGATTGTCACTATTGGCAGGCATGAGAAAGGACAAGAGAGCCTCAGAGGGATCATCAAAAACATCCCTTTGTTACTTCCAACTATGTTTGCCATAAAACATACAAAGACAAAAACCCCTCTATTTTTTTAGAGCCAGGGTATGGATTTTGCATGTATCCTGTTAGTAACACACAGTGAGCTCTCTTTACCTCATTTCTAACTGTTTTATACTAGTCTGCATTTGCTGCAAGCGTTTGTCAGATGCTGTTTCTCTCTCCTGGGCAGATACCCTGTCTTCTTCCTGGAAAGAATGAAAGTATTATCCAGACCTGATTTCAGCTTCCCTGAACAAAACAAAGATATAGTCACAAAATAAAGACATACATAAAACAAGCTAGATAACTTGCAGTTAATTTAACATCAGCATTCAGAAAATGACTGTCCATTCAGCTGCAACAGAAATTATTCCTTTCTCTAGAATACCTTTCTCTCCAATTGGCTATGAAGCTTCTCCTTCAATGCCATCATTTCTTCAAGCTTAGCATTTGCTACCTGCCCATCTATTTTGGCTTGCCTGTATATAAAAAAACCCAAGTTACTACAGCGGGGAAAAATGACACAATTAAAACTTTGTCACATAGCTGTGAAGAGCAGAAAAATCCCACAATACTGTTCTTACAGGGCAGAAGAGGTTTCCCCCTTCTCCTTCTCACTATGTAGCACACAGAGAGAGGAATACCAAATTCTAAAAGTCCCATGGAAATTACTTCACAGATTATGAGGAAGGTGTGTGACTTGATTAAAGGAAGAGGACTGGGCAATCAAAAACTGCAAGTGATTCAATAACTTAGGTATAACTAGCCACAGATATATAACAGAGAAGTCTTTTCCAGAATTAGATTTCACTTTTTAAAGCAATAGGACTAGGAATTAAAACAATCATTATACACTTCTAAAGAATTTCGTTTATGTGCTTTGTAATCTGAATAGTTTTTGTGGGCTGAAGGAGAAGAGGAAAAAAAAAGGAATAGTTAGTGAATCATGTTAATGACTAGTGGCTCTTCATCCCCAGTAGAAAAGTCTGTTGAATAAAGCAACCCTCCCACTGCTCTGATTTGGGAACAGAAAGACACAGAGAGCCTTCACCTGGGGTGTAACCCAATTATCCAGGCTGCATATTAGGCTAAATTTAAAAACCAATGGCTGATTCTATCATAAATTTAAAAGAGAGTAAACACGTATTAGATTAGCTCATGCAAACTGCAGCACCAATAGTCATGAAAGAAGCTGGAAAATATTTCATACTTCTAACAATCAATTTCAAGCAAATATTTCTTCTAGAAATACTGATTTTGAATTAAGGGCATAAAAGTCAAGCATATTGTACCTACATGAAAAGCTTAAGCAAAACATACATAATCCAAGCAAATCTTTCTCCTACAAGAAGTACTGTAAATTCAGAAGGACTGAACTAAATTTACTGACTAAATTGCCTCCTGCAAAATATTTTAGAAGTGTTGTAAAACAAAATAAAAACTCAAAAAAAAAGATGGGAAAAATAAGAAAAACACTGAAACTTCATTAAAAAGTCAGAACACCTGAAGTATCAAAAATGCATTTTAACAATCAAGTTCAGATTCAGATTGAATTCAGAGGTCTGCATTTTACAAGCAACCAATTGATTCTAAAGATACAGCTTTTATTCTTTACTGTGCAATAGATCTTTACCTAATCTTGGCAAGCTATCTCTGTTTAAGAGCTTTAAGATTCTGAAATGCAGATCCATGCCCTAGCTATGCCAAGTTTCTTAATTTGTGTGTTTTATCCAGGCCTACAAACCTAATTTAAACCTCAATTCTCTAACACACAAGTGGTATTTTCTTAAATCTACTTTTGCATTCCTGACTTAGTACTCTATTACCATAAATCATGTAAAACTATTAAAAACATCCCAAAGGGTTAGAATTGTCTGCACCATATGCTATATAATCCATGCAGACGGCATCTTCACGTTACAGAAGAAACTGGTGAAAATATTCCAGGCTTCCTGGAGAAACACTGCAGCACTTTTTAGGGCTAGATAGGGCTGCTGCCATTAACTCTGGGAGTACAACACTCTTTTTAGGGATGCAAGGACTTTAGGCTGATCTGAGGAAGGTGAACATAATCAGTGTCTGTAATTAGAGATGGATAATGACTGAATCTCTTGTTTTACTCTCAGTTCATAAATCCACTGTTGAATGAAATAAAATTTTAACTTCACATCAACCATCACTAGTTAAAAGAGAGAACAGACACAGTAAACTGGCATTGATTGAATAGACTTCAGCTGAAAACACAATCAATCATGAAATTGTGTCACAAATATTATCTCTCCTTTTCCTTGATACACTTCAGGAATGTAATTAACACTTCTTTTACCTTTAACTTCCACTGAACTTATGGTTTAGAGCTCTTTATCGATAAGGAGTGAAAGCAAATTTTATTAAAAACATTAAAACTTGGAAGCTTGCTTGAACATTCAAATTTCAGAACTGCAATGAGTAACTATGTAACTGGCTTTTGAGCAAACTCTATTCCAATGAAAGCCTATCTTCACAATCATTTGTGACATGATACTGACGATTTTTTTTCTTTTCAATCAAAGCTCAAATGTTGACTGTTTCAGGGAAAAGCTGAACCAAACAACTCTAACTGGAAATATGTTACCGTAACACTAATGATGTCTAACAGTTCAGAGACAGTTACTGAAAGCATTGTAACTATGAGGATGAAGTTAGCTTGCAGTACAAACAAGGCCCATGACACAGCAGCAGGTTAGGAAAAGCTACAGAAAAGATATTAATTATTTTTTTTAATCTGCCTGGTTTATACCTCAGTTGTTTTCTCAGCTTCTCTAGTTCCACATCTTGTTCTGTCACCGTTTGCAGAAACTGCTGATTGGTCTGTGAATAAAAAGGTATTTGTAACATGTTCATTATAGTATTGAAGATGTTATACATGTTACACATGTCTCACACTGAGATAATAAAGATGACCACAATGGCAGGCAGCATTTAAAATGCACAATATTCTCCTTTTCACCCTTCTTTCCTATTAATTGCTATTGTTCTTCTTGCTTTTTTGACGGTTGCTAAGAATTGTTTTCAGGCATTTCCTGCTTCTAAAATCTATTCTGAGTGCTAACAGTTCATTCCAAAACCATCACAGAGTACCCAAGGTAAAAACCCCATCTTGCCCACATTTCTTATTTGGGTTTCATTAATATCAACAAATGTCAGATGAAATGAACTCAAATAACCAACGAGGTCTTTCTGCAAATTTCTGCAATTTACTTCAGTTTTTACTACCCTAAATATTTTAACATCAGCACTGAACACTCTTGCCTCAATATTGAATCTCATTTCCAGAGCATGCATAAATATGCTGAACAATTCCAACCTGAGCACATCTAGGAAACACAGCTGTTTTACCACAATAAAAAATGTGACTAATTAACATGTCTCCTTACTTCCCATTTTTCAGTTTGTTAGCTCAAAAAAGGGTTCGATGCTTTCTCCCATGACATCTTTATGCCTTTCGTAACAGATGGTGCCAAATGTTTTTTTGGATAATGCATTTTACCTTAAATATTGCCTTAACTCTTTTCTCTGATGTGAGAAAGCAAGATTTCAGTGATAAAAACAAAAGTAGACTGTTAGAATAGGTTAGGAGTCTTTTGGCACTGTCAGTATTCTAAACACTCAAAAAATCATACAGGAATCAAAACCAAAGCTGCTCAGTCAAAAACCTCACCCCTCTTTCACCTCAATTTTTCAACAAAAAACTACTGACAATTTCTGCTACAACTATTTGTCAATTTTGGAAGGCCTAGACTAAAGCTTATTAACTAAGAAGTCTCACAGTCCAAGGACGAGGATAAAGCACTAGAAGGTTATTAGAGCTCAGAAAAATGTGCATAAAAGTGACTGAAGACAGCAGTACCAAAACAGGAATGGGTAAAAATTTGCCAGAGCTAGCATATGCAAGAGGGCATAATTTAAAAAAAAGCTCCTTTTGTGAAGACATTTTTGAACATGTGAAGTACACTAGCCATGTACTGTAATTCTGAGAGTAAGCTTACCCCTGAAGTGTAAAAGAAAGAGCTCACACAAAATTAAAAGCTGACCTCTCAACCACCTTCACCTGGTGTTTGGAGCTCAGGAATAAAGGCATCACTGCTTGCTGGGTGCTGGAGAAGTTTGCAAATTTGAGTGACACCGGCTATGTGTGAAGGCCTTTTTGCTTCGGTTTTGTAGTTTGAGGGTCTAGTAGGAAAATTATTAAATTACTAGTTCATTGTTCAGAAGGTTTTACTCACCAACTCTATTTTCTCCTTGGCTGTGTGCAGTTGGCGAGTCAGCTGCTGAAAGCTGGTCAGTTGATCCTAAAAAGAGAATTCAGAGTTGCTTATAATCAGTATAGTCAGAAAGGGAGAATAATTAGAAAGCTTCAAAGTCAACTGAAAACATTAAAAAAACCCAACTATATATGTAGCAGGAAATTCAGTGTGTCTTCACAGATTTCAGCTAGATTGTTTTTAGCTGTTGACCTCATACCCCATTAAATTAGTTTTACTACTGAACAATTTCTCTGATTTTCCCAGGGTGACACACTGCCTCCTTCCAAAACTCACATGCACTTACTAACAAAACACGAAAGTTCACAAGAACAGGGCTTTTAAAGAGCCCCACAGACTGTGATGCTACTACAAGCATTTTTGCTAAGCAAACTTAGCAGATATGCCCCTGTTAATTGAAAATAGCTGTTATGGACATTTTAATTTGTTCTTTGCCATACAGGATGTCTTGTGTCCATTAAAAAAAAATAAAAAAGCTCAGTTATGTTCTTGACTCTCTCAATGTGAACTGTATCATTCTAGGAGAACTAGCATAACTCAGAAAAATCATCTGCAGCATGTCAGGTGCCTTTAGAGCAGAGAGAGGACTGGAGCCCCTGAGCTGAACTATCTTCTAATTGTGCTATCTAACAGTCTCAAGGCCAAGGATATGCCAGAAACCTATTCCTGCCACTCCCTTACCCACCATATCCAGTCCTTATGATAGCCCCTCTCCTCCTTGCCTTCTGTCAATCCTAATTCTACTTGATCTTATCTATTTCTATTTATCTCTGACAGCTGCTTGCTGCTTCTTCATTGAAAGCTAAACCTAAATTTAAAGTTTAACTGGAGGGCTGTGCTCTCTGTGAGATCAGTAGCATTTAAGAATAAAAGGCTGTTCAGCCTTGTTCTTGTCACAAGGGGATTAAAATGTATGAAAAATTTAGTTACTAATAAGAAATGGAATCTGGAAGCCCTAAACCCTTCAAAGCTACCCATGACTCTCTATACTCTACTGTGTGAGTATGTTATTAGTAACTGACAACAGAAAACAATAAATAACCTAATAGAAGAAACAGGACCAGAAAGCTGGAACTACACAAAGATAAGAGTCCTCTTAACTATTCCTTGAAATAATTATGAAACTTGATAGAGTGCAATAGCTGCACAGACAATTACCCTCTTTCTCAGAAAAGATCACATCACCAAGGTGAACTTAATACCACAAAAACCCAAAAATCAGCAAAAAACCATTTCTGAGGTGAACTGTAGCTGTGCCCGTAAGTTAAGTGTGTTTGAAAATAGAGAGGAAATATTAAAAGAACTTGTAGGTTCTCTCCTAGAAATACATGTAGCAAGATACATAAATGCATAAAGTGTCTATTAGTTCTTCACACAGAGCATCTTTACATAGCTCATCAGAGCAGAACAGCTTTCCTAAGAATTTCCTGAAAGGCCTTCCCCAGACTCAGCAGAAGAGAAACAGGCTGCTAAATGCAAGCTAGCATTAGATAAAGACTGGTGAACTTGATTTTTCACCTGTTTACTTCTTTACTGAAGCAGGAAATGGTGACTACTCTTCCAGCTATACAAATACAGGAGAATAGATAAAGAAAGACTTTCACCTCAGAATTCTTAAGCAGCTTTTTCAGATGTTTTACTGTCCTGAAGATTTCTGACCATGTGATTCAAACACAAGATTATTTATATGCACAGGCATATTTTACGCACATATATATATATATGAAAAAACATGAAAAGAACAACAATAAATAAAAGTTACATTCTGCTTTTTCCTTTCAGTCATGAGAATGTGTGTTTTAGTCAGGTGCTCCTGGTACTGCTGCTGAAGTCGGTCGTGCTCCCATGACAGCGTCTGCCAGCGCTCAACTGCTTTGTCTTTCTCCTAATTTACAGAACAATATTCTATTATAGCACATTTGTCTTCATCTATCATTGTCTAAAAAGACAGGTCTTAACTTCTATTTTGAAGAAGTGCCATTATCTCTACTTTTCTCTGCACTTTTTTTAAAAATTTAAATTCAAGTGCAGAAAAACAGATGCTTGGAAGTTCAAATTCCACTTCCAGTTTTTTGCTGAGCTCAAATTTTTATAGGTCTTTAAGGTAGGCCTACAGTATAGATACTATTCAAACACCAAAATTCAGCTGTCAAATTCAACTTAATCATATACAATTGATATCCTGTAATAAACTGAACAAAATTCGCTTGTATTTTCAGATTTAGATACTATTTTCTATATCCCACACTTCCCTCCTTATTTCATATCACAATAGTTTTGATTAAAATGACAAGTTACTACAAAAACCTTGAATTCAACAAAATATTCCACGGATTTGCTGATCATGAATTTAACATAAGGATCAAGTCAACTTGGTAAAATTACCAACACAAATTAATATTAAAAAATTATTTTATGAATCTAGGCAAGGAGTTTCTTTAAGTGTTTATGTTCAGGAGGGGCTCAAAACTGCCTCAAGGAACTCCGACCAAATGATTTCTAAATCAAGAAATGAAACAGTCTCCCCTAATCTGCCAAGGCACAACAACAGAAATAAAACAATATAAATGTTTAATCTCACACACTTGTCTTTCCAGCTGTAGCTGTTCTTTAAGGGTTCTCACTATGCCTTCATCTGCAGGAATATCAGTTTCCAGATGCACGGAAGGAAGAGCCTCCAGTTGCTTCTCAAGAGGCTCTTTCAACTCTGCATGCAGCCTGAAATTCAAAGAACTAAGTTCAGCAAGGTATTTCTTCATAAAAGGGATTTTTTTTAACAACTGAAATATACTGTACCTTCCACATTTACATACTACTTCCTTCCAAGTCAAATTTAAATCTATTAAGTGACATTCTATAAACAAAATGGACAGTCTGAAATAGTTTCACTGCTAGTTCTTTTAATGACACGGTAAAAGTCTCCTATACCTCGTGCTGTAATCTGCATTAAGCACTTAAAGACCCTAACATTAGGATCCTGAATTTACTTAGTACAAGATTTCAAGATCTTAGAAATAAAAAGCTTTTTAATGTTTAGAAATCATGATAACAGTAGTGTCGACATGGCAGTGCAATCATTTACCTTTCATTTTCCTTGGTGACTTCTTCCAATTTTAGCGTCATCTCGCCCATTTGTGCCTGGCACAAAGACACACAAGAGTAAGAGCTCATTTAAGTTCCACAGACTCTAGTAGCACTGTCATGCTGTATTTCTGACTAACACCGTAAAAGATGGACAATTTAATTCAGCACAACGCAGTGAATGAAAGTCAATTGCTTTTTTAAGGCGAGTCACAGGATGCCACTTGAATTTAACAGCTGCCAAGTCCTGTTACACCTCAGCATTTGGAAGTTATTATGGACATTAAACCTAACCTTTTGAAATTCTTATGGCTCTTACAGATTGGTTTTTAATTAACTCAAGCTCTTTTAGGGGTAGAGTGGATAACTCATCTTTTATTCTGTAAGCATTTGATGAAAGTTTAGGAATTAACTGAGGAGAAACTCCAGTTATATGACTCAAACCGGCTGTTTTGTTTACCAGTGTGAGGAAGCCCTGGTGCTTCTGAAATTGATCAGGCTTGAAGACTATTTGGGAAATCTTTATGATGGACAGATCAAACAAATGACGTGCATTAAACCAAAACCAGTGTGTAACTTTTGCATGAAGATCACAAAGAAAAATTGCATTCTATGCCACAAATTTTAATCTCACTTCCTTTTCAGTCATGCCATGAAGCATCAAAAAGTTTCATTTGGTGTGGCTGAGAGGAAGATGGTTCCCTTTCCCCTCAACCCTCAGGATTAATTACACTGTTGCAGTTTGGACACTCTCCCAACACCTTGACAGAAAGCTCTCCATTCATTCCCTTGAGGCAGCCTGCAGCCCAGCAGCTTTGAGAAGCATGACAAAAACTAGTGCCCTACATATTCACAGCACTGAAGATCCAGTCTGAAATGTTGGGAATGCCCATACCTGGTAAAGCTGTAGCTGTTGTTTCATTTCCTCCACGTGTTTACCATACTCTGTGATTAGAGCTGACAAGCTAAGAAGTTGAAAAACATGCTCAGAATGAGTTTTGTGAATGCTGAAATGCTCTGATAATTAACTAGTTTTAAAGAATTCTTAATCTAGAGGCCAAAACAGAACAGTCACTTTTCTTGAGTTCCAAGCTTGACATTCCCCAGAATCAAAAGAACAAATTTAATCACTACTTTTAAATAATGATCATTAACAGCAAGGGTCCTATATAACAGAAATAGAACATATAATGGGACATAATGATAATTTATAAAGTATTAGTATTTTATTAATTCACACAGAATCCCAAGCATTAAAACAGACTTCATTGCTGCTTTCACATATAAGAGCAGAATGGTCTATAAGACAGTACAGAACACTGTAGTTCTATACTTTTTCCCTCCTAATATTTTCATAACTGATAGCAATTCTCTGCAAATTCCAACAAGAAAAGCTAGGTTATTTTTGTAAGAGGAAATTACTGTGATCATTAAACTATTTACTGATAGACAACTGTTAGCTGAGTGTCCAAAAAACCATTTTTAAAACCATCCCCCACTCTCAACAGTCAGCAGTTACCTGTGTTACTCAGACCATTACAGTCTTACCAGAACTTCTGTTTATTCTCTCAAAACTTAGACTAAAGAATTCCTTGATTCATCTCTCATCCTTTATTCTACAGCTTGTGGAAGCAAAGTCAGTAATTTAATTTACTGAATAAACACAATACCACCTAAAACAAACTTTTACAGTAACACCTCCACAGGCATGTGTACACAAGACCCAGTTTACCTGGGTATTTACACTCCTATGAGCACAGGACAATTTCCTTCAAATACACCGCAGTATTCTCACTTATCCCTTGGAATCAGTTACCTTTGGTCCATCACCCTGGATCCTGATGTGCCATCACCACCTAGGGCACGTTCCTGTAATGGAATAATAATTTACTCATTAGTAATTGCACATAAATGTATGTAGTTCTAAATTTTTATATGAAACACAAAACTCTCTGTACTGTAATCTGTACACAATGTGCCACAGAATCATTTTCAGGTTTATGTTCAAACATCCTCAAGTGCTGTCCCAATATGGAAAAATAATGTGTTGTTTTTTTTTTTTTTTCCTGGACATGTTCTGATCTAAAGCATAATTCCATCTGAGGAAAACTCAATCTTTAAAGAACAATCATGGGTTTATGTAAGTGCTTGGCTCATTTCCATGCATCTCAGCATCAGGAAAGTGCTGAAGTCCCAGCTTCAGACAGGCTTATGGCACCCAGCACAAAAAGTTACCTGAACATGAGGCCAATCTCTTAAAAAAGGGAAGTCTGTAAAAGTGAAAAAGTGTACTAAATTACACATTAAATCAAGGACAAAGCACTTAGAAATGCACCAAAATACCATAATTCACTGTTAGTACAGTTTTTTCCTGCTGTTGTTGCGTTGTATGATGGACCCAAGACAGGGCCAGATAACACTGAAGAGAGCTGTGCTCCATATTTGGAAAGTTGTTTATCACCAAACATCATCAAAAAAGTTCTTCCTACTCCCATCCCTGAGTTCACATACCTGCTCAGCAGTATTTCTCAGAATCTCAGTGGTTTCATGGTGTCCAAGTGCCATTTTTGGCCTCTGATCTGAAAAACACCACCTTTGAGAATCATGGCTGTAACACAGGCCTCTATCTACATAAACAGGACTGACTGGCAGTCAGAAATATGTTTAACAATATAATGCTTCAAAGGGGAAAAAACGCTTCTAAAATTCTTCTATTTAGCACAATTGTTTAAAAAGCCCCAGGATCTGAAAAAATCTACAGGAACCGTAATAATAATAATAATAATAATAATAATAATAATAATAATGAAGAATTCTATTCCTTTCATATTCTGTTTTCTTTCAGAGATACTTTTGTTTTGTAAGAAGCTGAATAACACTTCTGTAACTGGAATGGGCAACCAAGAAGAAAAAAGAAGTTGGAAATGCAGTGGCTATATTTTGATTTAAACAACTTTTTGTCTGTTTTTCTTAATACAGATCCCATGGTTCTTTTACTAGTTGTAAACTTCTAAAGGAGGATACAGGAAAGAGACGGGGGAAAGAAAGGAGGTAACAGCAAAGGAATGCCAGGACACAGGAAGGGGAAAGTTGCTGCCTTTACAATCCAAAAAATGTAAACATGAAATGCCATGGGTGCAAAAAGGGACAGATTTTAAACATCACTTACAGAAGGTCACTTTCAACAGTAAAGCATTAAATACATTTTGAAAAAGGTTCAGCATGTATCACAAAAGTATGGAACAGAATGGAGGATTATTATTTATAAGTCTGGCTACTAATGTCTCAAAAAGAATTCAGGTAAAACTCAACCTTCTTTACAGCTACATATTTAACACAACAAACACTTATTCTATGACATTAAATACAATACCGCTTGGAGAACCTCTTTTCAGATGTATTACACACATTCAGTGTTTTAAAACTTTGATTTCACATTTGTGAAACAAGAGAAACATCAATCCATATACCAGGCTCAGAGTAGGCCTGAAACAACTTAGGGCTCAGCTGGCATAGAAGCCAATTTCAAATCTGTCTTTTAGCATCTATGAAAAAAAGTGTAACTATTTTTTTAAAAGGATTAAACTCTTTGATAGGAAAGGCAATTGACCATTTCACAGTGAATTTAATATGAGGTGTACTTCTGAAGACTTATAAAATAAGCTACAGCCAAAAGAAATACATATGAAAAGACAACATTCCAGCATTTGAAAAAACATAATTTGTTCACATCACAGCACACTAAATACACTTGCAAAGCTCAAGAAAGATACAGATTTTTGAACCAGAATGACTGTGTTATCCCAGACAGAAGCTTTTCTGCTACTGAAATCAAGTTAGTTTTTCACCTCTGGCCACCCAAAGCCACGACACGAAACTTGGTACCCAGAGAAATTCAGAGGTGTGAGTGATGCACAGCTGTAAACACTGCATGCACCATGACCCGGTCTGTTCTAGTTATTAACTGGTTATCTAGTTATTAACTTACATGACTGAGTTAATATTTGTACTGCCCAGTTGTAGCCTGTCCTGTCTGCGCTGACAAGTTTTCCTGCAACACAAATTACGGACAGTGACAGTCCTTGGGACAACGCACACACCCCATCTCCAACTCACAGGAATATAAACTCAGCAGAAGCAAATTTTTTGCCAGTTATTTTGTAAATGAGATGCACTCTGATTGTCATATTAAGTTGCATTAAACCCATCAAGTAACACGTAATTAAAAATACCGATTTTAGTCCGTCAAGCAGATTTCATTAGTAACTGGCAAGGGAACTTTCAAGTAAAAGCAAAGCATAGGAAACGCCGTGGTTTCATAACTAGAGAGGCATTCACACAAAACCGCCATGTGTTTCTGGCCATTACCCTCATTAGCAGCTTTTAATTACTGCTGTTTAGCTAACTGAAAGTACTACCCGTGCTGTTGCTCGCTGCAGCGAACACTGGGAAAGCTACGGAATATAAACCCCCACTGCTACCGAATATAAACCCTCACTACCAACACTCACCTGGCCGTGCCTTGTTCCGAGCAAACTCCACGAAGCCCCGGGATAAAAGCCGCTTGTCCGGCGACTGGAGGGGAGGGAAGGAAAGCGGAAGGAGGCGGCGGGGGCTCGCAGGAGCCGGGGCGGGACGCGCTCCCCTCACCCGCCGGTGCCCTGGGGAGGGGACAGCGGGAAGAGCCGGCCCTCAGCTGCCTCCCCTCAGCCCGGTGCCGGCACCGCCGCTCGGGAAGGACGCAGCCCCGGTGCCGGCGGAGCCACAGCCACCTCCAGGGCCCCGCGGCGGAGCCCCAAAACCGCCGAGAGCCGGGGCGGGCCGGGCCGCTCCCGCCCGCCCTCAGCGCCGGGCCCGGCCGCCAGCGCCGCCCCCGTCACGTGGGGCGCGGACATGGCGGGGCGCTGAGGCGGGGGAGAGATTCCTCATAGGAAATCCCTCGTTAAACTTTCCTTGAGGGGGTTGTGGGTTAAAGATAGGCCCTGAGGGAGTTTAAACTTCCCTTCAGGGAAAGAAAAAAATCAGTTTGTGGCCGCAGTAGCAGAGCGAGGAAACACGAGTGGTGCGGAGCCCTGTGGGAGCTGCTGCCCGTCGGAGGCTGTAGCCAGGCGGGATTGGCCACTTCCCACGGAACCAGCGACGGGAGGAGAGAATACAGCCTGAGGCTGCACCAGGGGAGGGTCAGGTTGGACTTCAGTAATTCTTTGTAGAAAGTATATTTCTTTCTAGACAATAATTTCTTTATAAAAAGGGCCATTAGTCTTTGGAACGAGCTGCTCAGGGAGTTGGGGCAGTCGCCGTCCCTGGAGGTGTTTAAGGAAAGGCTAATTTGCAATGACTGCAAACGAAAGCTTTGGCTAGTTGCTTCATTTTCTTGTGTCTCAAACATTAAAGGGTTTCCCCTCAGTCTGTTTTTCTGATGTTACCAAATCCTCCAAGTTCATGTAGCGGAGACTGTTTTGCTTATCTGCTCTCTGGATAAATATTTCTGGTGCTGTTGGTATTTATTTAGACGTATGTTTGAAAAGCCTTAAGCTTAATAAGACTTCAGAGTAATTTGTAACTCTGCGGGTATAAAAACTGTATATAAACAGCGTTTATATAACTTTATTTGATTTTTTTTAACAAAGCTGATTTGTTTCAATTCCGATGTCTAAAAACATGATTTAATAATTGACTTTATACCAAAGTGTGTGTTTTTTTGTTTTTTGGTTTTTTTTTTCCTGAGCAACCAAACAGTAATTTGTTGGGAGCTGGAACCTAAGATCATCTTTGGCAGAACTTTCCTTTTTCATTTGTGTAATACCTGAAGATGGAATTTAGAATTAAACACACGTGGGACGGTTTGCCTGTGAGCCATGAGCCAGTTATAATTGGGCTGAAGCCGGATAATGTGGGACTACTGATGGAAGTTCATGCTCCTTTCTTTGATGACCCTCCAGCACCACCCGGAGAGCCAGGGAAACCTTTTGGTGGACTGTGGGACTATGAGGGTAAGTGTAAGTCTTCCAAATATATCTGATTTCTGTAGACACTGATGTTCCTCTGTATTTGATATGCCTGGTTTTTTTTTAAGAGTCTGTGATGGTGTTTTTTTGGGGTTTTTTTTTTGTTTTGTTTTTAAACCCTCAAAACTGGAGTTCAGTGGTCTGGGTAGATTTCTATAATTTTGAAGTTGAATTCCTGATCCTGTCATTAGTACATGCACTCAAACTTAGATTTTGGGTTACTGATATAACTTGTGAACTATCAGAGTTCACAAATACATATTCGAATATCAAAATGATTTTGTGGCATATGTATATTTAAATGCCCTTGGAGAAGGAGAAGCAAAATCCCAAAGATAGATTCTGTTTTCCTTTAAAAACTAAAGTGTTTTAATAGTTTTTCCAAAATTCCTTTGAGGAATAGGAAGGTGTGAAATGCAGAAATTACACCTCATGAAATGCAGTTCAAAATTGTACCCAAATGGAATGGGGGAAATTCTCATAGTAGTGCTGGGTATTTTCTTTTCTGTCCATACTGTCACTTTTACCCATTGCCTTGAATAATGCAAGAATTGAATTTTTTTTGTGATTATTGAGCTATTCTGATTCAAGCTCTACTAAAATGGTATTAGGACCTCTTTGATGTTATTATAATAAATGCTTAAGTAAAAACAAACAAAGATATAATTTGTATCATAATTCTAACTAAAGTTCTCTTATAATGTCATTGCTATGAGAAGCACTATTGTAATTTTACATGGGAAATACTGTAGGTGTAGAAGAAAGGATTACAGGTGACCTGGCCCTTGATAAGTCACAGCTGTACTAGTTACAAAAGAAGGGGAACAGCCTGGCCCCTAATGGCTGCAGCTGTGACTAGTAAAGGTAAGTGTGATAAAATGGGTGGGTTGGCTGCTCAGAGGGAAAAAAGGAATACTGGGAGGATCTTGAGGGAGGACCTGAAGGAAGAGGAAGGATCCTGAGGAAAGAGATACTGATGGAATGATCCAGAAGGACTGGGTGAAAGAGGAGAGAGCATCCCTGCTGTGAGGTCAGTGTGGATGTGCAGTCAGAGCCTGTTGTTGGAAACTGCAGTCACAGTCTAGCTGGGTAAAAGCCTGCAGTCTGCACACTGATCCCTGCAGTCAGAGTTCAGCAGGGAATAACCAGCAGTTCAGCAGGGAATAACCAGCAGTCAGAGGCTGCAGGGGAAACCTCCAGCAGGAGCTACTGTAGCCAGTCGAATGGTTGGAGTCAGGATGGCTGAGCTGTAAAGAGGGATAAACCAGGACCCTTTTCATGCTGTGATAAACAAGGAGTCTGTGTCTAGGCTCATTTCTACCCTCTAAAAAGAGGGCTGTTGCAACAAAACACCACTGAAGTTCTACTCTGTGTTCCTGAAACATGATTCAAATGTAATATGTGGCTTCCGAGTACACCTGGAACAGTAATCCCCTGTCCAAAATAACCATCTAGGGAAAAACAATTTAAGAGCTAAATGCTTTTTTATCATTTCTGAAATTTAACACTTTTAATTATGGGGTGTGTGCCCTGCTCTAAATGTATGATCCTCTTTCCCTTGCTTTCCTGCTGCATCAAGGTGAGTGTTTTGAAAACTGGAATTGGTAAAGCCAGTAAAGTTAGTACAATACTTTATAAAGCCCTTTGTGATCATAGCAATGAAAAATAAGAGCTCCTGAAGTTGGAGTTGTAGCACAACATTTTGAATATTTGGGTTATAGTTACCGTGTGCATGTCAGCAGTGAGTCGGACTCTGGCATGGCACAGGCCAAAACCCATGAAAATTGAGTTGTGTTGATAGGATATGAAGGTCTCAGGATATTAAAAATAGTTAATGTGGAACTCTGACAGCTTGGGGGTTTTGTTTATTTTTTTTCAGTTGTAGAAGCCTTCTTTCTGAGTGACAGAACTGAGCAGTATTTAGAAGTTGAGCTTTGTCCGTAAGTACAGCCCTGAAAAAAATCCCAAAAGTTAATTTACACTTGCAGTTCTAATGCTTGTGGGATACACGTATGAGGGAGGCTAGACACTGAAATTGTTTCAGTGTGGGTAATGTACATATTTGTGGTGATATCATGCACTAATAATTTGATATAACTTAGGAAAGCTGTGCTCTGATTCTTTCGCAGCCATGGGCAGTACTTACTGCTACTGCTTTCTGGCAGAAGAAAAGCATGGAAAGTAAGTGGTCAAATACATTCATAATGATTTTTATGTACATACTCTCTGATCAGACGATGGCCAATACTTTTTTTTTTTTCCCCTACTTCAACAGGAAGGACTTCCTTTGGAGTTTGAGGTGACCAGAATGAAAACCAAATGGGAGGGTAAAGCTCTTCTTCCTTGGAGTTATTTTCCACCGTGCACTGACAAGTTCAATGCATTTGCAATTCATGGCTCTGGAGGAGAGAGAAAATATGAAGCGCTTTATCCTGTGCCTCCACACCAACTGCAGGAAGGACAGCAACCAGATTTGTAAGCCTAAAATGAGTTCTTTCATGATATGGTTGCACTTTTGTTGGAATACTCAAAAAAGCTGGTTTTTGGATTGAGTGCCCCTCATACTTCTATTATAGTACTTAGCTGTAGGTCCTCTGGTGCTGTACTCTGTAGAAAAGCACTGTAATTAGTGCTTAGTTTTTACATTAGGTGCATAGAAAATCATGCATTCAGTAGCACTGGTATCTGCTTTTATCACCTTCCTCATCTAAATCCTGGGTAGGTTGTTCTGCTTTTCCTTCTTGACTTCAGCTCTTCCTGAAGTGCTATTTAGTGATAATTTCACCAGATACATTTCCAGTAAATCTCTTCTGCTCCTCCCCTACTGTTCTGAAAGCTTTCACCTCTATAGATGGTTCCATGCTATGGAAAAAATTGAAAAGGCAGACTAAACTAAAAAAAAGTAATAAAAGGATACCCCGTATCAATAGAAAAAGGATTTGGATTTTTAAATTGTACTTTGGGCCTGTTTATTTTCTGTGGCTATGAGGCTGAGATGATCTGATAAAACCTGTTACTCCTGGGCATTTTATATAAATGAACCAGCTCTAGAGGACACACTGTAGTTCTTATAAAACTTGTCACACAGCATGCAGTGATGGTGAGGTAGGTAATTTTAGATAAATTACCCTTTATTGACTTTATTTATGAAAACTTTAGCTTCTGCAACTGTGTATTTAAAAAAAATTCTGAGCTATTGCTGATAAAACACATTACCAATGTTCTCTGACAAACGGGTATTTTTATTTCTCTATATTAAAGTGGAGAATGGCTTTAATATGTTTCAAGAAGGCATTCTTTCTATAGTACCCCCTTCAAAAATCCCCTTGTCTTTTTCAGATGTTGGTAGCGGATGAAATTGTGAGGAGACTGCTCTTGCTGCTTTCGTTACTCTGTTTCTTTGCTCTTACAGGTTACTACAAAAGTTAGGACTTTGTTTATTTCTCTTTTGTTTGCAGCCATCGTTTGGAATTTTTCAAAGACTTGAACCTGAAAGAACTAACAGGACAAGACTGGAAGCAGCCTGAATCAGATATGTGGAAATCTCTCACTAAGTGAATGGATTGAGACGTAAATTTTTGTAATGTTGAAGTTGGCTGAAGCTGTATGGAAACACCTTCCTCATTCTGAGCAGAGGTTGTAGATAGCAGATTAGCAAGGCTTTCCTTGACACTGAAATCATGGATCAATCTGAAAATCCACTGCAAAGCACATGGATCTGTTGATTCTAAGCATATGAATGGCTTGTGTTTCAATCCATCTAGGTATGGAATTTTTCATCTGTGCAAGAGATGAATCTGCTGCAACCAGTGAAGGAGGAAAAATGGGCTGAAATTGCAGCTGTGTTTTGGTGAGAGCTCTGAAGTCTGATGAGGCCAATACCTGGGTTGAAATCTTTTGTTTTTTAGTAGCTGCTGCATTTCTGCTGTATTTTCACTGCTGCTTGTCTGTTTGATGATACTGAATGAGATCCTTATGTGCCTAGATTTTTTGCTTACCATCAGGAGGAAGAATGCTTCGTTCAGGAGCAGGAAAGAATGTAGCTATCATGGGTTTTGGAGGCTCAGTACTTGCTTTGCAAGAGGTATAACACTTTTTACAGCCTTTTTCTGTGTGTTCCTGTGCCTGAAGTTTTCCCTTGCTTAATGCTGAAGGGGGAACTTTGTCTCACAGACCTCTGTTTAGGTGCAGAACGTAGATTTACAAGAGGTTTTATGTATTTCAGGTGAGGTTTCTGGGACAAATCGTGCTTAGTGAAATCTTTTGGTGTAGTGTGCATGCAAAAGCGGGTTTTATCTAAGACTTGTCACATCACTTCAAGAATTCATCTCTGATGGCTGAGAATTTTTTTTTTTTTTTTTTGCATACCACTGAGGGCTGGAAATACTGTAGGTGTGTATTTTCTATGTATGGGCATGAGTCATTTTAACAATAGTGAATATTCTTAGGTGACAACATCTTATCTGTAAACCCTTACAAGATTTACAAATTATATGGTCCTTTTATTTGGCTAGCATAGCTGTTGCTGCTCAGTTGTGGCTGCTGGTTTAGTCTTATATAAATTAGATTAGGAACTGTGAAACTTGCCCACTAACCAGATCCTTGCCAGTGTGCAGTAATAAACACATTTTCGTGGTCCTATTTTCTTTGCTATCTTTCAGCTTAACTCCAGCTGTAAGTTCTGCCTGAGAAGCAAAGAAGGTGGGAATATCCCACCTTTGTGAAGAGCATCTCAATGTGGTTAACATCTGAGATAGGATGATGAGTTTTTGTTTAGCTTTAGATTCCCTCTTTGCACTTCCAGTTTTGTAGAACTGTGCTTTCGAATTGGAAGCTACTAGGCTTTTTCTGTGGCAGACTTTGGCATGTCTGTGCACTCAGCCATCCAATTGCTGTTGTTCTGTTTCAATTAGACTATGTAGGTTCCTTGCTGTAAAGTGCCATCTGTTGAAAATTGTAAGTACTGTACATTCAGTTGCTTGGCTTCTTTTCTACCTTCTGTCCATGTACAGTTTTCTAAAGAATGACATCAGTCTGAAATCTTGAATAATTCAATAAATGTTGATTAAAGTATCATCTAGACATTGATGTCTCAAAGCTGCTTCCAAAGTTTTAGTCAAAACCAAACAAACATTTTGCAAAACTTTTAGATTTTATTTTGAAAAGTTTGTCAAAAAA
The DNA here is from genome assembly GCA_013398615.1 of Brachypodius melanocephalos. Taxonomy (NCBI): domain Eukaryota; kingdom Metazoa; phylum Chordata; class Aves; order Passeriformes; family Pycnonotidae; genus Brachypodius; species Brachypodius melanocephalos. Next base: position 81,518 of record VZSR01001831.1, on the reverse strand, counting down.
GTGTGTGCAAAGATTCCAAATGGGTGTACTGCTTTTTTCACAAAGGTTGATTTCATATGAGCAATGATACTTTGTATGTAAAGGACAGTAAATAAATTTTTTTATTCATCTCATGTTTATTCCTACTTCAAACTGACTGCTTGAGATTTGACTTTGGATGTAAATGATGGACTTGGAGGGAAATAAATTACATTCCCTAAACAAGAAATTTAAAGTAAAACCATTCTCCTTGCAGTACAACATACAATGCTAGGTGCTCCAGGAAATTGTCATATAGACTTTATTCAAGGCCTGTGCTACTCCGTGCTGCCATTATTTGGTTCACTTGTGTGTTTCTGAGCTTTGAGTGCCTGTTTGAACTGTAAATACTGGGGGCCAGTTGTAGCCTGTCTTTCCTGAGCTGTGTCTCCTGTATTTGATGACAGGAGGAAAATGACAAAACAAACTCGGTTCTGCATGACAGTGATAGTAGATTCATTACTTGTGAACTTACACAGGAGAACTAGAATTGTACATGACTCAATCGTCCTTACGATGTCAGTGAATCTCTTTAGAGTTGGTGTTTGAAAACATCCTATGTTTGCAATCCCAAAGACCTTGTTCTTTATGCTTCTTGCCACTAGGTGGGAGAAGAAGGTTGTCTAAACTCTGCCTTGGTGCTGCCAGCCTAGTTATCCTTAACGAGGTCCACTCTTTCTTGCTGTATCCTTGATTTTAGAAAAAAGGTATTTCAGTCAAGCTAATGGTGGCTTATTTTGGTTTATTTGAGACATCTTTGTCCTAAGAAACACTTATGCTGTGTAGTTACAGTTCTAATATTTGCTTTTCTGCAGGGCTATTTTGAAAAATAATTTTTGAGACAATCAAAAGAAGATAAATTCCACAGGGTGTCAGTCAATCTGCAGTATAAAAGTAGTTTTGTGATGTTCAAATGATGTAAATGTTCTGGACTTTATTTTATTGCAAATGTCTTGAATGGTCCCTGGCAAACTTTCCAAAAAGGCTGTTTTGAATTCTGAAGGAATTTATTTATTTTAATACAGCCTGATTTGTGAGAGGTGGTACACTCCTTCAAGGATGAGGCTTCAGTGGTTTGAACAACCTGCAGTGAAGCTTGGTGAAACAACGTGAAGACTGTGGCTTAAGAGGGACAGAAAACTTTTTCTTTAATACAAAAATGCAGAAAATAAATTTTTATGTAAAGAAAACTTGAATGGTAATGTGGTAATGTGTGCTACTGATAGAAGTGATTTGTACCTTAAACCCAAAGCTGGAACAACTTAGGTTGTCAGTAACATCTAATACTTTGTGTTGTGATCCTGCACAGTGGGGTTTTGTTTGGATGCAGAAGTTCTTAATGGGAGTAAAATTTTTGCTGTCTTTGTATACTTTTAAACTTTTTTTTTTCTGATATGCCAGGTCAGATATTAAAGCTAGGAAGCTCTAATTTAATTCAGGACTGTATACATTTTGACTGCTGTGGCTAATACAGCTACTGCATTATCTGTTCTAGTTATTAGATACTTGAGGGAGTTAATATTTGTACTGCCCAGCACCATGATGATAAGTTAATGCTGAATGTGATGTTCAGTACTATGTTGCTTGCAGTTCTTTTTTTTCTAGGCTGTTTTGTGCCTCTGAAAGGCACAGTACAGGATGTGTTGTTGTTGTGTTTTAAATTCTGACCATGTAAAAATCCTTTAGAAATGTGAATGGCAGTGCATCATTTGCTGCACATACAGTTTAAAAGTGTTTCATTGTATCAGGGCAATCTCTAAAGTAGAATTCATTGCATTAAATTATGGTATATTTAGAATAGTGCTGCTGAAATTTGATAGTTAACCCGCATTTATTTAGTTGGTGGGGTTTTTTGGGTGGGTTTTTTTTTTTTTCAGTGAGTACTTTAGTTTGCTGCAGTGTCTCTGAGCAGTGCTTCAGCAGCAGTACAGGGAAGTGCTTTAAGCCTGATTTATTAGCACAGGTTGTATAAGCAGCTGTGCACGTGCTCATGCAAAGAGCCTCAGTGAGATCAATACAACACTTACCATGAGCTGTATTGCAGTTATGCCTTTTGCCATCTCCTTGTCTGTCTGTCAAAATTGGTATTGTCAGGAGAGTTCAGTTCTAGCCAAACCTGGTCCTGCTTGTTTTCATTGTTCTGTTCCTAAACAAGTAAAAGCCTTGGCTGCAGGGAGTCTGTGGGAGAGTTTCCCGTGATGGATCAGGAGGCACTGTTTGTATCTGTGCTGGCTATGAACATAGCAAAATAATGTTCCTGTTTAATTTTCAGGAATTACGCTGTAGACTAGCACAAAGTATGTGTGTAAATATTCTCTGCCAGTTATGTAGTGTATTTGCAAATACCAATGTATTTTCAAATGTGATAGAGCAGAACTGACTAAATAGTGTTAAAGTAGCTGAAGTAAACATTACTGAAGTAAAATTAAATTACCATGTCCTTGCTGCTGTTTTAAAACCAACCCAGCCAGGCTAGTCTAGTGGCTTTCTTGGAATATGGGACAGATTCTTGTGGGGGGAAAAAAAGAGTTTTCAGATGTCACCTTTTTAAAATACAGAAATTCCTTCTGTAGAGCACATTTGTTGCCAATTTAATCTTGCCTTTCATTTCATGGGTTAGTTCTCTTGAACTCAGTCTCTGCAGGCAATGAAATTTATATCTTGGTGGCAGTAGTAGCTGGCATAAAATTATTCATCACTAATTCTAGGGAATGTAATTGGTTCCCTTCTTACTGCTGAGTTTGCTTGCTTCAGCAAATGAAACACTTTGGAAACTGGTACTTTCTCAGTGCTTTATAGCTTATACAAGCCATGGCATTTATATTTAATTGTTTCTGGCTTCTTGTTTTAAAATTGCATATTACTTTCCTAAATGTTAACAGGGTGGGCTGTAACCTCTTATGCCAAGTATCTGCTTTAAATCTTTTTAATTTTGGCAAAGTATTTAGCGGTTTCAGAGGAAGGATAGTTCACAGTGTCAGAAGACAAAACTGTGGTCTTGTACCTTCTTAAATTGTTATGACTTCTAGAATGAAAAGTTGAGACTTGGTGAGAGGTCCTTGTTGTCAGGAGTCTTTTGTGATTTCTGTGGAACAGCTTTTCAGAAGCTTCAGAAAAGCACAGCTTGAGAGGTAAATTCTCTGCAGATTCTGCTGGGAGTGGGAATCCACCTCTGGCAGGTAGAATTGCCAGGGTTTGGTTTTTTCAGTGGAAGTTCTTTCTGCCTGGCAGGGACAGGTTGTGTGATGGGGAATGCCCTTTGATTGTGAGCACCTGCTGTTAGGGCTGGAGCTGTCTTCAGCCGTGCTGGGAGCAGAGGAAGGTGATATTTCCCTTAACTCTCTTTTGCCGCTGTGTGCTTGAGAAGGTTCTGTGGACTCAGTGGGAGGTAGTTTAGGAAAGGTACCTGGAAGAAAGATGAACTGATGGGTTTAAAATATGTAAAAATCAAGTTAAAGAAATTGCTCAGTATAAAATTATTTGAGTTTGGGAGTGGGATAGGATAAGCATATTCTTCCCTTTCTCACTCTTTTTTAGGCATCTACCTATGTAAAAAGGTCACTGTGCTGTATAGATTGTTGGCTGGAAACACTGCAGCTATTCTTGTAGCTGGAAACCCAACTAAAGCATTTATTTTGTAATTTTCTGCAGTGGTTTCTCATTACTTACAAGGTATACTAGAACTGTGTGTTAATAGCTAGGGGCAAAGCAGAGCTCCTTGCGATGTTCTCAAAAATCTCTTGCTGAGCAAAGGTGGTGAGAAGTGGAAGAAGGAAGCTGCCAGAATTCAGAGAATTGGGAAGCTCAAACTTTGTCGTGGGCTAAGTGCAAACCATAAATGAAGAAGGAATGAGAAATCTCCACAAGTCTTGCTGGTAGCAGATTCATTCTCTTCATGCTGTCTTTAAGGTGAAGTAAGAATATAGCATAAATCATTGGTTAAGGTTGGAAAAGACCTCTAAGTTTGAGTCCAGCTGTTAACCTAAGATTGCTGTGTTCACCACTAATCCGTGTCCCCAGGTGCCACATTCACGCATTTTTGAACACTTCTGGGGTGGTGGTGATTCCACCACTTTCCTGGGCAGCCTGTTCCCATTTCTTGAACTGGGCAGACAGTTCTGAATCCTGTCTGATCACCCTTTCAGTGAAGTTCACGTGATACATGTTATTCAGTGGAGTGTAGGGTCATAGAGTCATAGGCGAGAAATGAAATATAAAATGTATAAGGCTGCAGAGTACTTGATCACCTCTGAACTCTTGAGTAGTTGATGTAACAATGCCTTTCTATGTTCCTTTATATTCTTGGATGGATCCCTTCAATCACCTCTCAGGCTCTTTTGTCCTGAAGACAACGGGTGAAGTACTACCAGCCTGTAGTACTGAACAAATCACTGTTCAAACCAACGCCAGTCATACTTGCTTATACTGTTAAGTAGATCTGACTGTCTTATTTGAGTTTTTAAATTGTTGATAGATTCCGTGTACAGAGGAAGAGAGTCAAGTCTTCCTTGAAGGGATGTCATACATCAAGCTCTGTCAGGTTATTGTACTAGTGTTGTTCTTTGAGTAGGAAGTGGGGACTATATTTTATCTGTTTCAGATATTATTGATGAGATGGTCATTAGCAAAGTCTTTAGCATGAAAGATGGTTTTGGATTTTAAGTGCAGGCTGCTGCCTAAAAGGAGACATCTTTATCTTGCCTGTGCTTTTGGCTTGACATGTCTTTTTGAGCTCACAGTGGAATTTTTCAAGTCACAAAGTGAGTTGTTATAGACAAGGGGATTTTTTTTTTAATATACTGAAATATCCTTCAGCCCTGAGTCCGTTTCCACATGGTGCACCTCTGAAGTGTCAAGACTTATCGAGATTTAACATTTAGGATTGGAAAATAATGTCTGAGCTAATGGGAAGTGGATTCTTTTTATTTCTGCACCTGTTTAGGTATAATAGAGAAGTAAATGGACTGCTTTCCATATCAGTTAGTCTGTGTATTTGATGCTTGTGTGAGGCCCTCCAGATTAATTAGCAGGTTTAGTAAATGATACAGGAAAGACTAATCACATTCTGCATGTGTTAGCTTCAGAGTGCCAAGTCTTTACTTTCATCCTCCTGAGTCTACAATGCCTGAAGTGCTTCAAATCCTCATGGCCTTGCCTGTAAGATGTGCAATTTATCTGTTAAAATGAGGGCTGTTGCACAGATCCTGCATCACGTGCACTGACTGACTGCTTTGTTTTCACTGTAATGCGATGTGCTGAGTAAATAACCTCTTTGGTTATTAACACCTTCTCCCTCTATGATTCATGGATGTATTCTCAAAGTCCTCTGTAGTTTTCAACAATGTCTGGTTTTGATTTTTTTTTTTTCTGATGAAATCTATTTTTTCCCTGATGAGCAAGACCACAAAAACCTCCTTAGGAGAAGACCTTTGTCCAAAGATCTGTGCAACTTTTCTGTCTTTAGCTTGTGTATTAACATTTATACCTCAAAATGTTGGTTTAGCCAATACAGCCCTTAAAAATTGCATTTTAGTCAGAAGAATTCTCTGCTCCATATAAACTTAATGAAACATCTGGGGTTTTTTTTCCTCTACTTGTGGAAAGATAATTTAATTAAAAATTGATAGTGCTAATTGACAAATGTGGTGATTCCTTTAAACTATTAAATATACTGCTATTAAAATCAGTCATTTCTAAGTACAAGTTAATGGCTAGTTTATTAGAACTACTAATTGCCTCGTTTTTCAGCAGATGTAATGAATCTAATTATGGTCATAAAGACTGGATTGTTTAAAATGCAGGTATTATGCAAGATGAGTTTTTCAGTAGTGGGAGACACTTTAGTGAATGAATAAAAGTAAGGAATGTTTCTCCATTGCCTCTTTGAAGATTGAGGTTTGAAAGGTAAAGTGTTAAACTGCCTCTGTCTTTTCTGACTTAGCTGTGATGTTCCCTAAGCCATATCAAGAGTAGAATTAATTGTGAATGATTGTGTGTCTCTTCAGCATCTAATTAGAACATCCTAATTAAAAGCTGTTTTGTGAAGCCTGGTTTCCATTGGATTTGTGTTCCATGTTCCCTGAGCCCTTCTGCTGCATTAGAAATCACCTAAGAATCTCAGGTCTTGTTAGAAGAGTTTGTAATTGCTGTCCGAGTCTGATTTTGCTGGGTGTCCATCACCACCTTCACACAAATGGAGACAATAAGAGTACCTTGAGATTTTTTAAAAGAATAATTTGCTTGTGTACCTGTTGTCACCTTTCAGTACACTCCATGTGCTTGCATTTGGTATCTTAGCAGCTTTTCTGAAGCTGAAGAGAATCTGAAGGCTTTTGTATTTGCTTAAGCTCCATTAGCACTGGTATTAGAGGCTGCTTTCCTATCTCCTGGTGAAAGGTTGGCAGAGTCTCAAGTGATGTGTGAATCTGAAAGGCTGGGTGTTAAAAGCCATTGCACACTGGAAGAGCTCTAGTTTTGAGAAAACAAACGAGGCCACCTGTTACCCAGTCTGGAATGCTGACACTTGTGATTGGCTGTGTCAGGCCCGGAGTTGCAGCGAGCCCCCCTGTACAGCACAGCCTTTTGGAATCACGTTGGGTTTGAAAACTGAAACCAGAAAAGTCAAACCAAATTTTGCAAGGGGGCACAGGAAGGAATCTGTGGTAGATGATGAGATTGTAATTTCAAATGTCTATTCTGGCTTTGTTAAATCAGCTCTGTTGTTACCAGAAAACTCTGTTTGAGTCACCTTGCTGTAATGATCTGCATATTGATTGAATTTAAAGTCTACAAGTATTTAGACTGAATCAAGTTGGGGCAAATTCTGAGACTTGCTGGGCATCATCTGTATCATCTTGTGATTAGTAAGAAGTGGAATCTAGTATACTAGTAATTGTGGATTTTTTAATTATGTAAAAATAGGTGAGAACCGTAATGGTAAAATTAATTTCTCTTAATATCTCTTCTTTTAATGTTTTTCTGAGTTTTTCATGTACAGAGAGGTTTTCCAACTGACCATTGTTGTTCTTTTCACCTTCTCTTCATCTTCCCCTCTGATCTTTATTTCTTTCTGGTTTCTAAAACCTGTAAATTTCATTTAATTCATTTTACTGTGCTAAAATTAAGCACTGAAATTGATGCCCTTTGAGTAATATCAGGATACCTCAGTAGCCCTTGTAAATTGGCTCAGGTTATCCAGTAAACCAGAAAACTGTTTTGTAAGTATCTCCTTATATTCAAGTTTACACTTAAGCTCTATGAAATAGAGCTGATTTTCCCCTGTTAATTATCAGAAAGTCCAACCTCACTGTGGCACACTATGCAGAATACAAACATGCTTTTCAGTAGCTCAGACTTTCCGTTAACTGCACACTTAAGTTGATGTTTTTAGAGTAATGGTATCTTTTTCCAGCAAAGTACTTGATCTCATCTAAAGGGGCTTTTTGTGCCCTTTAACCCTGGATTTATGTGGAGATACTTTTATGCATGTCTGAAGCATCTTGTCTGTGCAAGCACATGAAGTGAATAAAAGTGAAGCCCACTGCTCTTACAAGTACATAAATATTCTTTGTCATCCACCACTTTCTGCCTAATGGGTAGCACTTATGATGTTGCAGGTATTGCAACACCTAACCATGCAATAACCAAGGCTAAAGAACAGAGTAATTTTCCTGATTTATCTTAATGTTTTATATTTGTCTGTGGTTAGAGAACACGGTTGGACAACTTCATGATTGTCCATTGTTTTTAATGAGACTTTGAGAGAGCTGTAGAAGGAAAAAAGGTGTTACCTTTATCAGCACTGTCAGTAAGAGTGAATTAAACATTTAAAAGCAGTTCTCTTTCAGGGTGGTAGTGGTTTAGACATGGCTGTCTTGATCCAAAATGTCCACACACACTATTCTGTAAGAAATAATTTAGAAACTAATTTATACCCTTGCATCAGTGTTTGATTGAAAATATCAGTGGTTTTCACTTTGAAAAGTTCAAATGGAAATTAAAAATGGAAAAACTGATGGTACCACTTAGTGCTTTGATAGAAGGCCTCCGCTTCTCAGTTTATATATAGACAAGGCAGATTTAGATTAAATGGAAGGAAGAAATTCTTCACTGAGAAGTGGTGGGGCACTGGAATAGGTGGCCTAGAGAAGCTCTGGGTGCCCCAACCCTGCAAATGTTCAAGGTCATGTGGGGTTGGGCTTTGATTAACCTGTCTGTGACAGAGGTGTTGGAATGAGATGGTCTTTAAGATCCCTCACAACCCAGATTATTCTGTGATTATATTTTCATTTGTTCATTGAAAGTGTTTGTCACCTAAGAAGAATGAATTCTACACTATTTGATATGAGTGGAAAAATATATAACCATTTTATCCAGTACTTAAAATAGAGATTAAACTGATTAAGGGACCCGATTTGTAAGTAGGAACAGTTTCTTTTTGTCAATAAAACAAGATCGGGCTTTAAGGCCAATGTAAGGTTTTTTTCCTTTTGACCTGAATGTGTTTCAGGTTAAATTCAGAATGGGATGTCATCTGCATCTCATTTCAACTGATGAGAATAGAGAGCATCCTTTGTAAGTTGATTATTTGTATACAATCACAAGGAATGAATGTTTTAGAGGAAATATAGAAGGTATATGCAAACAACTGGCAGAGAATATATATTTAGCTGTATTCCTTACGTGGAGGAACCCATTGACTTCAAAGGTCCAGGGCTGATTTATATAATGTGCGGTGGCCCTGATTTCAGAATGTGAGCAGAATGCTCTTAGAGAAAGAGCTACTGTGGGAGCTTTTCCTTCATTTTAGGCTTGGTGGTTCTGTAGTTCCTCAGAATTTTCTGGCTGCCTGAAGGACCCTATGTAATGTCTGGTTAACTCTATCAGAACACCATTTCCTGCTCAATCCTGGTCAACAAAGCATATTTATGCTGCTTAAAAAAATTAGTATTTTGATGTGTAGCTACCTGATTGGTGGAAATATAATAGCATTTACATTTGTATTGTTACACAATATTACTATACAATTGCTATTCTACAATACTGGTTTGGTTAATGCCAATAAACTCCTTATAATTATTTGCTACACTAACTTAAAACCTCATTGCATTTAAAGCAAAGATGAATTTTTCTGCCCTGAAATGTGTGTCCAATACACAGCAGTATTTGACAAGATGCATAGGAGGCCTGGAGTGCTGTGGTAGACTTCCATGTCTAGGGAAGTCTTCATATGAAAGCCAGAGACTGAATTCTGGTTTCACATCTAAGAGAATTTAAAGTGGAAATTGTTAGTGGAACTCACAGCATTTACTTGCAGAGTGTTTTCCTGTTCCTTCTTTTCAGTATTAGTTACCATTTGTCAGAAATGGAATCTGGGAGAGCTCTGGGGCCTTACTTACTACCTCACTATTGTGGATGTAGATAAATCAGTTCCTACTGTCAAGTAATGACTAAAACTGCTTGACAATAAATGTCTGATGCAGCTTGTCTCATGCTGAAAAATCACAGTTGGGCAAGTGTTCAAGTTCTAAGGGGCTACACTTGAATACTTCTTGTGTTTTGCATTGATTGTTATAAATCTGACTGCTGAGGGATAAGCGGGGCTTTAAACTTCTCTTCTTGGGCACAAAGAGCTTTCCTGAAACATTCTCTTAACGGAAAATATTTGAAATTATTTTTCCCAGTCTTCTAAGTAGTGATGGTATTAATATTAAAAAGCTGCAGCTTAATCTCTCAAATTCAGAGATGTGGTTGTTCATGTTCTGTTATTACTGTCTCTGAAACCATTATTTTTGTGTCTATTTCAAGCATTTGTTTATGTATAAAGTAACTGCTACCAGCTTACCCTTTCTACAACTATGGAGTAAAATAATTTTCCAGAACATCAGATCATTTTGCCAAACACGATTTTTGTTTTTTTCAGTAGTCAAAAAAGCTACTACAACTTCTCCTGTTGTAGGAAAGGACTCAGACCTTTGCAACACCTGCAGTTTAGTTACAGTCATGATGTACCTGTTCCTTTTCCATACAGATTTTGACTTTGCAGATTTTCATGCAGTGTGTTTTGGGGTGGCTCTTGGGAGTGATCTTGCCATGCTGCTAAAATTGGATTATTTCCAGTGGCCAAAATGGAATTCTCTCTAATGAGAGTTTCAGAACCATGGAGAGCCTGCACAGATTCCTCACTGTTTGTAACATGCAGGTAGGAGTATAATGGAAAATAGGATGACAGTGTTTATTCTGGGTAGTCCATACTTACAGTTCGTAGTACTAAATTAATTTTTCTTAGATCCATATGGATTTTACAGGATTATATATTCTGGAGTGTTTCAACTTTCTTTGCTCTAAATAGAACCTTTAGGATGAAAATCAGTAAAGAATAAACTGCTTTATAAACCATAAAATATTACTCCCTGTTGTGGTTTAGGAATAGTAAATGCTTCCTCTGAGACTCTCTAGACCACAAGCCACTCACTCCTATCATGTTTTTAGTAATTTGATTTTAGGGAATGATTTTTGTAGGTGGCTGGAAAGAGTGGTTAATAGTCAGTCTTCTTTCAATTAGAACCAAAAAACCTGTTTAATATTGAGCTGGATGTTACTCTATAAAAAAATCAGACATTGGTAATGACAGCTAATGACCCAACTGATGGTCATCTGTTTTGCTGTAGTTAGTTTAGTAGCACCTTTTCACTGTGTTTTTCATCTTTCTCTGCATTTGAGAACCTTGTCCTGTTAATGGAGTTCCTGCAATGTTGTAGGTCACTTCCAAGAAAACCCCAAAATGGATAGTTAGACATATTACTGCATTGTCTTGTGCACTGTGGTTTGGGCCCAACCTTGGTGTGGGTTCAGGACAGCTGTTTTCAAGTCAGCTGTGTGACTGAGGGTATCTTGAAGTCTTTGAAAATATTCTCTGCAATTCTGTATAGTGCCACTTTAAATGTAAGTTCAGGAACTTTAAATGAAAGTGTGTTAAGTTTTCTTTGCAGAGTGTTATTTAACTGGAGGGATTCTGGATTAATTTAGCAGCCAGGTCTGTTCTTTCAGCCATAAGCCATGCTGTCAGGGAAACTTAATTACACTTTAAGTGGGATGCAAATGAGTTGTGACACTACATCATTTCACATGAAAGGTTCATTACTTACATTAACTGCACAATACTCTCTCCTAAGCATAGGGCTCATTGCAATTTCTCTATTTTTTAACATAGTTACATCTGACTATGGCTTTTAATGTGTCTTTTCCTACTATGTGTCCTTACTTAAATTGTTTGAGCTTTAAGCTGTTGAATTTATTAAATGACTTGAACCTGAGTAGCACAGGAGTATCTAAAATAAGGCCTTAAAAGTCTTCCAAAATGCTCACTTTGAAATTATTTGTCTTCTTCTAAAGGTATATAAAGTATATACCTTTATATGATACATGCCCTTTAGTAGGGATGTACATTGCTTCCTTCTTCCCCAGAAAAATTAGAAGAAAATAGATGCCATTATTCTTAGCAGTTTACCATATTTGTCAAGTCTCAGTAAATAATGATGATGGAATGAAATGTCTTCCTAATGACTCAAAACTATGGAACTTTGATTCATGGTTGGTCATTCTCAAGGCAGAAAATAAGATATGGTGGTATGTCTTAAACTCCTATACCAGCTCTGTATTTCCTTGGCAGGTTTCTGCCATCTACCAGTTGTTCCTATACTGGTGAAAAAGATCAATGGGACAGCAGGTGGAAGGAGTCTTGAGTGGTCTTGGGGCTTATTCTATTATCAATAAACTTATTTTGTTTGCATGTACACACTGAACTGGATTCTAGTTAAACCTTTTGTTGCTGCTTGGATAGGGTCTTGAAGGCAAGACTCTCAGGTACTATCAGCCCTACATCTGCTAATTCCATGATTGCAAATTCTTTTAGTAAGCTCCTTCCATTTCACTGAATTTAGTGCTTGTGCAAAATGCTAACATAATACCCTTGAAAACACCTGGCAGACATGTCTCTTGCAAGTTCCTGGGGGTTCCTGAGGAATCTACTCAGTCCCTGGCTGCAGAGGGGCAACCACTTCATATTCTATATAAATGATTCTTTATCAATGCTTAAACAGGCTGTTGTTAAAAGCAGAGGTTTACCTAAGCCTTTGGTAGCATCTCTCAAGGAGTAGGGTCACTATGGAATGGAGTGGGACTCTTCCTTGAAATGAGTGGGCCTTCCCTCAGTCTAGTTTCGTTATGACATTGGGAAAAGTGATACCTGAACAAGTTCTAATGAAAGATTTATTAGGTCTGCAGTCTACCTCAGTACTAATTTTATGCACCTCTGAAGTATGGCTCATTAAGTGCACTGCTGCAATTTTAAGAAGGGTATCCAAGTTCACAAATGCTGTTTGGCATGCTGCTGTGGCCCCAGTAACAAAATAACTTGCTTTTCCTTAGGGAGACTTTGGGTATCATCATGCATCTCTTAAGTTCATCTCTTTCTCTTCTGTTAAATTAGAACAGAAGGGAGATCTTATTACCTTCCCACTAAGTTTGAAACTGTAGTTTTTTGAAACTTGTGAGAATGATTACCTAAAATCCATGTGCTCCATTGTTTTCGAGTATAAATGCACCCCTGACTAATTTCTGGGCTGAAAACTGATTCATATATGGCTACAACCGTAACATCAACAAATTTTGATCTTGCTGCTGCTTTGAAAATCTGTCATTCTATGAATATCCCTTTAGTTTGAAAAGGCAGAATACATTAGAGAATGAAAACAAGATTTCTCTGAGGTATTTACTCTCTCCAGTTAGGTTACATGTTTGTGGATGTACGTATTCCCACACTCAGCAAGAGGGCAGGTTTAGCAGTCTTAAATTAAGGTAAGTGAATGGAGAATATGATGTTATGAACTCAGCACTTAGAACTTGTTCTTCACAAAAGTCACACGTGATGCAGTCATGTGAATTATCCAGGCCAGGGAAAAATCTGGTTCAGAAGCTGTGTTGAAATGTTCCACAGGTTTTATTTGGGTTTTATAAGGAGAAATAGAGACCTGCAGCTGCAGTCAGCTAAGGCTCAGGGCTTGTGACACCAACTCCTTCCTGCAGTGCAGTAAGATAGAGTTCATATGGGATCACCAAACAAAACAAAAGACAAAATGGGATTTTCAGTTCACAGAGAACTTGCTTCTCACAATTGCACAATGTTTTGGTGTTTGTGGTGAACTGGAGTTTTGAAAGCTTCACTTTTTTTATAGGTTGATGCATTTTTCAGAAATTTGAAAGCTTACTTAACATGAAACTTCAGTTACCTTTAATAACAGCCCTTAGGAGCTGAAATATTCTGAAATACCAAAATTTCTATTTAGAAGCTTTCCAGAAATTACCTGGAGGTTTTTTTCAGTGAAAAGGGAGTTGTGCTTGATGGTTATTTAACTTTTTATTGTTATCTAGCATCTTCTTATCTTTAAATAATAATCAATGAGTTTGAAACCAGACTGTTTACTGTACATTCCCATTTCTGGGAGCAACCTGGCTTGAATGGCTGGTGTGTAGCAGGCTGGACTGAAAAAGGGGTTGTCCAAAGTCTGTAGTTTTCTCCTGAAGTTATAAGAAGGAAAAACTGGAAAAGAATTAGAAGGCAGAGGCATAAGGAGTAACTATGAAACCTGGGACTTTGGGGGAACATTTTCACTTCCCCTTCCTCTCCTTTCCCATTAAAGCTGTTTAGTTATTGAATTCTATTTTGTAATAAATTTGGATTTTTTAAAAATTACACATCAGGTTATTATTAAATTGTGGTTAAGGTAATAAAAATGCCATTCCACTATCTGTGAGAACAGAGCTATTCCAGACAGTGCAACTTGTCCCATTCATTAACAATACTTGGATGTAAAACATTTGCCCAATTACCAGTTACTTCCGTGCAAATCATTAGAATTTTTGGACTATCATGGGATGATAATTGCTAAGAACTTTTGAAAAAAATGTTGATAGTTTAAAAAAATGACTGGGAAAGAGGCTGGAATAATCTTGAATCTCTAATACTCAACTAGATAGTGTAGAGGCCATCTGAAATATTTTGGCCTGTTTTGTATGCTAAACTGCAAAATATTGATAGAGAAGTATTCCAGTCTCATTTGATTGTGTGTAGTCTTGAAAGGGGAACAAGACACAAGTGCAACATCCTCTATGAAAAATGAAATTCCAGACTTGGAGAGCAGCTGTGAAAATATTCCTAAGGAAGCACATAGTGGGGAGAAAATGGACTGTTCTGATATAACACTAACACAAAAGGGTATCTAGCACTACTGTTCAAACACAGAATTGCACAGAATTAGAAACTCAGTCCAGTTGTGGAGAAGTGTAACACCTAAACAAGTTATGGGGAATAAAAAGCGTACCAATAAATCACTTGTCATTGTAAATAATAGAATACTGCATCATTTTCTCTTGGCTACAATAGAGGTTCTACAAAAACTGCTTTCTCAAACAGTGTGATCTTACTGGAATATTCATCATTGACTTCCATGGTTGCTGGGGGCCAGAATTCCAGGGAGTAAAGGATCTTCAGTGCACACTCCTGGTGTGATTCTTTCTCTTAGCTGCCTGTTCCTGCTCTCTTTTGTGTCTGTTGCTTTTGCTGGGTGAGGTAAGTTGGGAGAAGAGGGTAATGACACTTAAATTTGATCTTTTGCTGTACTGTCCTTTCTGATTCCTACTGGGTAGGGTGGGTATGAGTAAGGGGTGGCAAATAGGAAGACCCTGTTACTGATAAAGGTCTTGAGACAAAAATATAGCAAGGAAATTATTACAATTATTTCAGGCACAGCAGTTATGAATTGGACAATTTATTGTTTACAGTGTGCTTTTGAGATTGAAATATTTTTCCCTTTTCCTGCAGTAGTTTTAATTTCTGAAAAAGATGCCATAGTATTTAGTAGCAATGATGATAAGAACGTTTGAAAGACAATGAATTTTGAGCTAATGGAAAAAAATTACTTTCCTTGGAAAAAAATAAAATGTTGGCTGCAAATATTATTCAAAGTGTTCTGAATAAAGAAAGTGTGGTAAATGAATAGCTTGTCTTGCTTTGAATAGTAAGCTGTTAAAATCACAAATATTTACATTTCAATAGAAACACTAAGGTACCTCAATGTCTTTACAGCTAATTGTCTGTAACTGGAAATGCTATTTTAAAGTAGCCTTTATAACTATTATTTTTTCTGCCGTGAAATTGCACAGAAGGTGGGGAACGTTACAGATTAAAAGTAAATTGCAGGAGACAGTTGAGACTAGATATTGCCACCATTGTATTGAGCTGTGTTTTATGCTAAATTAGTTTAAATAGGACTGTCTTAGATCTCTCATCTCAATGAGATTTAGCCTGAAATAGGAGTCACACTATGCCCACAGTCGTCACTAATTTAATTTTTTTCCTTTGTAGTTTATCTTGATCTGGAGTTTTTTCCCCCTGTTCTTTGACATCATGGATTTTATGCCTGTGTTGAGAGAATTTAGAGACCACCTCTGACCACCTTTTACTGCAGTGGTGTGAAATTATAAGTTATACCCCCTTGGAGTTTATGGAGTTGCTACTCTTATGAACATCATTTATAAAGGAAAGATTAACTCCTTCATTTAGCACAGAGCAATACTGTTTCCACTCGACCTCATGTGATGAGGACAAGGTTTAAATGTGTCAGAAACTTGGATTAATTCTCCACGCAGGAGATTGGAACTTTTTCTGTTATCTACATTAGCAGTGTAATTAGCAGTCCCATCACAACAGCAATGTAAACCATAAAAAAAAAAAGTTGTATTTTTGTATTTTACCAAATGAGACAAAGCTTACCTGAAAAAGAGAACATTGATACTACATGGTAATGGAGTGTATAAACTCTCTTAGGGCCATACATTCCAGAAAGCCTGTTACCCTTTAATCAGGGAGGCAAAAGCATCTTGATATCCTTAGAGAATGTAATTGCCTTTTGCTCTGCCAGCCATGGACACTCATCCATCCCACGGTGTGGCCATTTTGAGCAGTTCATTGCATCTGTGTTGTGAGGTCTCTGACAACACCATCTCCCTCCTGCAGGTACGGGTGGAAGCACAAGGAATCAATGAAGCTAACAAATAAACAGCGTGTGGCTGATGCATGACCTGTCAGTGAGGGTGTGCAGGTCATACTGATGGCTTCTGGTGAGGAATATTGACAGCAGGAGTCTGTCTGTGATGAACATCTAATTGGGGTTGTGTTTACATGGGAAACTATAGCAGGTTTCCAGGAGTGAGGGGAAAAAAAAAGTGATCCAGCTTGCTGCTGTGAAAAGAAAGAATAAAGTATTGTAACAGTAATGGATTCAATAATGTGGTTTAGAAACCTGTTTTAAAACTCAACCGGCTATATGAGCCTTGTATTTCTGTTCTATATAGGAAAAAGTAGTTGATGTGAATAACAGAAGATTATCTTTCCTTGGGAAGTATCAGTTTATTTACTATTTTCGTTTTAATTTCTACTTTTTCTCTATTTACAGGTTTCTTTTCGGTGCAAATTCTAATATTTACAGAGCATGTAAAAGGCAAACAAGAAAAAGCCCGAGGAAAACCCTCCCAAAAATCCTTGTTACTTAATGACTTGAATTTCTTTTAGCAGACACACCCTTTTCCCAATGTGCCACGTTGATGAGATGCCGATATGCTGTGAATTAGCACAGGTTTTCCTTTTGAGTAAAACAAATGTTAAATTTTAGTATCTTCAAAGTGCTAGTCTTTTTAAAGGGATTTTCAGGAAATGATCATGTTAGTCTAAGGTCCCAGAGCAATATTTCAATATAGGCTACTGTGGACTGATTTTCCAGGCGGCTGTGTCCTTACTCTGAGTGCAGTTCTTTTATTTTGTTATAATTTCTGTAATAGTTCTGAAATATTCTGAAATATTGACATAGAATGGACTGTTTTCTAGATTGAGGGTCAAATTTCACCAGGTTATATATAAATATGCCACTCATTTTTTTATCTTTTCTTCCTCCCCCACTGCTCTCCTCAACTACAAAGGAATATTACATTTACTGTGTACAGATTAATAGCTACTTCAAATTCTGCTCAAATTGGAAAGCAAGTGAATTCTATCTAAAATACAGGAAAAGTAATTGAGCATTTTGACTTCCAAAAGGTAAGTCTAGTTCAGCAGTTGTAAAACCCTGTGAGAACATATTCTATGCATTTTTATGGCTCTGATAAATTTGTAATGATTGGAAATCGATGGAAGTCATATTAAATACTTTTTCTGGCAGGATTATTGCAAAACAGTTTTAGAAGAACCCAGTGAACACACATCTCATCTTAAGCAACAGAAGTCTTTATTTAATAAATGTAGGAATAAAGAAAAAATGGAGACCGCTTACACCAAAAACATAATTTTTAATGATGCTTGGCAAAGTGCTTGAGCTACACCATGGAAAGATGTTTGTTGTTTGCATTGCAGCTTGCCAGCTCCACATGCTTTGGCAAAAGCCAGGCAAAATGTGGTTTGTGCTGGTAAGGTAAATTCTGCAAAAGTCTCATGAATTACAGACCCTGCTTAAATGCCACTAAACTTGTTTTGTGGCTTCTGTGGTGTAACATATCTGTGCCGATCATCTCTGCAGAGAAAGAATGTGGCAATGCCTAATCCAGTGAGTGGCACAGCCCATTTCTGCCAAGGTGTGTGGTATGTTCTCTTTCCCCTTGCTACCTTTAATCTGGCACAGAAAAACCTGGCATATGGATGGACAGTGGAATTCATCCTATACTTTTGAGATAGAAAGATTCTTATTAATAATGAAATAATAATGACCTAGCTTTCTCAATTTTATTTTAAAATAAAATTCATTAATCACTTTGGTGAGCTTTCCTTCAGGATTGTAAATGATTACTTCAAAATCTTATGTTCTTGAAGATACTGAAAGATAAAGTAGATACTTTTTCTGGAACCAACCTGTACTGTCAGGCTAGGCAACTTCTGAATCCTTTTACATTGCTTATATGAGGCAGATAGTGCTAATTGTATCTTTTAAAGGATTTCCTGTAGTCTAATGTTAGTCTTAATTTTAGGACAAATTTTTCATAGTCCATTGTGTACAACTCTGCACTGTGACACCTCATTTTGGCTTTTGGAAGAATGAATTTCTTAATGATGCCTGATACTCCATCCACTTGAACCTGATCCTCTCATTAATAAAAGAGCAGAAAGATAGGGCTACTACAGTCTCATTGCAGAGGATTTTGAACCTTTTTAAAATTGCAATTATTGCCTGCTTCTGAGGGTGTAGGAGTGTTCCTTGAATGACCTAACACAGCTTTAAAAAAGAAAAAAAATCCCAACTTTATAAAATAGTTCCAGCTAAGAACTGTCTGTTTACTTTTTCTTGCCCTGGAATCAGAGGCAATAATAATCACAAAAGACTCTGGAATGAGTGTGTGCCATAAAGTTCCTTTTTACAGTATTTCCTCTGTAATTTTAGCATGATGCTAAACAGGCTGTTATTTTAAAGCACCATTTTACTTTCTTAACGAAGAAGCATCTGTAAGCTATCCTGACACCTGTGCCTGTGAATGGTGCCTGCAAACAGAGTCTGGGGAGGTTTCCTTTTAACATGAAACCAAACCCATGCTTAAAACTTGAAATATTGCACCTCAGAACAAAATAACTTTTGGTTGGTGACAGGCTTTTTTAAACTCCTAGGCTAAAATCCAGTGTATCCTGGAGGTGGCAGCAGAGTACGTGCAAGGGAGGTAAGGAGATCACTAATGCATAAACAAGTGAGATTAATGTTGCTCTGCAGTGCTGCTGATGACTTTGACTAACTGCATCAGCCTCTTCTAGCTTCAAATGACAGCGCAGGTAAATAGAGGTTTGATGTATTTATCTATTAGTTTTTAAATTATATTGGGTTTACTCCAAGTGCACTGAATTCCCACTTCAGCATATCCATTTTTAGCAGAAGATGGAAGTTTATGTATTTTTTTCCCTTTCTTTCCCAGTATCATTACAAGCAACTAAGACAAAAAGCCCTTTTGATTAAATTTTTTCAGTTTTGTGTGCCAATCTGGCACTGCTCAAAACCTATATTCATTAGTCTGCCTGCATATTTTTTTAAAGAGCTTTCCTTAATCTGGAAATATAGGTATTTCAATCCCTCCTGGTTTTTTATGCCTTCAGCATTCATAATGGTGTGATTAACTGGCAAGGTGATTCATACTCTAATAATGGATTGCAAAGGACATCATATTAGACATCCTACGAGGCCTCTTTTCTCCAAAGCATACACACAATAACGCCCTAGAGACATGAGTTATGGCTGCTGCAGCTGGAATAACAAGAACTGTGAGTGTTGGGCAGAAACATTATTAAAATGAAAGGCAGAAAACCCGTGGCTGCCAAATTGCAGCTGTTGGTTTCAATGTTAAACTTGTTTGTCAAAATACTGTTTTGTGGAATTGATAAAAGCCGCGGCCAGAATGTTCTACAGGGTAGCAGCCCAGAGTAGGAAAGTTCATTTTAGATCTGTCTAAATGTTAAGGGTTTCTTGTTGGTAAAGAATATAGTGTAACTTTTTGCAAATGCCCATATGGCTTTTGTTTTGTTTTGTTTTTTTTTTTTAGATAAAAGGCCTGGCAGTGTGGAGCCATTTATTCATAGACACAACATAGGCAGAGATGGAGCAACTTCTCAGTTCCCACTTCACGTGTGTGTCTAAATTCCAGCTTCTGTGAAATGCTTCAAGGGATCAGAAGATGTCACAGTCAGGAGAAATTTGATGTTTGGTCTCTGTGAAACAAACTTTGTATTGAGTGCTTACTGGGAGAGGGAAAGAGAGATAGATCTGCCTAACATGCAAAAACAAGCTTTGAGACCTTGCTTCCCTCCTTTGATTTCAATGATGAGGATGCTGGGATAACAACTGCATGGAAGCAGGGAGAGTGGAGCCAGCACAGGTGTGTGTGACAGGGAAAGGAGTGTGCCCTACCACTGTGGCATCTGTGCTGGAGATTCCATGAAAATCAGTAAGGAAGCCTGAAGGCAGAGTCTATCCACTGCAATGTCAGCGTCCTTTTCCAATGTCCATTTTAAGACATCCAAAGGTATTCCTACCACTTGTTTGAAGAGGAAGGAAGCAGGAAGCCTGGCGTCGTTCTGTGGTTAGTAGGAATGTGTAATGGAAAGGCTGAGCAGTTATGGAAGTTTTTTGCCAGGCAGTGTTTCTTTCCTGCTGGGTTAAAGGACATGCAGCAAAGTTGAATTGTGTCTCTACTCTTCTCTTCTTGCCCAGTGTGTGTGGCAGCAGCAATGACAGTGTGATTCTACACTGTCCCTTTTGTGGGCAGGTGGGACTGAAGTAGCATCTCTGCTACTCTTTCCCCATATACAGCTTCTTGCACTATTTCCTATTTTATCCACCCACTGTTTCAGCCAAAAATGGCTTTTTGTGAAATAAAGGAATCACAAATATTATTAATACTGTTTTTACATATAAAATATGGTGTGATAGAAAAACTACTGTAATATAACGTGTAAAAACGTTGTAGCTAGTGTGCATGAGCAGTAAGAAATCCCTGTATTTTTAAATACTGAGGTAAAGCCATTAGAAAAATATTTTAGATCTCCTTAGAAGATTTTAGTTTTCATTGTTTAGGTGATGTCATGGGTGGAGTGATAGCTTCAGACAAAGTTTATTAAAGAAGCCCTGCTGCTGAGTCATGAGAGGCTGAGAAGTCTCCCTTGCTGAAGGGGTTTAAGGTTGCCTAATGTTTAAATTTTCAGCTTTGTCCCTCAAGTTATAGTGATGGCAAGTCAGATGTTTATAAAAGATGAATTACTTATTATGGCAAGCAAACAGACAGAACATCTTAATCAGAATTACTACACAGTATAGAAGCTAAAGCCACTATAACATAAATTGAAGAGGGCACTTTATTAAAGCAATAACCTTAAAGCAAGAATATAATAAAGTTAGCAAAAGAAACAGAGTAGAGGTTTTGGTGTATGTCACCACACTGTTACATGGAATACATCTTGATTATGCTATTTGCTTCATAATAAACTGTTAATCTGTGTTTAAGAAAGCCAAACCAACACTACAATTTTTCCTGAAATATGTATTTCAACTAAATTTTTCATCTCAGGGAGACCTGTCCTGAAGTCTTTAAAAGTGTTATTTATAATCACCATTTAGTTTAGCTTATGTGATGTTTAGGATCACCTATAGCTTTTATATTAAGTGGTTCACATCACTTTTGCTAAACCCACTTGGAAGTAAGATTCAAATTAATCCCAGGCAATATTTTAGTGAAGATTAAAAGATATTTCCTGTCCAGCCTTGAAAAAGAGGGAAGGAAAAATTACTAAATTTGTCTCAGATGTAAAGTCATACTGTTTGACATTATTAATAAACAGAACTGAGAAATGTGTTCAACAAGCTAGAAATTTTTGTGCAGGATTTCTCTTTGTTACTAGAAGCTATTCTTGTATTCAGGGGTTTTTCCCATTTGTTTAGAGGTGAGCTTAATGATAGATTTCAGCTTCAAATTCTTGCAAATCCACTGAGTTAAGTCACACTTCTTAATATTTGGGGAAGACAGCTTTTGTGTCTTCTCCCTTTTGAAACTTTTGCTGGCTCCAGTATGTGTCAGAATTACCTTAATGATTTCCATGCTGGAATTTGAGATGCAGCCCATGAAGTTATTCTGTTTCACATGCATCTGCATGCTATGAAGACCCTGTGACACTGTTCCTCACTGGTACATCTCATCATTATTTTGAAATCCATCAGATTCAGTTCCTCTCTTAATTTCTCAGCAATGAAAGCTGCTTCACTGTGGTTTTATTGCTCATTCTGTTGATATGTCATGCCACTAAGGAGGGTCAAGGAATATTGAGAAGATGATATGTTCCAGAGCAAATGAGATGCATAAGAAATTCACATGGCTGCAGCAAATCTTTCATTGTGCCAATCACTGCTATTTGTACCATCTTTCTAAGCAACATGGCATGTGGCAAAAATGTCTCTGTGACAGTTTGGAGCTTTCCTTCGAGGAAATTAAATTCACTCAAAAAATTTTCATCCTCCAGTTTCTGTGACAGTGACTATCAATCAAAGTCACTGCCTCTTGATTATGTGTGCACCCTCTGAATAGAGAAATTTTTTAATTACTATTAAATGCTTGCCAAGCACAGACATAGGGGGAAAAATCAGTCAGTCAAGGTGCAGTTCTGGTGTAGATACTGAACTGTAATCAGAGGACACTTGAGAAAAGTAAATAAGATTAGTTAATTAGAAAAGCAGGGGTGGGAAAGAAGATTTGAGAGAAGAACAGAGACTACTTTATGGTCCTGTGTGCAGGACTTTATAGTCCTATGGTCCTTCCCACTTTGTGGTCTAATATCTGTGCCTGTGATTACACTGTTGGTGTGTTGGCAAGGAGGCCTGCTAAAAAAAAGGTTTTTTAGATTACTTCATTTTTGGAGCCTTATGGTTGTGAATGAACACAGTTGTCAGACTCTGCTTTTCATTAGTGTTCTTTGCCCTTTTGTCTTTTCAGGTTGAAGTGCCTTAGGTTGCCTAAGTAGGACCAGATTGAAACAAAAGCTAAGTTTAAACCAAATATAATTTTTGTGTGTTGCAGTTTTGTTTTACCTTTTTTTTAAGGCCCTTTTTAATTTAATAAGAAATTACAGAGATATTTGGAAATCAGGAAAACAGGTCAAGTTTGTGTTGAAGGTTCTTACATCTAAAATACCTTTGTCAAAGCTTTTACCCCTTGAATTGGGTTCTGCAACACATCCCTACTCTGTAACAGAGTTGGATTTTAATCTGTTTGTGAGAAGTTGATTTCTGTCATCTACCTCCTTTGCTGTCATGAGGAAAACCTGTGGGATAGATGGGAACCCTGGGAATGTGTGACGTTTCAGCCACAGTTGTGTTTCACATGCAGGTTTTAGGATTTTTTTACTTCTTGTTTTTTGTTTAACTTCTGCATGTCTAAACATTTAATTTAAATTGGGTGGTTAGAGGCTCAAAAGAATTGGAAAAATAAATCCTAAATGAAGTTATAGGAAAACAGCAAAAATGGGCAACAAGATGTTTACTGAAAACAAAAATATATCATTTCCCCATTCATAGAGTGCTACTGAGGTAGCTATGGAATGCTGCAATTAACCAAGTTATACTTCTTCTTGAGAAAGAGATATTAAATGTAATTGAAAATAACTGAGAGGCATTTGAGACTTTGCTCTTTTGCAGTTTGGAGCGAAATCAGATTTTGAGTTATAAAAGAAGTCCATAAGCATAATTCACTGATCTGAGAGGGTGATGAAAGACCTTTTGCTTTCTTCTTTCTAGGATAAATTGCACTCAAATGTACAGGAATGTCCTTTTCTAGTTTGAGAGTAAATGGATTTGTATAATAAACATTCCTGTAACATTCAGCTACTTTAGCCCAGACAGCTCAATTAGGGCTGTGCAGTAAAATACAGCTTCTGTGCACTTTGTGAGCACTTAATGTGACTGAAAGCCTGTTAGCAAAGAAATCTCATACAAGATAGGTCCTGTCAAGTGTTTAAAGAAATTGAATTGCCATATATTTAACTCATAGATCTGGAAAGCAAGAGATTTCTGGATGCTTATTAATTTGATTATTTTGTCATATTTGACTTCTCCCATTAGAGCCTCCTTTATTAATTATTTTTAATATATTAAAAGCCATGCAAGCTGACAAAGGTAGAAAATATAAAGTTAGGCTTGACAAATTTTTTTTCCTTTTGTAGTCATCCATAAAACCCAGTCTCTCAGGTAAGTGATGAGCTAATGCTTTTCAGCCAAGGGTTTCAGCCAAGTTTTTGAAAAGGAACACATTTTCCTTCATAAAGCTTGTAAAAGAGTGTTCTGATAGTAGAGGAAAAAAAATACTGTTATGTTTGTATAGCATTTTATCTTTAGTAGAACAAGTATCTGTAGCATAGCTGTACTTAATCATGACATACTCTTTATTTTTCTCTAAAACATCTAGCTGTTGATGTAGAATTAGGCCAGGAATTACTGTTTTGCTGTAGCTACCATTCCACCAATGCAGGTTGAGGTTTGCTTTTATTGATGCTTTACATGGTTTGCTTTTGACACTCTCTGAGATGACTTCCTCATCTTTAGTTATCTGACAAAAAGCATCTATTTCATTTATTGGTGAACAGAGAGGTGACTGCAATTCTGTATGGTGGCATTTGTTGTGGAATGGGATGGAGTGCCCTCTGGAGATGGGTGTTTCTCAATACTGGCTCCAAAGACAGCCTAGGAGTCTTGCTTAGCCACTTGGTCTAACTTCTGGCAGTCAAAGTGAGAAAAATCAGCCCTCTCTGTTCACTTTTCACCATGAAAAACTCAAGTGGAAAAATACAGATAATGCCAAAGAGATGCTTTCAGCCATAACCAAATATTTGGCCCCTCATTTATAGAGTAAGTATTTCAGAATAAGTGTCAGATTGAACGTTTAAAAGAAAATAAATGATACCATACTCCAATTGCAGGAAGAGTGCATTGCCTAGTTCAGTTGTTTCCCTGGTGGAGATGAAGATGAGATTTATAATTTGGTACCAGTTGCATGCCTGACAGGTGGTGGGGGGCAGAAAATGAGGTGAATTTTTGTGTCACCTGCTTGAGTTAAATAGATATTTAATTCTGAAGAAATGTTTGGCCAGGCAGGCTATTATTATTTTAGATGAGATTTCTTCCAAATATTTTGAATGATAAAAATGGAATGATATTTTGCAGTATCCTTATCACTGTGGATGGTGATGGTTTGCTATTAGGCTACACAGTTGAAGAGTTAAGATAACCTGTTATCTGTCCTGCATGGATTTCACACCAGTGAAGGTAAGAACCAAGGGGACTCGTTTTTGCTGGGAATCAAAGAGCCATCTGCAGGCAGCCCATGTTACTCTGACGATTGCCACTGTAGCACAAACGTGCTAAGAACTGTGTCTAACATGAGATGGATGCCCAGCAAGTGCTGATGAGAGTTCATGCTGCTACACTTTGAGTGTGCCAGAGCCGTCTTGTCACAGTGAGAAATTGCTGTTGGCTCTAGAGCAGAAGGCAGATAGGAAAATCAAAGTCTGAGACGCTCTTTCAAACCAGTGGCACTTCCAAATGTGTTTGCAATTTACATTTTCTATTTCGCAAACAATGGGAATACAGAGAATATTTTGGCAAATCTAATTTTTTAGAAGGAAGGTCAAGTGATTATGAATGCACTTAGAATTTTTCTCTTTTACTGCGCAGCAGGGAAGCCATCAGCAATTCTGAGTGCAAGTAAATATTGAAATGCTGCAATTTGCTTTTGAAGAACCAGTCAAATATTTACTGTTGTATATAGTGCCTGGTTTTCCATTACTTGCCTCATTTATTTAAAGCTTCAGTTATACAATGAGGAAGGTGATTTTTGTGTTACAGTAAGCAGTTTAAACCTTGTACTGTTGGAAGTAGTAGTTGAAGTTTTAAGGAAAGGGATTTTAAAGCAGGATCAAATAAGCTAGCCTGCTGTCTGGTGGTGCTGCTCTGAGTCACCAATGCTGCTGTTTTGCTAATGAAGCTTGGTTGATTTACAATAATCATTCTGTTTCCTTACAAGGGTGTGGACACACCACCACTTTTTCTTCTTAATGAGTCCACTTCACTATGAATATCAAGTGGCAATAATGATTGTAATGATTTTATTGCAATTAACTACATTTGATCTTGTTCAGCACGTTCCTGAATAAACACTTGGGCAGAGTCATTCCTCCTTTTCCATGCAAGTGCTATGGGCCAAGGTTTTAAGGGAAACCTAGGGGGCCTTTTTACTGCTGGGCCTTTATATCCAGATCTAGGTATTTAAATGAAGTTAGGAATAATAGTATAATATAGCAATTATAAATGGGAGCTCAAAATGAGGTTAAAATAAACAGTTGTTGGCCGTTGTACAGGTCATAATTGACACCATGCAAATGGTGTCAGTTAGCTGGGTAAAGTTCTTACATTTTATCTCCTGATATGTTTGATGCTGAGAGAGAAAAATGCGTACCCATGTTATTTTTATCTAGTGGAGCAGTATTTGATAGCCAGGAAGAGTTTGGACCTTCTGCTACATAAGTTTTAGTGCTGTGCTGATATGCCCAACATGAGAATGTTGTTTTGTCAGCATCTCTCTGTAGTCACTCAGAGGAGGTGAGCACACTCCAAAAGTCATTCATCCCTTTGAAAACCTGAATTGCTTTCTGCCAGTGATCTCTAAGGATTACTGAGGGACCTTATGGTTACTGCACACCTACCTTTGATACCTTGCTTGAATATGATTAATCTCAACCTCAGCACTGTAGGATTTGCACAGAATGATAGTCTTCTCTCTAAATGTAACATGAGAATCCCTGGAAATGTGTAGTATTTCCCAGATGCATCCCATTTCCCTTGATGAATATGCTAGCAGAATTTGCAAAGTAGCTTTAATTTGAGACTCAATTTTGCAGTTAATCTAGTAAAGGCTCTGTACTATTCTAGTACAGACTCTGTACCCTGAAGCATTTCCAGGAAGCCATTATGGATCTTGGAGTTGAGATAGTGTACATTCCTTGAAGAAGCTGTTGAAGGAATTGGCTTCTTAGAGTCTCAGAATGTTTGCTTCTCATTGATTATTTTATTTATACATTTATGAATATAAACTGATGTTCAGGTCACTGAAAGGGAAAGAATCCCCTAATTTCTCAAAAAGGACTGAGCTTGTAGACAGCTGATACCAGAATGATGGGAATGAAGAAATAAAATTTCACAATTGAAGCAGATAATAATGTGGAAATAGAGGGAATTTCTTGAGGAGGAAAGTCAAGTTACACAGACATAGATTTGGTCCATTTTTAAAGGAGTGAGAGGAATATTTAGTGCAGATATCCCTTTTCTGTGCTTACAGTGTGTTTCTTAAGGTGTTCTAAATATCTAACAAAGCTCACACTGCAATAAAGCTTAAACCCCAAGCACCAACTATTGTGCCTTCCTAACAACATTCCCTGTTGACCCTGCAGATTTCTTGGCAGGAAGCTAATGGAGAAGTAAAGCTGCTTTTGGAGTAGCACTGACTGCCCTCACTTGCCCTCCTTTCCTGGAAAACCATGCCAGTGGGGGCTGAGGGATGAGGGAGAGCAGTGGGAGACTGGCATGCTTCTGTGCCAACTCCTTTGTTGCCACTAGGGCAGAGTTCCTGTTCATAATTCAAGCCCTGCTAAGGTGGCTGCTGGAGCATAAACCCTTCTGTAGCTTTCACAGAGCCTAGTCACAATGGTTTTGCGTAGAACTGATTTCTCTGTTTTTCAAAAGGCAACATTCAAGTAAACATACTCATTCTGTGGAAACAAGTAGAACAGCCAGGGAGAGGGAGTTTTCTTTAAATATGTATGAAGATGGTGCTGCTTGATAATAATACCAGATAACTGATAATTTTGCACATAATCAGTGCTGTCACTGAGCTAAAAAAAGCCCTTCAGAAATTAGGTGAGCTACTGTTTCATCATATCAGGAAATATTGCTGAAATATGAGTGGTAAAGGAGGCTGTGATTTTCAAGAGAATGTTCTATTAGGCCACATACTTATTCAAAACCTAACCATCCAGATGGATGTCACTCACAATTGTGTGTGTGTTTAAAAGCTTGATTTTGAAAGCAAACTGCTCTGTTTAAATTAACAACCTTTCCTTAAATATAATTGTTGAGAAGGAGTGCTTGAGATTGCTTAAAGGATGACTGGCAAGAGTCTCAGCAAAAAAAGGGATTCAAGATGAAGCGACAGCACGAGAAACCTTGTTGGCAATGTTCACTCTGCTACTTACTGGAGGGTTAAGGCACACCAGGGCAGAAAGCAAGAAATAAAATCCAGTCAGGCAATCCAAGCAGAAATAAACAGAAAACTATCTCTGTGTGTGTGTTTAGGTGTATGAGACAAAAGGAGAGCAAGGGCAAGGATGAAAAGGAATATGGCCTGACAGCAGGCTTAACAGCACTCAACAGTACTTTATTAAATTGTTAAATTACAACTTAAGTAACAACATTTAACAGCATTTAGCTCAGCTTATAAGTTAAATTTAACTTACTTACAGACCTAACTTCCTTAGACATCTAAAGAACTTAAACATCTGAGAGAGCAGCATTTCTGCCATGTTTGCCAGGTGTGTGCACACAAAGAGTCACTGCAAGTGATGCACCACCACAATAATATATGTGTTTTGCAAACCTTTGGAATTCATAGTGTTTTAAAGTGCTTAAAGAGTCTTTAGGAAATTGTGTTAATGAAAGATAAGTCTTCTTCATTTCAGACATAAAAATATCTCATGTGCCAGTCACCTCCAGGATCTTTTTGCATTTTTCTTTAGGAGGGCTACTGGCATGTGCAAGTACAGGTGTTTCCAAGGCTTTAGCATCTCAGAACACAGATGGGCAAGGACCTCAGAGCAGGTCTGTCTAAAGCACATTCCTCCCTTCCTAAGTGAGAGCTGGATTCAAGGTAGTGCTTTTCAGACTGTTGGTTTTGTAATGATGCAGGTTATTTATGGCAATATGTAATTTATAGTTCTTACGTTATATGAAACATGAACTTCATATTTTTTATTTAGTGAGGAACACTCAAATTCATAAAGAAGCAAAGATTTTTTTTTTCTAAAAGCATTTATTTCTTTTCTGAACTGGATGAGCCAGTTCTCTTGACATCATTTAATCTGACTTGAAATAGAATATTGAAAACAAAACCTCCAGGATTCCATGTGCCAGGATTAAAGGCAAAACAAATAATGCAGAGTGCAATCAATATTAGAAGGAAGTGTGTCTCTTGAGACTAGGCCAACAGCTCACAGAGTTCAGTGTACAGAAATGTAAGCTTATTAAAAGTAGAAGAAACTAAATAATCTGGGGAATACCTGCTAAGTGGAACAATCATCCAGCACACTGATCAGGAAAAAGGCTTAGGGATTATTGTGGAGGAGAAAATGTCAAAACCATGATCTTATTGAACTCAGCTTCAGTAAAATAGTATAAAAATTGTATATTAGGTCATAGTAGAAAAATGAGAAGGCAGAAGATCAAGGATGATTACTGTAACCACTTAATATAAGCTGCCAATGTTGCTGAACACTTCTATTATAAAACCTCCTTTGTGACAGTGAAATATATTTAATAAGGTGGCCAAGCAGGTTGCTGAAACCTTCTTTGGTTAGTCTGTCAGTTTAATTTGTTTTGTCATCCAAACTGGGGATTTGTTCTTCCACTGATTTGTGCTGCAGGAAAGTACATCAGGCTTGTTGCTGTTTTCCACCCATAGCTGTATGAATCAGGATTTCAATGATGTTGTTGATTCTTGTTTTTAATTATTAAATTATTCTGCATTTAATCTGGATGCCAAATTAGGTGTACCAGAAAGTGTAATTTCAGTGTTTTACCATGAATGGGTCTGGTTAATTGGTCCTACCTGGTCACCTGTGCTTAGTTCCACTTCTGGAAAATCTCTGCAGGATAATAGCTGCAGAGGAGATGAATGTTCCAAACAGCATTCCTCCTGTATAAATGTGTAGATAAGAGATAGAGAAAAACACCTAATTCTAATTCTCTGTTATGCAGCTCCATTAGATATTTGAAAAATACATACGTGGTACATTTTTTCACTTATTTCAGGCTGGCAGCTCTTACTATATTAGATGTCAAGCACTCTCTGTCTTGTCCTCATCTCTATTACAACATTATTTGACATTCTGGGATGTGGCTCTAGAAGCATTCAGAAATGAATAGATGAATATATTGTTATTATTTTGATACAGATAGCCTTAGTCTTAAGGAAAGGGGAAGCAAGTCAAACAGAACAGTTTACAAATTCGCAAGGAAAACAAGAAAAGAAAAATACAAAAGCTCCCTGAATTCCCAAATACAGTGGCTGGGCTAACCCCCAGCAGAGGATGCTCAGCAAGGTCTTGCATTCCATCTTCATTTAATCGCTGTTTCTGGTGTCATTCTGCAGAGCAAAACTGGCTTTTGAAGCAAGTGCAAAACATCACAAATGGATTTCTGACTCAGGGAGGCTTGTGCAGATGTCGCCAGAGGATGTTCTGTGAAGGAAATTAATTACAGGTGTTTAATTTCCCATCTTCCCCTCTCATTAACAGCTTTGCATTATGGCCTTTGCATTATTGTCATATGGCAAACTCGGTGCTTTCCCGTGGCTTTGGAACAGCACCTGCTTCTGTATCAGTCATTAGCAAATGTGAAACTCAGCAGACAGGAGAATTAAGGTATTTTAGCTTTGTAGCACATTTTCGCATCCTTGATGGAGATGACAATAATGTGATCTCTTTCACCTGTCCAGGCAGGATAAGGCCTGAGTGAGGAAAAAAAAAAAAAAAAAGGCAAATTGGAAAAACAGAATTTGAGGGAGCAGTGATTGCTGTAGTATGTATGCATGGAATAAACTTTTTATCTGTAAATCTTATACTCAGGAAAGTTTGAATTATGCAAGAGAAACTTCAACTGCGGGAGCATTGCCTTAGCCCAGATTAAATCCAGAGTTTTCTGAAATTATGTTATGGGTGATGCAGGCCAGTATCAAATACAGTTAAAACTCACTCTGTTCCTTCAATCCTCAAAAAATAACATTTTTTTGAGGGGCTGATTCTATTCTAGGCAAACAGTGGCAAACTAATGCAATCAGGACATTACTATTGTTTTTGTAACACCAGGAATTGTATTGTCCCTTATAGACAAAGGAGGAAAAATGATAATGTTCTTTCCTTAAGGGATTGATTATTGATAAATATGAAACAGAATACCACTTACTGAGAGAGAGGATAAAATGTTGGGATTTGTGTGCAGAGGCTGGTGGGCAACCCGGGATAAAGAGATGGAAAGAAAGGCGTTTTCCCTAAAGGCTCAGAGGGATGGCTGGAATCAAAGTCACCCAGAGATTTCCTTCTTTTTTTGGCCTGACCATGGGGCTGAGGGCAGAGCTAAGGCTGGGAAAGGATTTACCAGCCCACTCTGTGTCTGTCCACCCTAATACAGGGGTAGCCTTTTGCCATTTTGAAAGCCTTGGCTTTTTTTTTTTTTTTTTTTTTTTTTTAAGTAAAATTTATGCTCCTCTTTCAGAGCTCCTGGCACTTCTAGTCTTGGGAACAGCAGCCCAGACTTGCCCCAGCTCCCTGACCCCAACCACATCTGCCTCTTGCCCCTGTGCAGGGCATCCTGCTGCCTCCTTTCAATGGCAAGTCCTCAATATTCCCTCCTGCAGAACTTGGAGCCCTGCAAGGACAGTGCCGCAACAAGCAGCAGGCATGCTAAGAAATCCTGGTGAGATTCCAAGCAGCGAGGGAGGAAATTCCTGAGGAGAAATAGGAAATGGAATTATAAGGAATAGGGAATGCAAAGGGGATGGTGCAGAGACACATTTTATCCTGGGGTGCTACTGGGATGGAGATTGGGTGTATACTTCTAACAGACACAGCCTCTGACTGCAGCCTTATTTACTTGTGATGTTTTATTCAAAGCCATGTTTTCAGGACTTGTCCTGTTGAATCCCAGTGACCATGCTTGGGGTGAAGAAAAAGCTTCTGTGTTTCCCATATTTCACAAGGGAAATACTGTCTTTTTAGATATTGTTTGCAAGACTTGAAAAACTGCAGGGGCTGGGGGAGCGTGGAAATAAAGAAGATGGGCTTTGCCCTTTTGAAGTGTATCCAATGCCAATGTTTCTTTTATAGTGAGTTTCATAGACAAACTGGAAATCTCATACTCCATATACCTCCCACTGCTACTAGAATCTGTTTTTTAGTGGGCTACATGAGAATGGGGTCATGCCATACTGTGTTTAACAAAGTAGGATGCTATTTTGAGAGAATTCTTCCTGACTCCCTCCTAGGATTCATTTTATGTAGTGATAGATTGAATTGACACGTCCCTGTAAATATTGTGTCTTACTGAGACCCAGAAATTCTGATAATACTCAAAATTCATTTTTCTTTAGCTCTTAGTTCCTCTGGTTATTCCTGAAACTCCACAGTTTTACTTCCAATGTCCAGTGTGGATTCACTTAAGTTTATATGATTTTTTTTTTTCTGCCCTGGATGGTTTCCATTCATACATCTTAACCAATACTCCTAATGTCTGCAGTGCATGGCAAGTATGTACTTCTTGCAGCAGAATTAGAAGTTATCCTTTAGCATAAAATGTCCATTAGTCAAAGGCAATTGTATATAATCCTCTTTTGGTACCAAGTTATAGCAGGCCCTTGACACTTATTAGTTGTTAATGTGATTTAGAAGAGTAGTACCATCCATTTTCAAAATCATTCCTTATTTTATTTATTTTTTTACTATGGTAATTTAGTTTTGAAAAATCCTTGAGTGTCTGATTGCATGTTTTGAGCTCTTGTGTGTGGAAAGAGTTTTAGTTTCTATAGCAGAGCATGGAATGAATAAAAAAGGCAGTGACTTGTTATATATTACTATATTATATGCAGAGGCTTAGAAACTATCCTCAACAGGATTTAAAACCTTATAATAATGCCATATAATAATGTTTGGTGCTATCAAAGAACTTAGTATGGGAGCTGATTTCCCCTGGGTTTTGTTTGTGGAGGAAAATGGAGAGAGAGGGACTTAGTAAGATTTGGGTCTTAAAATTCTGATTGTTCTTCTAGGCCAACCTGTAAATGATGAGGTGACCAACCTTGCATTGGTTTTGTGATGTCACTTGCTGTTGTCATGTTTGTGTGATTTTTTTACTTGAGATAACACATGTGCTATTTACAACTCTTTGACAGAAGCCAAGGTATGTGCCCTTTTTTAGTTGGGAAAAAAATGCAAGTAGAGCCTGGAATTGATTTCAATATAAATTATTCTTTTTTTTCTGCTGCTGATTCACATATTGTGTTTCCTCTAGCATGTATTTTTTTGTCCCTTGTAGACTCAGCTTTTAGTGGAAATGATCTCCCTTCCCATAAGTGCTTGGTTCTAGATCTGATTCTGTAGGATTTCTTCAAGATGTGATATATTAGTAGTGCAGCCAATAACACATGAACACCACAAATTATAATAATCACATTCTTGTCCATGAATTTTCTATTTTTCAGGAAACTGGAGCTTCTGATATTAATTTGTAATTAGCTTTGTGAACAGCTGTAATTAGACATTTGGAAAAGGTAGCATTTTGCTTTCCCTCACTGCTCAAAAGAACAAGTGACTGTAGAAAAGGACTGCCTTGTAATGGCTCTGAATTACATTTAATAGTTACTTTCCTGTTTAGTTCTTCTTACTCTGGTCTTATTACTTTTATTAGTTTGTTTGCTTACTTGGGTTCAGTTTGCTGGATTTTATTTTGGCTTTAAATCACAGTTAATTTATCAACCCCTAATTTTTCAGTGCTGTCCTGTAAACATACATGCCATATAAGCCTATATCTCTTTCCATGCCATGCATGTGGAACTGAAATGGATTTGGTATCCTTATCTGTCCCCCTGACTGCTTCACTTGCCTTTTAATCTCTCTCTTTCCAGGATTTACAGTGGCATTTCAGTTTCATAAAGCATTGTGAATAACTGCCATTAAAAAAAAAAAAATAGAGCTCAGAAAAAACTCTCTTTTATGCTCCTCTTTTTCCCCATGTGGAACTCCACTTCAGCCCTGACAGAGTTTCTTGTTTTGCCAGACAGGCTCCATGGCTGGAGAAGTCTGTGCTGCAGTGTACTGAATACCTACATGAACTTAGGGAATGTGTAATGCCCGAGTTTCACCAGTGCCCAACGGAGAAATCTCCCTGTAAATTTCTGTTCTGAAGTACAAAAGTATAAAATCCAGGATACCCATATGTGATGTTAAAACATGCTTTTCTAAAGTTTAGTAAAGTTATTTGTTCCTTTTTAGCATGTTTTCTCCATAAATCCAGCTTTGTAGTGCAAAAATAATACACATTTATTGTGTGTAGTGCACATTTATTGGATGACAATAAATCTCTTCTCTCAAAAGGAATGATTCACAGGAAGAGCTGAGAAAATGAAGGTCTTCAGACATTAATGGTATGATAATTTCAGCCCACATCAGAGCAGTAGTCTGGGAGATTTTATTAAAAACCCCCCATGTTTTTAGATTTTGTTTCTACATTTTTGAGTACACTATTCATATTTCAAAGGCATAGGTTGAAGTCCAGAATATGAAGACCACTTCAGCTACAGAGTAGATGGGACTAAGATTAAAATATTAGCATTTCTGTTTGGATGTAGCAACATAAAGCCTTAACACTGTGCAGCTTCCAGTAACATAACTGGAACCATGAGACAATGAGAATTTTGGAGGGGAGAAATTCTTAATAGAAAATCTAAGATAAATCCATGTATTTGAAATACTGAAAGTATTTTTCCCTTTTCTTTTCTAAAACTTTCATTTATGAGCTTCAGTTGTGGTTCTAGGCTTAACTTTCCTCTGTGCACTAGAAGAAATCTGGGATTATTTAATTCCAAGTAATTTTGGCATCTATCACAAAGGTAAATGAAGAGTTTGTAGTGCTACATGCTCTCTGCATACTGTGCAACTGGAAAATGCCTACTAGAAGTAAGTTAAAACTGTCAAAATGAAACAAATTAATGTTGTCTCCTACATCTTAAAAATGTATTTGGTATATATTAAGAATAAAAAACTAAAACTATATAATTGAATCAGTTTTAAAATTAAAATATATATGAAAATATATTAGGAAGAGGTATTTTAATCTTATGTTGAAAATATATTCACAGAATTACATCCTATTCTCTTGCTCCTGGGAGAATTTTAACTTTGAAATAATGCTACCAAAGGATCACTGATAAGCTTTCATCTATTCATAGTATTGTTAAAGGCAGTCACTGAGATAGGGATTTGGATAATTTTAGAGATGAATGACATGCAGTTTTAAAAAAATGCAAATTCTTCCCATGTTAACAGCTTTAATAATAACTCAAGAGTAGGATAAAAAACCCTTAAGTCTTCTGTTCTGCATGTCTGTGACAAAAGTTATAATTTGGCTTTTTTTTTTTTTTAGTGTTGTACAAAACTGAATTTACACTTATGAGTCCTAAACCACAGAAGCTGTCCTTGTAGCATCAGAAAACAGTGCACATGTTGCAGCTGTCCTTAGACTGGATATAGGCCTGTAATTAATTTCAGGACCTTTTCTTATATCTCATGCCTCCAGAAAGAGCTTTTATTGACTTCTGAGGAGCAGCAGATTGCAGAGGGTTAATCCAGTTTGATGGACTCTCCAGGGTTGCTTCTAAAATGAAGATATTGAAGCTGAAATGAAGTGAAACCAAAATTTGGAAATCAAAGAAGTTTTGACTTTTTGTAGTGGAGAAGGATTATTTATATGCAATAGTTCTGGTTTTCTGGTAGTGGTAGTTTAAATATCTGTTTAAATATCATTTGACTTACATGTATTTAATGACTGGTTTCCAAAAAAAAAATGAACAGACTGAAAAGTAAAAGTTGGTGTGACCAGGCTACAGACAACCTTACTGACTCAAAATTCAAATGTTGGAAGTGTAGGATCCATTTTTTACCAGATATTTAGTGTGTAACTTTCAAAAGTTGTGGGTTTTTTTCAAAAGTTGTGGGGTTTTTCAGTGTTTTTCTTAGTAACCCAAGAAAACTTTCTCAAGATATGCTGTAGGAACACATGAATTACTGGATGAAATCTTCTGTAGAACTCAGTGTAGTTTGACTGTATCTTACACAATGCACAGAATAAGTACTTTCCTTTTCACCTCCTGCTGGATTGCCTGTAGAAAAGCTGTTATCACAAAAGCCAAGATTTAAGGGCAGAACAGGCTCTGGTGAGAATACAGGGAGGAGCATCACTACGGGGCAGACCTGGAGGTGCAATCACTCCCAAAGTCCCATTTCAGTCCCCCCAAAAGTGGCTCCTATGGAAGCTGCTAGAAACAGATTTGCTTGGGGGCAGTTTTTTAACAGCCCAAGAAGGAAAGGGTAAAGAACTGCTCTGTTTTCTTTACTAGCCTGTTTTCATGGATAGCTGTTGCAAAAAAAAAAAAAAAAAATCTGCCAGTCAGTTGCGAGTCACACCTCTAAGGATGCTGTGTGCACAAGCAATTTGTGCAGTGGGATCCCAGTGAGCTGCAGTAAGTACTCTGCTCAAGGAGCTGAATCCAAAGAAATTACACAGCTTGTCCCCCTGCCTCCTCCCCTCAAAT
This sequence comes from Brachypodius melanocephalos, assembly GCA_013398615.1. Classification (NCBI taxonomy): domain Eukaryota; kingdom Metazoa; phylum Chordata; class Aves; order Passeriformes; family Pycnonotidae; genus Brachypodius; species Brachypodius melanocephalos. Next base: position 45,254 of record VZSR01001831.1, on the reverse strand, counting down.
CAGCTTAGAGTGGTTAAAAAAGTTTCTCAGGGAAATGCGATAATTAACAAGATTTAATAAAAGAAAATCAGCTGAATATGAGGAGTTGATACTCTTTGTTTTATTCCTGTGTAATATCAGATCATAGTGAGGAAGTGATTACATTTTAACTAAATGAATTAAACAAAACTCCAAAAATATAAATTAGAATTTAACTACGCCATTATACCCCAATTTAATTAGCAAGCCATCATTACTAGATAATAAACACCTAATACAAAATGCACAACAATTTCTTGTATATACGGGGGAAAAAAGCAAGCTGTAAATTTCATTGAGCAGATGACTTTCTGTTACATTAGCAGAGGAAAAAATGCTGAATGGATGTTTTAGTATGTAATGAGGAATTAATAGAACAGTGGGACAGCCCAATTTTAGCCATAAATGATTTTATAGTTAAGAGAAGACCTAGAGAATACCAGAAGAAAATGTATGCACTTGATTTTCTTGATATGAAACCTTTTTGGGCCAAAATAGCCAGTGAATTTATAGTACCCCTAAGTTAACATGCCCTAGAATTAATTCATAATTTCAGAAGAAAACAATGAGTTCAGGGCTTCACCAACTTATGTGGAGATGCATGTCATAAGAATGCACAGAATGCATGTGTATTAAAAGGTGCTGGTTTTCTTGAGAGAAAAATAGTCTTCAGGCTGATTAATACCTTTTTGTTCTGCTGGATTTGTGTGCTGGCTGCCTCTGGTAGAACCTGCCTCAAGTTTTGCAGATGCGAGCAGGCATTTGGTCTGCAGTTTGCTGCTGCTGCTTTTGGTTTGCTGTCAGAACTGGAACTTGTCCCTGCTATGTTTGCAGTACATGTCAGGAAGGATCAGAGTCTTTGTACTTCTTGATGCATTTTAATATTGTCGCTGTGAGCAGAATGTGCCTTGTTGGTGCAGCCCAGTGCGGGTTTTTTTTTGGCATGGAACCACCTGCAGGTATGCCAAGAGCCAGGTCCTGCAGGAACGACCCAAAATACATTTAATTGCTGTTTCCTCACCACTGGCGCCAGTAGATGGCAGTCCCGAACTGTGTTTCTCATCTACCGGCAGTCAGAGGACGAAATTATCCTTTTAATTCTGATGCAGCGAATACTGTAGCTAAAAGAAATGCTTTTAGCTTGATAATTTCCACGGTGTTGGTTCCTTCTGTGCCCTCATTACCAAGGTGCTGGCAGGAAGTCCACCCCTCTGCTTTCTCCTCTGCCTGGTGCCAAGATTCCAACTTTTACCTTCCAGCCACGTCTGTGTGGAACGGAGAGCAGGTGTATGAAAGTTGCCGTGTAGCCTGTCCCCGTGGCGCTGGCACCACTATATAATTTATAAGCTTCATATTTTAAAACTCATTCCGTCTGAGTAATTTTAATCACCCTACCTGCAATCCTCCCGGTGGTATCATGAGGTCGGGCACTCTCTCGCCTCAGTGGCTGCCTTGTGTTGATGTCTGAGGATGAAACAGTTCCATGCTCAATCACAGAGGCATAAGGAATGTAATTTGTTGTTCAGGCCCAACTCTTACAAGCTGTTAGGCACACGCACAACTTCAGGCAAGTGGGTTGGAGAATGCTCATGGATCGAGTTGTCTGTAGACTTACAGATAAGCAAGGTCTTTGGGCAGGATTGGGGCCGTTTGTAAATTGGTCTTCAGCTTATTTCAATCACTGTGGATACACAGGGTTACCGCATTAACACATACGATTGCATTTGATATCTTAAATCTTTTTCTAATACCACTTCCCATTCTGTCTAGATGTGACCTTAGACTGGGGGCAAAGCTGGTGATGTGTATTAATTATACACTCTGAGTGAAATTTTATTTACCTGGGGGTGCTGCTTCTGAAACCAGATGGTCAACACCAGAGACCAGTGAATAGACTTACCTGATGAACTGATATAATCAGGGTCCAGGTTCGCCTGCTTTTATGGCTTTTCCTTTCCCTGAGCTGCTTTAACATTGTGACTTTAGTTGGCATTAAACTACCACTTCTGTGTTTTCTGAAAGGTTAAGAAAAAGCTAAGTATGGGCTTTAAAAAAGACACTGACAGGTTACAATATATCCACAAAGTGATGCTTAGAGAGTAGGCTTCATAACACCAGTAAATTCTCTGTTTAATGTTGGGGTGGATGAGAATGTGTATGGATGTGCTCTGCTGTACTGTTCCCTCCCTGTTGCTGTGAAAGCATCTTAATCTGAAAAAGCAGCAAGATCAAGTGCCCCTGAATTATTTCACATCTAACCCTGTAGTTAGTAGTTTGGAAACCGAATGGACTTCAGAGTGCAAAAAACGTGGGCATCTTTTATCTCAGTGGTAAGATGCCTTTACTGGTGTAACTGGAGGAAATATCTGTACTTTTTGTGTGGCTGCAAGTGCTGTTGCAGAATTAGCCACTGGGTTGTCGTAGCCTGTCAGGCCTGGGCAGTTGATATCATGCACAACTATAACAAAAAGGGTGATTAAAAAGCAGGTGACCACCCATAATGATAACGGGCTCTTGCCACACAAAAGAAATACCAATTAAGATTCTTATGAATTATTTACACATTATTACCTCCCCCCAATTAGGTTCAAAATCTAGTGTTAGCTTCAGGTCAGGGTTTTATGTGGGGATCTGTAACCCTTCTGAGCTGCACATGCACTCATTAGCTGCAGGCACATTTGCACATCTGCTGGATTTCTCTCCTATAGCTGCCAGTCTATTAAATAAAGACCAGGTTCCACCCTTGAAGCCCTGCTGCTGTGTTGCCTCCTACAGGAATGTGCCTTTTTTATGTTTTTATGTTTCTAAGCTGTCTCGGCCCGAGGATTCTTTCTCAGGTTTGAGGAAATGACCAGCTGTCAAATTAACAGTGATGGGGGTAGCTTTTTATTTTACTTTGATTTCAGGCAATTAGTATTCAGCCTCTAGCAGTAGTCTTATTATCCACAAAATTTTAAAGAAATCTGCAATACTCCGTGTGTGTGTGTGTGTGCTGCCAATATCTTCTGGCTGTGTGGAAAAAATGAGCAGTGTTTTTGGCCAAGTTTCACTGGTTATTTCTCTCAGGTGATGCAGAAGACTTTACAAAGGCAGTTTGACTGTGGAAGAAAAACCAACCAAACCCACAACAAACCATTACTAGTAATATCTACCTATTAAATGGAAAGTTCTCATAGAGTATTTTTGGTCTAAACATTGTTTGCATTGCATTGTTTGAAGCAAAAACAGAACTTGCCTTTGCATGTAAACTGTGTGTGTATGTGACCTAGAAATCACAAAATGCTCTGTTTTTCCCTGAAATAACTGAAGAGCAGAGCTAAGCATTCATTAGCTCTTTCTTCCCCAAATATTTCCATGTTAGCTACTTTACTGGAATCTTTTATTTGTTAATCATTTTTTGATTTCTATCAAAGTTCAGTGTAGTTGCACTGTTGAGATTTCAGGATGTGATCTTGTCTGGTGCCTCTTCCAGTGGGAGAGGCATGTATCAGAGAGGAAATGTGTTCAAGTACTGCTGCATTCTGTGGGTACTCTGCTGCTATTGGTTTGACCGCCAGAGCAATGTTACTTCTCTTTTCCTTAGTGAATTCTGGAAGGTCTTTTTCCTTTTTAACCTTTCTGAATTGATGAAGGAGGGGAAAACTGGGGAGGCAGACAGGTTACAGTGGAAAGTTAATCAGAAATCCAATCTTGTGACAGTTTTAACTGTACTACTGATGAGTAAAATATTCAAAATAGCAGGTTCTCGCTATTACTGGCATGGCACAGAAAGTTTGGGGTCAAACTGCTGTTACCAGTGCTTGGAAGCTCTCAGTAGTACAAAAGTTGCTGATATAATCCTGACAGCTCTGGGATTTTGCATTCCTTAGTAAATCCTGTCTCAGATGTCAGGGTTTGGATTTTGTTTTTCCCTTTTCCTCTTAACAGTATGTTTACAGGATTCACAACAATATCTCAGGATTTGTTCTTCTTGTAAAGCTGGTAAGAGTGATGTGGTTAATCTTCTTCACTGCATTTCAAATGTCTGCCCTGTTCCTCAGACTGCCTAAGTCAGTGTTTGGTATTAACCAATATACAACTCCTTGTTGTCTTCTTTGCAGCCTACTTTCCCAACTCTGTTTCATTTTTGTAATCACAGTGATACGTGTATTATGAATGTCACTTTTATAGTACCTAATCTAGTGTGGTATTAGCATAATCTCCTTTAGTTTTTATGTTCTTAAGTGGTTTTTTTCTTCACTCTTTTTTTAATATGAAAAAGATCCCATTGGGTAAAAGTTGAAGAAATTCACATATTCTTTTTAGTTCTCTCTTCTGGCTAGTGTCTTACCATACAGCAACAACTGCTGAAAAAGAAGGGCTGGCAGGAAGGCAGCTTTTTTTAGAGAAACCTGAGTTTACTGCACACAGTTCTTTCCATTGAAATGCTAAAAAGCAGAGCTTTTCAGCAGTCACTTCCCTGCCCATTGAAAATAGAGTTCCCTCTTCCTGTTATTTTATCCATAGATGCAGTATCTTACCATTTTTCAAATTGAATTTTGTAAGCCACTTATCTGCCCCCGATTTTAGTTTAGCCAAATCCAGGAGAATTTTATTGCTTCCCTATTGTGCCTTTGTTGACTCGCCCATTCCGTGTGATCAGCACGTTTCATCGCTTTACTGCGCTCTCCCCCCTTTTCATGTTGATAAAGTAAACAAAATCAATACCAATAATACAGTACTCCACAAGTCAGCTTCTTCCACTTGGGTCTGCCTGTAGTCAATAAGTTCATTCTGGCTCTCCTGTGCTCACTGCTTTTTATGCTCCCAAGCACCTCATCTCTTATGTCTCACATATTTATTAAAGTGAAAACAGGGCAGTAATTTGCAGCAGTCATGAGAAGCTGGGTGCTGCTTAGAGCCAGGTCTCCAAAAGGCTGAAAAAAGGGTTGTGGCATCTCTTTAAAAAGCAGATAAATGTATGGACGTTATCCCTAGTGTTTACTTGTAAAGAACAGAAGAGCATACCTGTTCCTTGTTTATTTATTCCTGTCTCCATATTATGAGGCTCTACCGTATAGCACATATATATATAGATACAGATATATATATATAAAAAAAATATGATGGGACATGATGATATTGGCTATTCCTGAGTATGACTGTTTGATTTTAATATCAATTGTCATGGTTACATGCCTCCATGATGATATTCTGTCAAGATCAAGCTCAAGATACCCTATACTAAGAAGGCAGGTTCCTGACATTTGTGCAAGAATGGCAACTTTTAACTTCAAGTAAGTTACAGACTTGTGGTTAGTCCTTGCATTGATTACTGAAGAAATTTAGGCAAACAACATCAAACTGCTGCTTTTGCTTTCTACAGAGCAGACTCAGCCTATTCTTCAAAATATTTAAAATCAGTGCAAAAATAAATGTCTTTAAAATCACAAAATATTATATTGCAGCAATGTCATAATTTTTTACCTGGCATTTAATAAGAAGCCTACTTAATATAAACTCCAGCTCAAATAAGAATTCTCAGTCGATGAATCTATGAGTGAAGAGCTTGTGAAAGCAGGAGAAAGATTTATGTATGCCTTTCTTTTTGCTAAAATGCATGAAAATATCTAGCATGAATGAATATGTTCTAGGAATTTAATTTTGAGCAAGGACTGGACCCTGACATGACAGTTAGTTACTCTTAAGGAGGATGCTTGGTCTTATTGTACCAGTCATTCTGTGAAAAACAAAACCAAAAATAGTGGGGCAGAGTCTACCCTTAGAAATGAGGAGTTTCAGTAAAGAAGAGAAAGTCTGGAAGCCAGGGGAAGGAAGCACCAAGATGTGACATAAACTGATTACAGTCACACTGTAAAGGAGTTTTATTTATGTCCCTTGAAATATAATATTTTAAGACAGCCTTCAGAAAAGGCTGAGAGATCCATATCTTCATGAAACCTATCCTATTATATCCAGTTGCAAGTACAAATCAAACAGAATTTCTACAATGCCCTTTGAACTCCATAATAAATTCTAGGTACAGAAGAGATGTTATCTTTTAATTTTCACAATGTGGATGTTCTCTTCCCATCTATAACAAGTTGATGTACTTTTTGTGTGATAGCAACAAGCCTGTCTGTTGGAAATAATGACTAAAATAACTTCTAGTGTAAAATATACTGGATGAGGTGCTGGTTTTCATGTCGCAAGCATTATGGGCTGAATTTATTTGCCTCTAATAAAAGAATAAAGTGAAGAAATTCTGTATTTATGTTTCACCAGAAGCAGTTTTCTGCCTAAAACTGTCTTGTATTTGATGTTTATCCAATTTAGTTTTAATACATTATTGCTATAGGGTGAACTGTTATTTTTTGTCATTATTTCAAGACTGTCTTCAAGGTCTCTGGACAAGGAAGAAACAGGGTAACAGCAAAAAGCCCAGTCTAGCCTTATGTAAACAAGTGTTTGCACTTTGACAGTTACTATTCTTATGGCTGTTCTCCCCCTGAACTGCACAGCTTAATTGTGTTTGTCAGCCAAAAAGAAAAATTGTTTTTTAAAGGTGCATTTGGGTTTTTCCTCAGGACAAGCCTCTTGGCTGTACTCACTGGCAGAAATGCCTCCTGCATTTTGCATCAGATTTGGACTGGAAGATCCATCCAGTCAGGCATCTGATTCAGTATTCTGTGCTCTCTTTCTGAAAATTCGATTGAAATGTTGAATTCCCTCTCTTCATAAACCCATCATTCACAACTACTGTGTTCTTCCATCCAGGAATCATCAGTGTCAGCATTGATAGGAACGAGAAGACTGACAGCCACCTCACTGAAAGCAGTTCTTGGCTTAGCAAACCTAAGTGTATTCAGTGTATTTCAGTGAAAATGCATATAATTTCCCTGATAAACCAGTTTTGAGGTGCCATATTTAGTCGGGAAATAAGATTAAAAATAATTTAGATACTGCCTCTCATAATTGCATAATGCATGACATTTAACACATATTTAACCAAAGTTTAGCTACCATTATAATTTTCTGTGCCATATTAAGTCACTACTGCTGCCAAAGTGGGCAAATACCTTGCACAGAGCACCTAAGTAGCTAGCTAAAGGGAATAACCACAACTTTACTACTTTGTGTATCTTAAGATATTTCAGTCCAATAGAATTTCACAAAGGAAGCAAACAGAAACTAAACTGTACTATGAGAAATATCCTGCCTGCCTTTTTAACAGTGGCAGACTATCAGTCCTCAAACAGGTCTCAGTTTTGAAATTTCCACTCAGTAGAGAGATGATTGCTGTTTAAAGTCCCACACTGCTCTTTAATCAGAAGGTAAATCCATAAGTGACGGAGGTCAAGAGCATCACAAGTCACTCCTGAGTGTTTCTGTGACACAGCAGAAATGAACCCTTCATTTTGAGGTTCATTAATGTCACAGTTGCATTGGTTGCTGGCTGTACCTTAAAATAATTCCTTTTGTTCCACATGTGCTTAGCCAGGTTGTGTCAGCTGCTTTGAGATTGTAATTGGATTAGCTGCTCCCAGTGAGGGACACTTCTTCAGTTTTTATAGCAGCTGACCTGCCTTATACACTGAATGGAGCTCTGTGGCTTTTTGGTCAGAGACAGAGTAAATTAAATCAGTCAGATTAAGTAGACTCTTACTAGTAAGGTGTTGTGTGGGTGCCTCCTGATCTCATATAAAACATGAAGAAAATAAAATTTTATATACTTGAAGGAGTAAAAAAATCTTACCCTGTATAGCACATTCTTTCTTTCTTACTAAGAAGCAATAGCATAAAGGCAGCTGCCAAGGACATAACATGTCTTTTAAAATGTAAATTGTTTAGGAATGAAGCACCTTTCATGAAGCAAAGATACTGACCTCTTTAAAGAAGCTTCTTTGAAACAAAACTACGCAGATACCATACGTCATTTCAGGGGAACTTGTAGGTGAACACTTAAAGCTTTCTCCTGTGATTTCCATAGAATTCATGGTAGATTATATTCCAGAATATATTATTTTTTGTGCAAATTACTAGAAATTGATTAAAAATTTAATAGGTACAGTGAATCTGAGTGGAGTTCCTACCTCCCCTGATATAAGAATGGAAATATTTTGACTAACAACCTCTCTTTCAGAAAATTGTCTGGTGCAGATTCTCTCTAGATGGCAGTGGAGCTCTTTCAATAATGATTCTGCTTCCTTCCCCCACCTTCTTTCTATTTCTTCTGGAGACTCATTTTCAGCTGTATTGCTCTATGATTTAACAGGGCTTTGATGCTGTGAGATGTTGGCGGGCACAAATCAGACTTTCTTTTCTAAAAGGATAATATACTGCTTTTTCAAAGTCAATTAACACTTAGGGCAAATGAAATGGGGAGAGCTAAAGGTCAATTACTAAAGGATGGCCACAAAAATTTTTCTGGTTTACACAGCATTCATCCAGGGATTGCAGATCAGTGGGGAAAGAAAGGAAATAGTAATTAGCTCATTTGATTTCTTGATGGTTACCAGCAAGATAGTTAAATACAGTTTATCTCTTTTATTACTATCAAGTGTGACTGGTGCTAATAATCATTCTGACCAGCTCCAGACCATGTTTTCTCAAGGCATTGTAGCTCCATCACAGTAGCTGCGAGGTTGTTGTGGCAATTTGTGCACCAGGCAAAGGTTAGCAGAGAGAATAGCCTTAATACTTCAGGTTTGGAGTGGAGTTAGTAAGCTTTGTGTGTAAAAGAAATATTGTCGCTGGGCAGTCCAGCTATTAAACAAAGAAGGGCATTAAAGGAAGGGAGACTGAGTGCCTTTTCCACTGTCATTCATCATCCTGTTTGAAACAAGCAGGTAAGTTAAAACTTGGCCTTTGGAGGTCTGTGGTGCACTTTCATTGGCTAACCACCAGCTTAGTTTTCATGTCATGACTGTGATGCTGTTTTACAGGTGAACCTCTGTGGATTTAAAGATTTGATCAGACAGGACCCCAGCTGCTTAGGTTTATCTGTCTTCATGTTGCTCATCTGAGTCACTCTGGCATAAATGATGCAAGTGAGTAGTGTAAACCACAAACATCTAAATCATTTTGAGATGTATGCCTTGTTTAAAAAAGGGAGGTTCATGTCAAGAGAGCATGCAGCTTAAAGGATCCCTCCATAAAAGCAGCAGTAACCTCAAATTTAAAGGACTGTTTACAACAAAGTGGGGTAGCAGATTACTCACTTGTCAGCTTAATGGTGATTACACATGAAAATGGCCAGCCTTGAATCTGTGCTCTCTGCTTGCCTTCTGTGTGTCAAACAGCTTTCCAGGCAAGACTCACACTTAAGATTGCAGTCAAAGTTCATTTCTATCTTTTTTAGAATAACTCTGCTGAGTTTAATAACCTTTTCTTCTGTGAATAAGGAGTTTCTGTTTGCAGTTACATGAAAAGAAAAAAAGGCCAGTGTTACAGGCAGCAGGAGATTATTTCAGGCCTGACTATTCAGAGGACTTTGCAAGACCATGAGGGCCAGGCAAAGCACATAATGAGCAAATTCCTTTGTGCTAAATTATTATTTGGGATTCTGAGTAGGAAAATACACTGTGTGTTGCACCTGACTTGCACGTAGGTAGTGACTTACCTGCTAGCTGTCAGCAGTGTTCATTTCAGTGCCTGAGACAGCAGGAGAAGTAATAACAAAGTGCTGGACCTAGAAGTCATGCTCCCTTGTTTTCTGGTGTGTCAGAGAGGCAAACCTCTCCCCAGCAGCGAGTAGCAGTGTGCAGTGCACTGCCTGCCCTCGCTACCTGCAGTCAGCAGCCTTGATCCTTTCGTTCTCAAAGCTCAGCAGCTCTGCTCTCTGCCGCAGGCACGGCCGCACGCCGCCAAATTTGTTTCCTTGAGTTTACCAAGGGAGGATCAAATGGGGATCTCTCTTCTTCCTACAGCTACAAACTCTGTCCCACTTGAAGGACATATGTGAAGCTTTGTCATGGCAGTGGCTGCTATTTTGTTGATGCCTGAGCTAGCTGGAGAGCACAGAGGCTGCACATTGGTTTGCTGTGCACAGACCAGTTCAAAGACAGACGTTTTCCTGGCAAACATGCATCCTGATGCCTGGGTGCAGTGTTTTCCCTGGACAGCCATGCTGCTGGAAAGTTGGCAGGCAGGTACTGTAGCTGTGGAGCTGCAGGGCTATTTTGGCAACGTGTCTGCAGGTAGCAGACACTGGACCAAATTTCTGAGCAGGTTTTACAGCACGTGTAATCTAAGTGCGTCTGTGGTACGTTTTACTCTGATTTCATGTTTCTCTTGTCATATCTATTTACCTTGCAAAAGGTTCGTTTGGGGCAGACAACAGGATATTTTTGGACTGCTGAGCGCCCAGGAAACCAGGGCAGGTTCATTGAGCACATTCAGGTCAGTTGTACTGTGTCTACAACTGATCTGCAAATGTAGCAGAACACAGTGCAAGGGATACGCATTGTGAAGAAATCACATTTGTCTTCTTGTCCTGGAAGAACACCAGCTTTGCTGAGGTGGCCTCAGAGATGTCACTGTGATAACTCTAAAACAATTTTGGGAGCAGCCTTCCATGTGTGAACCATGTTACCACAGTATCTATTCTATTAGAGAGCAAGAAATTCCAGCAGTATGCCTGTAGATATACAAACAGGGAGATACTCTTCCCCACAGTTAGTAGAATTGTGAGACTGACTCCCTTCCTTCCTTTTGTGAACTTACTTTTGTTCTCCATTGAATGAGATAGCATCTATCCTGCACTAATAAAGGAAAAGGAAATTTGGATGCAACTTCTGTATTTGCAGCTTTGAATTGGGTAAGCTTGTGTCAACAGCTGTTCTTTACTTCAGCAAAATCAGGAAACGCAGAGATGAGCAACAATAAAAAGAACCAAAAAACCCTGGGTGATCAAAAACAGTCCCTAAAGCTTTGTGTATAATGTCTTTCCATCTGAGCCAGCATCCATTGAAATAAATGATAGCTCGTTTTCTCTACTGTCGACAGAAACAGCTTCAGGCAAAATTGGCAAGGTATGTTAGACCACGGTTTCCCAGTGTGTAATGTTTTAGGGAACTCACTCTCCCACTCAGCATATAGAGGGTGAAATCCACTGTTTTACGTAGAGTAAGCAAGGAGACATAGATAAACTACAAGCTTTTAGCTTATTGGTATTGATGTGTAGCAAGAATTAAAACATGAAATCTGTCCTTACAAGCTGATGCCATGATTCACTTCAGGCAATCTACCTTAACAGATGCCCAAAACCCAGGATGGTTTATGGCCATTACCATTTATGACTCTTCACGGTCCCTCTTGGGACCCACTCAGATCAGAATCTTTCAGAAAACGTGCTTTTTATTCTGGAACCCAAACAGTCATGTAGATGTAGCGAAGTGATTTTATAATTTGGAAAAAAAAAGTCTGCAAAAACTCAGTTAGTAATGTATTTGCACTCCTTGTCTCCTTGATTCCTGGAAATAGGGAAATAGAGAAATAGACTTGAACTATGAATATGTGTTCATAGGATATTTCTTATATTTCAGTATTTACAGTGGACTGTAAGGAAAATGAGTTTAAAATAACAAAATTAATATTTCATTTCTCTTCATTTGATAGAGGGGGTTTTTGAGCTTGACAAGGCTCACTAATTAATTTGCTCTTCAGGTTAGAAAATATTTCTTCCAATTCTATTCAGGCTCTGAAAGAAACAGCATTTGTGTTCCTTGGACTATGCCTCCCTGCTGTCCTTGCCTCTTATAAATAGAATTGTCGGAAAAGGATACCAATGGATTATTGGAAATTATTGTCTGTGTGTTTTGGTGGATATTGGGCTACTGTGATAAAGTCAGTAGAAATCCAGAAAGCACACAGAACTTAAATCCTTCTTTTTTTTTTTTTTTTTTTTTTTTTTTATGGAAAGTGTGTTTATGGAGAAGGCTTTTGGTAGTTTCTTTTCCTTGGATGCATCTAGAAGACAGAAAGGAGAGAACTTTTATTTTCCCTGTTGTGGTTGTTGTTTTGCAGACAAACCTCGAAAAGAGAAGGGAAGAAATTTCAATGGGAGATTTCATGGAAGTGTTTTGTCATCCTCACATGACGCAACTGCCAGCAGACTGATTTTCTGTAATGAGCATGAATGTAAGGGGGAACTGAAGACCTTTATCTGCTATAAAGGAAGATTTTAATAAAAAATGAGCTTCATCTTTTGTTCAAGTCAGCCCAAGAAATGGTTTTTAACCTGTGTGGAAAAAACTCTTGATGTATTTATGCGCCCGGTGGCCAAAAGAACGCAAAATACTGTTGGAGCAGTTCATTATTTACTCATAAAATTGAGTTCACTGTGAGCCACATATTGAATGATGCTGGATTTATCTTATGGAATTCATACGGGGTTTATATCACATTCCCTATGGAAAGATAAGCAAGGAAGTTAACCATACCTTCCTTGTCAAGTTAGTTTCCCTCCAGATACAAGTTAGTTTCAGAGGGTGAAATCCTGTATTCCCACACTGTTAAAGAAGAGATCAGTGGCCTTCTCTCTTGACAAACTTAAGAAAATCTGTGAGATAGTTAATTTGTGTTACTCTTAGCTGAATGTTACATCTTCCATCGTGTGTTTGGAAACAATTTTTTTAAGGGAGGAGCTTTTTACTTCCTTATTTCTTCCTTTTTAAAATAATACTGTAAAGAATGATGTGCAAGAGAATATAGATTGTGTCAGAGTCCTTTCAGATTCAAAATGTCAATATTTTCTTCTGCTACAATGGTTTAATTCAGAGGAGTCTTCTTTTGGTAAGGGATTTGTATCTCTTTAATGAAACTGAAGAGCATGAAATGTGGTTTCCCTTCTTTCAAATGAGGCCAATTTTAGCGAAATAAAATGAGACATGAATAAATTGTTGAAGTCACAGTGCATGAAATTAAGAGAGCTCTTGACTATATTGGCAACAAGTTTTCTCTCTAGTGTTTTGATGACCATGTAGCTAAGTGGATGTGGGCTAATTGTGAAGAGTGGGTTTTTTGTTTTGTTTTGGTTCCTATGCCTTTGACAGATATATTGGCTTCAGGTTATTTTGCAGATTCTCTGGTCCTGATCCCACAGGTGTTTTGAGGCAGGTGGAGCCTCCTGGCTCCAGCCAGGTTTTCTGTGTATAGAAGCACAGGGTTTTTTGATTTAAGCATCCCTCCTTGTGATGTGTTGGGAAGGATGGTCAGGAATAGAGACTGGACAGAGCTAGAGAATAAAGCAGATATTTACTGAAAGACCTTTAAGGGTTCACCCAGGGCAGGACAAGAGCCTGACCAGGGATACAGCCAAGGTGGACCCAAAATGGCCACAAAATGGATGGCAGGTCATGAGGTCTTATACTTTTATAAGCTTTGGTCCATTTGCATATTTGGATTAATTGTCCAGTTACAGCTTCAAGTTGTGAAGTCCCGTCCTTGTTTTCTCTCTTCCGCCCACAGTTGTTTGTGCTTCTGGGCCTGAAAACTTGTACTGGTTGTCCTTGGTCTCCAGCAGGAAAAGGGATTTGTTTTGTCTCCCTGCTCTGTGAAGAGAGCTGACTGACACTGAATGTGAGGCTCAGAACTGCACCCCTGGGCAGCACAGAATCTGAAAAACATGAAAGATAAAACTTAAGGTATCAATCCCCCCTTTAGTGGCTTGACAAGGCCTTTTCCTTGTTGAGTCTCTATTCTAAATACCTACTAGTAATAGATATTCAATAACAGATAAGTATCTAACAGTAGTAAACAACTAACAATAATAAACATCAAAAATAATAAACATCTAACAACAGATAAGTGTCTAATAGTAAATAAAGGTATGGTATTGTAATAGTAAATAAAGTTATGGCAGGCAGGTATGTTGAAATCAACAGGGCTCTGCACAGCCTCCTGTCTTTTCTTGGACACAAAGCATGGCAGACTCAGAGCTATTTGTCAGGATTTTTGAAAATTTTCAGTGCAGTTGTGAGTTCCTCATCCTCCAGGTGTGATCTAGTGCAATGCAGTGGGGTGAGGTAACCTTGGCAAAGGGCAAATACCCACCCAGCCTCTCTCTCACTTCACTTCCTCAGCAGGGCAGGAATAAAAAATAAAAAAGGATGAGAAAGCTGATGGGTCAAGCTAAAGACAGGGAGATCACTTAGGAGTTGGTATTGCAAGGAAAAGAGACCTTAACAGATGAATTACTAGAATTACTCTTTTATTGCCAATTTAAATAGAGTTGTTAGAAAAAAAGGACAAATTTTACCATAATGCCTGTCCTTCCATATCTCCCAAACTCAGCTCTGCTTCTTTATTTTTCTACCCCCCGCACAAGGAGGTATATCAAGTTCCAAAAATTTTCCTTTCAGAATTACCTCCCAAGAAGAGCTCTGCTTTTTTTCTGAAGTAAATCACAGAACACCCTCAAAGTCCTCTAGCAAATTTTACATTCTTCCATGTCTTCCAGAGATTCAAGAATGACAGAATTCTGCAGGAAAAGAAGAGCAAGAAATTAAAAGGATTTTTTTTTTAAAAAAGAGGCCTTAAAAATGGGTGAATAAAATCAGTCAAATTCAAATAAATTCAATAGGGTAAACAGTGAGAAAGGGACATTAAACATTCTAAAAATTGAAAACTAAGAGACAGTAAATTTCAAAATTCTACCTTTTTGGACTATTTTGGATGTATTTTTTAAAACAGAAAAGAAGTCCTGATTTTCTGCCACCAAAGAAGGCAAAAAAACCCTGCCAAGAGATGCTTTAATGAATACAGCACAAATTTTGAATGAGTACTCATCAGAACACAAGAGAATTCTAACATTTTTGCGGTATAGAACATTTCTGCTTTAAAGAACTTTACCAGGTGTCAGGTTTTTTTGAATTGTAACATTTCCTCATTCATTTAGAGCTGGGTGTGTGTCTGAGCTCTGTTTCAGAAAACGAAAAGAAAAGTTTCACACTCTTGATCACTGTAAATGTGTGATTTAGGAATCCAATGTTTTTAGAACTATATTAGCAATATGATACTGCTGTTGGACTTCACTTAGAGACCCACTGACTTCCGTGGGATTGCAGTGCTGCGCTGCTTTGGGACCCAAATCACAATCTCCCTGAAAGCAAAGGGAATATATTGATTTAACCAGCTGAAGATCTGGCCTCACATGCACACAACCCTACCTATTTAAATCAAAATTCAGTGTCTATTGTGGAGTTCTGGTGGTTTTAGAGATATATCTCCAGCCATGGTTACATGGCCACAATTTGTCTTGGTGTTCAGCATAAGACTTCCAACTTAAATTGTTCTTAAACCTGTTCTATATTGTTTTAGTGGAGAGGATGGGAAAAGACTAACTTTTCTTGGTGAGGGTGGAGTGGGAATCTCTGAGGTATGTAAAGAGTGTGGCAGAGGAGAATATAATTTGTTCCTCTAGCTTAAACATCTGTCAGTGTAAGCCTGACTGTAATGTGGTAACTAAATGGCAAATCAGAAACCCCTGTCAAAAATGCTCAATCTTGGAAATTAAATATCACTTCATGTAAGAGAAAAATGACGGTAGATCAGAAATACTGATGCACAAGAATGGAAATAATTGTGATTTCTATGAGAGGATTGCTACTTTGCAGGATTTAAATTGCATGCAAACTGGATTTTACATCTCTAATTGAAGATGTGTTGCCTTAGAGGCTCGACTTGACACTGACAAACTTCAACAGAATACAAAGACAGGAAAATGGGCTTTTGTTTGCCTTGGAAGTGATTAACAAACTCATACTGTGATCTTCCTTTTCTTCCTAGGAATGCCAGTGGGATGATAAGGTTACTTCTGGGGGAGATTAAAGGTGCCAGTTACACAGCGGTGGTAAGAGGTATTGAAACACCAACAGGCCATGCAGAAAGACTCCCATTTCCCAGAGAAAAACCTCTTATTTTCTAAGACTATAACAAGTACAAAGGAGGATTTTGGAGTGATGATATTCATGAGGTTTTCTTTTTAATGAATAAAATTCATTCCAGAGAAGGCATAAGATGTCGGATAGATTTTATTATTTAAAACCTTTTGCTCATTAGATTAGATGTTTTGCATGCACTTAGGAGAGCTTCATCCTGCATAGACATAATTTGGGAATCATATCATTTTTTGAGACCATATAGCAATGTTTATTACTCATATTTATTTATATTATTTATAACTCATAATTATTAAAATACAGTATGTGTTGCTGATTAATGGGCTTTTCCTGTTTTTTTTTTTTCTTCTTTCAAGGACCCTGTGTATTTTCCTTTCTCTAATTTGTACATTTTTTTTTAACTATTTTTTAAACTTTTGTTAATATTCAAATGGCAGAATAGCTTTCTCCTACATGTGGTAGAATCACTTATTTTTTCAAAGGAATTATTGCTAGGTGATACAAGATGATTTAATTTCTAGGGGATGAACACTTTATCAATAAAAGTTAAGGCATGATATAAGAAGATAAAAAGATGGTGTGAATTGTAAAAACAGGGTGCTGTTAGATCAAGGACATTGTCCAATGCTGAGTTGTCTTTCCTGAAGCTGGTTTTGAACAGAGTCAAATTTTTTGTCTTTGTCTTTAGATGCACGTGAAAGAGTATCTTACTTATTGTTATTACTTTATTATATACTTATTTTTATTGCAGAACTATCCTTTGGTATTATTTTGCTACTGGTTTATACAGATAAGCAAATTACAGAAACCTTTTCAATAAAAGTGAACGCTCATGTTAAGGGATGCATAGTGTCTCCTAGCCTGGGGGCTGGAGATGCAAGAATTCCTTTCTGTCCTAGGTCACACACTCAGTTTCTTCTGTTTATTTGAGAAAGGCAGGAGACCAGCCAGAAATTGCAAGGTAAGCAGGATTTTCAAGTGGTAGTTTTGAGAAATGAACAACAATAATGTGCTTTTGAGACCATGGGATGATAACAGTTTAGGGGGTTTTCTAGAGGATTTTTTGTAATAAAGATATGTTTTCTGACTGTAATCCTGAGATTTATATTGACAGTTTTATCACCTTGTCTTGTCCCTTTTCTGGACAGGGAGAGAAATATTTGTAATAGAGCAGACCTGTAACAAAAAGTAATGCAGGGCTGGTTGCTCAGCACATGCATTTCCATCTGACTGCAGCCAGGGATGAATCAGTGGGTTATTCATGCCCTGTCTAAAGTAAATTTGCTTTTATGAAGTGGCAAAAACAGACATATTCTCAGGATGACTCTTCAGTTGTGTGGTGCACCAACAAGGGCTTCAGTGACTGAGATGTCATGGATCTGATTAAATCCTAGGGACTAAAAAGGCTCAAAACCCCCTTGTTATAATTCTATGAAAATCAGATTTTGTCTCTTTACCTGAACTGGTTTTCACTATACCCTGTGTGTAATCCTGTGATCTCTCAGTTTGCTGAGCCTCAAGTATGAGTAACCCTTAGGTTAAACATACCTTATTACAGACATACTACTATCAGCCCCACTGAAGTATTCCATTTAACTACAAATGATGAAGAAAAGAAGACAAAATTCTGGAGCAGCAACCCTTGCTTTGTCAGGGGAGCATGTTGTATACACATCTATTACTGTTATTAAGCCAAATAAAAAAGTCAGTGCAATAATATTGTGAATTTTCAAAAGAAAAATTCTTAAGTTGTTCAATAGGCATATAAAGACCATGTTTCACACTGCAGACTTACTGTAAGTACAAGTGCCCCTCTAAAATGAAGTACTATTAGAAAAGGCACTTGCTAGCTGCATTAAATAAAAATACCTTAAAAAATAAGAATACAGATGCAAATAGACTGTCTGCCAGCCTCTCACAGAGGAAACCATGAATGTGGCAGGTCTCCATGCTGTAAAACAAATCTAAACATAGCACAATGCATTCCATCTTTGGAAAAAAAAATATTTGGTTTTGATGAGGTTTTTTTTTTGCATTTATGCATGCCTTCAAAGTACAAGAAGGGAAATTTATTTTGGCTACAGGTAATAACCCCAAAATTAACATTTTTCTTCTTAAAGCTCTGTCTTAGGGTGACCTTATGATGCTTGTATCCCCAGCTGTCCGTTCTGTTTGTTCTGCACCTTTAAGACTGGTTCCAGGAGTGAAGAGGATGAGAACAGCAAGAGGTTTTATTGTTTAATATTATTAATTTTTTATGCTTGTGAATACTTTGCTTGTTAAATAAAAAGTTTTTTTCCACCTTTTTCCAAGGTTTTTCTCCTGAACAGGTTGGGGGAGGGGCCACTTGAATTTCATTTCTAGAAAAGACCACTTCAGAAGTTTCCTCCCAAAATTTGCCCTAAACCAGGACAAGCTCCTGCAAGCAAACAGAGAGAAATTGTTTGTAGAGATATGATATTTCATGTCAGCAAAATTTGAGATTTTATTTATATTTATCCAAATAATCTTTATCCAAGTTGGGAATAATTTGTACCTATAATAATAGGTTGTAAAAATCGTTGTTCTTTCTTTAGGTAATATTCCTAATTTCTGAGAACTGTTGTAGTTTCAGGGAAAACCCCAGCAAATACAAAAAATAGCAGAATGATAAGAATTATGCACCTTATATAAATTTTATCGTTTAATCAACATGCTACTCCTGCATCTACAGCTTAGCATATTAATTACAGATAATGCTTTTTATAATCTAAATTATATTATGATAGGTTTTTAGAGTGCAAGGTGATGATTACGTTGAGAGCCTTACTTTGTGTAAAAGTATTTGTTTTTCTAAAATATCCTGATTATGGGTCTTTTCCCAGGAAGGGAGAGCTAAAAAAACCACTCTAACCTCTTCAAAGGAAAGGGATACTTAAAAAAATAGAGAGAAGTTATGCATCTACTCCCTCCCCACACCTAGGTTGGATTCCTTTGACTTGCATCTTGAAGAAAACCTTTTCTTTCTGAAGGTGGGAATTGAATCTGTGCTACTTCCTTCCCATTCCCTTTGGAAGAATATATATTGATTTGTTGCCTTGCCATACCTTCATTTAGGTATACCTTTTTTTAGCTTCTTTGAAAAATAACTTTAGTGATGCAGAGGCTTCCCTGAACATTTTTGTTGTTGTTGTTTTAATGACATAAGGTTCTTTGAAGATTTTCGCTAAGTTGTTTGAGACTTTCGAGGTTAATTAAAAAAAAAAAGAGGTTGAAACTGTCTGGTAGTCACTTGTTTATTCTTTTTGTTTGGGAAATGCAGATGATTTAGTTTCTGTTGGAGACTCTGTGTGTTCCAGGTCGTATATATTAGGTTGGTGCTTACTACAGCATGTTAAAAAGCAAAGTTGTTTCACTTTACCTCAGCTTCTAGATTCAGTAAATGAATTATAATGCAGGTCACATAGAGTATGGACCTTTAAGTGGAAGTATATTTCAGATAGAGAAAAGAACCAAGCCAGTAATTGGAATCCAATTTACCACGTGTTGACCGCAGCCAAGGAATTTATTAAGTCACTGTAGCAGGGTAGCACAGTGAGATCACATTTGTTTGACGTTTTGGCCAAGTCTGACAGATGTTTTCAACTCGTTGTCAATCTCAAATATGTTTTAATGAGTTTCAAGTGGCCAGAGCTCCCCACTGCAGATGTCATTGTTACTGAAACCATGAAAAGAATCTCTGGGGCAGTGACAGAATGGAAAATTGTTTTGAGTAAATTGTGTGTCAGAAGAAATGCTAACTGATGCCACAAGTACTATTCCAGAGGATGACCCTCACCTTTTCAGTAAGCTGAGCTGATGCAAAATCAACTGGGTTTATGGGAATATCCCAAATTATAGAAGAATTTGATTCTCAGAAATATAAGTGAGATTTCGGAAGAATCATTCAAGGTTTTCTGCTCATTCTTCTTTCTGTGCTACTCAGAAAAAAACATTTGTGGAACAATCATTTTTTCTGCTTCCACATCTGTGTCTGGGTAAGACACAGAAGCTTATTGAGAAATAACAACCAATTTTTTTTTTTATATTGGGCTGGGAAGAAATGATGTTGACCCTTCAATTGCTAGAGTATGGTAGAGTCAAAACAGATCAAGTGGAAAGCTGCTCTTGGTAGCACTTGTGTAGTTGGGCAGGAGAGATGCACTGCAGAGCACATCAGTGGCACAACTGAAACACAGGAGGACACCAGCAGTCCATTCCTCACTGGGATAAAATTTATTGAATTCTCTGCTGGCCAAAAGACCAAACCAATGTAAAATGAGTTCTGGGTAAACCCAGTTTTGGTAGATTATTGTGAGTACAGTAAACCTTTTTATTAAAACAATCTCTTCGTTTTCCATCTACCCAAATGAATATATTTTTCTGTTCTTCCTAGCTCTTATTTTTGCACAACATATACAGTGTTGGAAGTCTAGTATGTAATAGGATATATTTTGTAATTTGATGTATTAAAAGTTGAGTAAATTTACAAGAGACCACTTAGTATGCTGAATGGAAAAGTTCATCTATTTAAAACAAGAGCAGATTTATCCCTGAGAGAAGATAAATTTTGAACACAAATCATTATTATCTTCACTGGTCAGCTAGATGTGAGTATCAATATATCATTTAACTACTTAGTTTAAAGCCTGACTGAAATGTCATTAAATTTCCCATCGAAGTCTCAAAAAACAGGTCCTGGAAATTCATCATTTAGAGGTCTATTAGTTACAGTAATACTTTACTTAATGTATCCGTAGGTTTGAAACAACAACTTTGTTAAAATACAGCTGTGTCTGGGCAGTTCCTTCCTTTTTTTTTTTCTTTCTTTCTTTTTTTTTTTTTTTTTAGGGTTTTGTTGTTGTTTTTTGGGTGTTGTTTTACTTTGTTTTGTTTTGGGCTTTTTTGGTAGTATTTTTTTTCTGTGTTTCTTTGTCATCTGAGCAACTCATACAGATGGTGAAAAGCTTTTCATAATAGTCAGAAGAAAATGTTTTGGAAGGATGAACCTGTAGGTTCTTCATTAATAATCTTTGTTGTCATTCATACTGGTCAAGGTATTCTTTGTCAAAGGGAGTTCAATATTGACCAAGGTATGACATTCAGTTTTATGTGAGAATTGCTTGAAATTGAGCATGTTCTGAAACATCCTTTTAAAATGTAAATAACTCACTAACAGTGCTACCTAGAAGCTCTGCCTGCTTTAATGACTGTATAATGTCAGGGCAAAGAAGGAAGAATTTGTTAGGAAGAGAAGATGGCCACAGCATTTATTGGTTTTAGGGATCACGTTAAAAAATTGTGCCAAATTTTATCTCTAGTTTGCCAAGTGAACCTGTACCAAAATATTTTTTCAGAGTATTTTTATTAATACCAAAACCACACAAATGCATTTCTTGCAAAATGATTTGAGTAAATGTCTGGGATATACCTAAAGTTACAGTGTATAGACACTCAGAAGGAAAGAAACATTCAGAAGAGAGCTGGAATACATTTCTCATATATCGAGGCTATCAAAAAGACCCCAAATTTATCAAAGGGTTTATTTTAGTTTCTTAAATAACTGTGTACGTATAGAAGGATATAATTTAAGAAATTACTGTATATTAGGTGATTTAATTTCTATTTTAAATATCATAATGTCACTGAAAATTGTTCCTTAAGCCAAGCTCTTTAAGAATATGGCTGTTGCTTACGTTGTTTGTTTAAACTACATAACTCATTTTTGGGCTTTTCTTCTTCCATCATATTATATGAAGTACACTCTCTTCATGGCTGGAGAATGTGAGAATGAGAAGTTCATGACCAGAGGTACTACATAAATCCATGACACTTCCTTCCTTCAGCTACAGTGGAGAAAATAAATGCTGAAGTGGTTGCAGCAGGTTTGGAGGTAAGAAAACAAACAGACTAAGTGCTGTTTCCAAATTTTAATATTCCACTGTATAGTAATTTATAACACCACTCTTAGGTAATCACAACCTATCAAAATCAAGTACACAATTTATTACTTTATCTTAACCCAAAGAAAGGACAAATTTCCAATCTTTTAAATCTGTTTCACTGCTCAGTTCACCTGTTCAGATTCTGTTAAGTTGTCTGGAAAGCTTACATTAAAAAAAAAGCCAAATTGCTTTTTCACCACCATAATTCAAGGACAGTATATTCTGACTCAGTTGCTGTGAAAGCATCTCTCTGAGAAATTCAGCATTAGAAATCTGGGTTCATGTTTTCACTAGAATAAACCACGCTTTGTGCTTCAGCTTAGAAGAAAACCCAAGCATTTTCCTGAGAAGGCCCTGGTGCTTTTGAAACATGTGCTGATTAGTAGTGGTGTGTCACCAGCTGGAACTACTTGAACTAGAGAGCACTTTTTATTTTTCCACTCTCCTTTGGTAGTTGGCAAGTATATTTTCTGCTTGTAATCAATGATTTTTGTATTCTGAGTAATATTTTTAAGTAAGAAGAAATATTATAGCAGCTAGAGAAGATATTGATTTTAAGCAGAAAATACCCTTTCCAAATGCCACTCTAGATGACTGAAATAAAAAGAATATCTGTGACATCACTAAATATGGCCAATAGACCTGTCACTTGGTAAAATAATGAACATGAGCAAATGTGGTTCTTAATTTGTCTTCTCTCTGAACCGTGGCACACAAACAAGGATAGGATGGATCAAAGGAGGCGTCACATACAAAGACCAATCTCCTGAGCTAGTAAGTGGAAAAATCCCGACTGGATATTGCATAACAGAGCATCAGGAGTTCTGTTTTGTTTTAGGAAGAGAAGTGGAATGGCAAATATAATTTTTACCATCCTGAAGGCTAACAGGTAGTTAACAGCCCGTGAATAACTACATGTGTTGCTGTATAGTTCCACCACATCACAGCTGATTTTACTTCAGTCTATCCACCACGGTCTTTCTGAGGACCATAACCTGTATTTCATGTGATCCTTGTCAAGAATACATTCTTTTAGCTACTAATAGAAATGCAAGACAAAGAGTAATGAGAGCAAATCTCTTGCAGGTACTGTGTCCAGCTGAGAGCCTGCTCAGATTCACAGAGGTCAAGAGAAAAGCCAACTCTGTTCTGGTTACTTTTTTTAATCATAAGTGCTATCTGGCTTAAAGTATCTTTGTTACCATCCAGAAGAACTAAACAGATTTTTTTTCTGTTTACAAACTTTACCTTGTGAAAGCTCTGGCAATAGGCAGATGAATGAGAAACTTCAATTTTTTTTTCTGATATATGGCAAGTTTGGAAATATCTTTGCATTCTTGAGGAAAAATTACTTTCTAAACTGATGGACCAGCAGTTTCTAGACAAGTAATGTGAACTTGCCCAGTGACAGTCTTATTAAAGTCTTACAAATTGCAGAAATCTCAGAGAAAGTGACTTGAAAATTATCAGTGATCTCACTCCTTGAAAATTATGAAGCTCAGCATCTAGATTTTAAGTAGAAGCTTAAATCTGCTTACCAACAAAAACACCAAAGCAATAGCTTAGCATCCTACCATGTCCACAGCCTGGTTGCTGCATTTTGAAGTACTTGGAACACAAAAGTCTTACCTCCCATTTCACTCCCAAGAGCTGTACACCCCGTAGCTGAATCTAGAAATTATGAATGTAGGAACATCATAGGAAGAGCTGGTGAATGCATGACCCCCCAGTTCTCTCCAAAAGATGTATCTGTAAGATTTTAGCACTGTCATAAATGATTTTCTCTGTAGCCCCAACCATCTATTTAAAAATTGCTTCTGCCTAAATTTTATAGGTGGGAGGTCCATGGGAACTGGCCTGGTTTCCTTTTCTGCAAGTGGCCCTGTGCTTCTGCTGAGTATTTTATGAATTATAAACAGGAAAAGAAATACACTAAGTATATACAGTGAAGGAACTGCTGCATCAGCCTCTGTCCATTCAGGGGTACTTCTCTGAAAAAAGAAGTGAAATATAAACTGCAGCCTATTGCCAGGCATTTTTATAAGTTTTAACCTGTGATGTGTGACCGAATTTCACAAAAAGAAATCTGTCGCTATGTCAGTGATTTTCTGCGTGAGCAGCAAAGGTGAATTTCCATTGAATTAGCATCATCTGCACAGCTGGTACCAGATGACTGACAAGGGAAGATGGAACATGCATGACCAATGGTGTTGTTTTGTGATCTGTAAATGTTAGTAAATCTCTTGTAACTACTGACTGACTCCTCTGTTTGCCATTGAGCAGCTTTGGTGTGCCTGCTCCTGTGCTTGGCAAAGGTCTTGTCCTCTAATCACATGAACATTTCTGGTTTACTTCTATTTCTGTCCTTAATCTGAGGCTGGTTTTTAGGAAGCAATGACCTGCTGCAGATGAGGTGGGTATCTTTTCAGAATGCCATTTCTTTTCCCCATGAGTGGCTTTGTGCTCTAGGAAAACTACACAGGTGCTGCTTACCATGGAATGTGTTCAACCTTGTTTCGATGACTTTGTTGGTGTAGAATTTATGTAGTATATCAACAGAGGAAAACAGGCCCCCAGATAGTTAGGAGACACAAAATATTAAGGCATAAGGAAGTGCAATCTCCTGCCTTTCTTCTTTGGCTCTCAGTATTAGGGAGTCTTTGCAATGAAGTTAACTCAATAGAGTAAAGCTGGCTCATGACGTTTCTCTGCATTTTATTTGAAGCAGAAGGCTGATGAGCATTTGAATATGTGACCATCTTGGATATGTAAGTTTTAGAGCAAAGAATTAATGATGTTTTATAACCTCAGTGGAAAGAAGCTTCAGTAGGCTGTGTTGAAAAACCCTCTTTTGATATTTGAAAATGGAACAGCCAAAGAAAGATTAAAAAAAAAAGCTACAGGCTTCCTCTTGCAAGCTTTCATAAAAAGGTGAGATGAAAGAGAGCAGATGGATTTATCTTTTTGCTTAGCAGCAAAACTACGAATCATATTCATATAAACAGATCTCTCAGCCAAATATAGCTTGACAGTAATTCTGTAAGATTTATCAAGTCAAGGGAAGTGATTAGGTCTGATGTCAAATAATATGAAAATAGGATATCTCATGTGATTTCAGTATTTCAGACTTGAGTCCATTAAATAAAATTTCTCATGAAAATGCTACCCTGTGTTGCAAAAATTTTCCTCTTCATATATTCTTCACACTGCTGCAAAATTCTCATACCATTCAAATTCTCATTTTCAGTAATCTTAAATATTACTGAAATAATTTTTGGAGCACAGATAATATTGTGAATTTGAGTTTTTATTTGATGAAAGGTGAATTTTATTGGTCAAGGTGAATTTTAAGCTTTTGAGAGTTTTCTTGGATATAAATCCAAAAAGGTCTGTTTTACACATTAAGGCTATGTAAACAATACTCTCTTGAAATGGAAAAGCTTCAGACAGAACATGTGGTGTAAGGTATTAAATAAGATGCATCACAGTCTTGCTTTCGTCTTTCTGTAACACCCAAAAGTAAGTCTGCAATGCCATAGGGAAAAAAAAGAGGCATTTCCTGTTTCATCAAGGCTCTCAGATGTAATTAATTCTAATTCATTCTAATGAAATCTCTCTAAGCCTCTAAAATGGCAAATTTCTATTTATTGAGTTCTACAAACCGTGTGTTTAAATGGAGCTAGGTTCCCATGCACTGTGTCATGCAAGCTTCTAACTCTTGTGGAGTCAGTAGGAATCAGATGCTGAAATGCTTTGGTAGGTTTGACTTCTTTTACAGGTTTCGCTACATGTAGAATTCAGGACTTAATTGTTTACCTAAGTCCTGTTTTTATGAGTGATTTAAAGACAGCTTGAACAAAATGACAATAATAAACCTGCCTTCTCAAAATCATGTATGTACCTAAATCCTCTTGATTTTACTGCAAGTTGAGTAGGTAAATGACTTCTGGATGTGATTACTTTTAGATTTTTCATGTTAGTTTCCAGCACATATTAAATAAGGGATATGTGGAAGAGTTTTATTGCTTTGTTTACTTGTATTATCTCTCATTACTATTGTATTATCTCTTGTACTATTTGAAGCACAGTGTACTTTTCAGAAAGCTTTACGTGGTTTTTGTAATATTTGATTCAGCTGTCACATGCCTCTGAATTGATTAATTGATAGCCCTAACCACAGCACCAGAAGAGGAGGTCCTTGCTGATGAGCCTGGAAAATCAGGCCTGAGCATGCAGTGTGCAGTGCTAGGGGAGGTGCAAAATCTCATTTACAAAAACATGGCAGGTGGGGGCAGCTTGTGCACGAGAAGAGTACTGGGCATGCCAGGGAAAAAAAAAACTGGCACTGAAATCTGTAGAAATCTACTTCAACTATTGTTGTTGAAATGCACAAATTCTGCAAACTGAGTGCCCAGTTGTAGGAGCTGTAACAAACCTTGTGAAAGTTGGGGCTTTGCTGACATTACAACACCAAGTCATGTTTGTTCAGCTTGAAGCTGATGACTGTGATTTGGCAGGAAAGAAAAGGATACCAAACCTGGCAGGTTCTTTTTAATGACACTGATCTCAGGCAGAGTAACTTCCTTCCTAGTTATACTGAGGAATAAAAATCAAGAATTTTTGTAATGAGTATGAAATCTGTGGGAACATGAACAGCATTAGTGCTGCTAGGAGGGTCTTTAGGGAGAGGATGATTAATTGCAACCCTTCTCAGTGACCTCTTTCCCCATGGAAAAACTGTGTTATTAAGATTAGATTGCCGTGGTCTAGGAATGGTATTCCCCAGTTTAGTGTTCCCACTGAAACCCTCCAAACCCCCCTGGCCAGAACCAGGGTACAGGTAGAAGCAAATTTGTCTGGACAGGCTTCCAAACCACACTCTCAGGCTCCACTTTTTTCAAAGCAGGTGTGTCAAGTTGTGTTCCTAATCCTTAACTAGAGTTCTGAATGAACCATATAGATATGCTTCAATTTGAATCTTTCAAAATTTCCCCCCAATTTATTTTTTCAGATGAAAGATGGCAGACATGGGTGAGCTTTTGTTTTTCTGGGGCAAACTACAGAATATTTATTATTAGATATTGTCTGAGAATAGTATGCTTGGCTGATACAGAGAGAAGTAAGGGGCAGGGGGCTGTGGGGAAAACTCCCTGAGGACTTGAACCACAAAGATAACAAATGTTTTAATAATGTTATGATCCAGTTATTAAAAATTTTACAGTGACACCTCTACCCAAATTAAGGTGCAAATGAGACAAAATGGCGAAGTCAGTAGTGCAGATTTTTATTTAACAGAAAATTTTGCAGTAAAAACAGAAAGAAGCAGGGAATAAGAATACAAAGGGATATATAATCACCACCTGTTGGTTCCAACCACTTGATGCAATTTTGATGTCTGATAGTCTGTGTCTCAACCCACCAGAAGTGAGGAAAGCCCAGCAAGACACCACCAAATTTCCATGGTTTATATGTTGGAGAGGATGAAAGTTTAACAGGAAAGATGACAGCCCACCAAAACCACCACATTTCAGAGCTGAGGAAGCCCACCAAAGCACCACCAAATTTCCATGGTTTATATTTGCTCAGGTTCAGGAGGGAACACCCAAGTACCTCCCCTGGGGTGGAAAGAGACACTTTAGGAATATTTGATGGTCCATGACACCTCCTAAGACACCACAGCTGCCTTTCATGTTAGCAGTTGAGTCAATTATGTTCTATCAGCAGATAATAATGACTCCAAAAATCTCACAGGAAACCTTAATGCTTTCGTGTTTTGCAAAGGAGTGAGGTGATCCTTTGTACATCTACTTGAAGATACCTGTTTTTTGCTGGTTTATGATATTTTGGAAAGACCAATATAAAATCGTGATGTTAAATTGTTAATGATGTCTTGAGTGAAGACATAGCCTTTCAGCCAAGACTGGGAATATTTGAACACAAATTTACCAAGTTACTCAGTGACAAAATCTTCTTGCTTTGTGGTGTAGGTATAAAAGAACTTGAAAAGCTAATGCTGCTTTTTTCTTAAGTACCTTCACTAGTACGTAGAATTGCAGGAGATTTGTCACTTTCAGAAGGCTTGAAACGTAAATGAGTGACAAATGATCACAGCAGAGTTTATAAAGGAATAATTAATGGTGCAATATGCTGAAATGAATATGCGTGTCAGGCTGCAAATACATTCATGGAACTATCTTTTATCTTCGGGAACGTCTTTCATGGTGCTCTGAATATGGATGATGAGTACTTAGATCAATCTATTTGTTGAAATTTAAACTGGTTTTTTGTTTTCTTTTTTTTTTCTATATTTTTAAAAAAATCTGATATAATCACTAAATTAATTTCCCTTTTAAGAGAATTCTTATTAATCTCATTTTTACACATGCCATAATAATTTTCTGGAGATCAAAGACTGTGATCATTAGTTCAAAGTCTTTAAGGCTTTGTGAATTCCAGATCATGCAAATGGTAAATGAGGAAGTATTGGCATTTGTCAGTGAATTCTTGGCATTACAATATATTGTCCTGGACTTACATGGCTGTAAAGGTCTCCTGAATTGTAAATTACCAAATTGATTTAATAATACTAATAGTATATGTCAAAGATAAACAGCTGTGCTGATAGAAAATTTTACTTTGCATATTGATCTCTTAGAAGCCCACGTAACAAAACTGTAATAATTTATTTCCTGTCTGCAATACAGAAACCAGATTTTGTGTATCTGTTTTGCAGCAGGGTGACTTTGCAGTACCAGCAAGTGGGTTATCTACCTTTACTTTTTTCCTTTTCTTTCTTTATTTTATGTTCATGCTATTCTTCCCAGTTGTCACAGAAGAGCGTGTTTCTCTTTTTACATCCCCTGAAGTAATCTCTTAATAACAAACCCCAAAAGTAGGCCTGCCATTGGTTTACTGTGTGGTGTGAAAGTAGTTGTTGACAGGATGCACATCTGCTGCCTAAAATGACATTTTCTTGGCAGTCTGACAGCTCTTTAATTCTTGTCTCCTTAAGCAGTACTGAGGTCCTCTGTGCACTACAGAAACATCACATATCAGCCAAGTTTTGAATACTTACAATATGGTTGTTTAACATGCCCATGGTGTCGTTTGCCAACTATTTATTTAATTTGGGGTTTTTAGTGTTAATTTAGTTTTAATACTGCTTAAGAGCAGTTTCAGGATTCCCACGAGCAAAATCATTATCCAGAGCTTGGCTAACATACATGTACTGCTATGGAAGGTACCATCAGAAATATGATCTCTCAAGCATTTCTGGTGATAGAAACTAATTCATGAGAAAGAGAAAATGCCCTGGTCTGGCAGTGTGTTGGTCTGTCAAGATGGTTTTTGCTGTCAAGCTTTACTCACAATAAATATATCTATAAATGCCCTTTCTATGAATACATAAATTCACCTTCTATTTACATTCCCTAACAGAGGTTGAAAAGAAGCTAAAAATAAATAGCTGGTTTTTTCCACTTACTCACTTCCCTTTATAGTTCTGCTCTTTAATTTGTATCTGTTCATGAAGCTTCTTAACTTCCCCAATGTTTACTTGAGAGAGATTGATATGTTGATCTGTGGTATTTTGTAAAGCTACCTTTTCTACTATGCTTTATTTTTGCTCTTTAAAAACTGTGCGTTTGGGTCTCACCTTGACCCTGGGTGTGCTGAGAGGACAGAGACTCAGCAGGGTAGAATGAAAGATATCTGTTCATTCCTGAGTGGATGCCACGTACTTCAGTTGTTGTCTTGCTCTTGCCTAGCTGGTTTTGTGTATTAGAGGGACAAGAACTTTGACAAAATGTGTGTGAAGAGCTTTCACAGCAGTCATTTAATATTAGGAAAATTCATCGAGTCTAGTTAACAGGTCTGCTTCTCTAAGGTCAGTTTTTGGTTTTCATTGATTTGTTATAACACATGCAGAAGAAAGGGCAGAGGAAACATGCAATCTACTCTAATGTGACAAGACCCTTTTGGAAGAGAGTGGAACTGATTTATTTAGCATAAAGGAAACAGCTGTAGCTGTCTAGAGAGTTTTACATACAGTAGTAGTCTGAACAGGTCTGGTTTTGCTGCTGCTTTGGCATCTCTGTTGAAGTACAAGGCAGCTTAAAAAATAAAAAACTCCTGATTTTTGTCTCGGTGGAAATCAGTATGTTGAAAGTAGATGACAATGTAATCTGCAGACTGACAGATATTTTGACTCAGTGGAGATCTTTAGAGCGAGGAAGTGCAAGAACTTAAGAAGCCAGCGTGTCTCCCTCCCCCACATGGCATTCTGACAGAAAGGAGGATAATTTTGAAGTGGCCTACAGTGGTAATTGTATGATATATCTCAACAGATTGAGATGTCATGTAGCAGCTCTGCTGAATTTAAATTGTCAGCATTGCACGCAAGTTTTTGCCTTTTCTTGGAGTATGAAGAGTGAAAATGAGATGGCTAGGTGTCTAAATCACAGAAATGACTATTTTGTATGTCACAGTTGCAGATAAAAGTCGGTAACAACAAATAAAATAAATGACCTAAAATACAATTTTAAATCAAATAACTTAATCTTTTTTTTATCTCTACTGATGACAGTTTATTAAGAGCACTGAAATAACAGCATGCAGCTGCTTATTGCAGCATATTTTCACAGCAGTGCAACAGGGAATGCCTTGCCTTTTTCCCTTTACTGCTACCAGCATTTAAAACATTACCCTGCATCCTTTACTTTGGGAAATTTAGCCCATGGAGTCTTAAGCATTTGAGGAACCGAGGGATATCTGCAAACTGCGACCAGAGAAATGACAGCTGACAAAGGAAAGTGTACAGCTGCAATAATTTATCTTTAAAAATAAAAAAAAAAGCCTCTCTGTGTTGCTGCTCAAAGAATTGGTTCTTTTCCCCTTAAATAGGATTTCTTTGATGAGATATTTTCTTGTCAGGTGTGCACTTGCCAGAGAAATGAAGCTGTATTCACCCTTCTGACCTTGTATCTGCTGTTTAAAAGGTGCAAGGTAAATGAAGAGTTTACACTTCTGAAGTTTTTAAAAGTTGGAAAAGTACCTAAGTGTAAATATTTTATTTCCAGTGCTTAGAATATCCACCTCTACTAATCAATACAGTGAAACAAATGCTTTTTAGTATCCTTTGGTGATGCAGGCCCAAAGTATTTGCTGTTTATCACTTTTTTGATCCTTGCTGATCTCCTTTCCCACACACTCTTCCTTTTAATAGTACATTAAGACTTCACAGCCAAGAGAACTATTTGGGAGTTCTTTGACAGAATGCTCTCTATCATCACACAAATTTATGAAGCTTAGCTATGAAAATGCATATTGTTAAATACAAATTTTTGACATTTATGGCTGGAAGGAAAGGTCTGCTCTAGAAAAGAGATCATCATTTTGTGTCTTATGCATGCATATGGCAGCCTGCCTTCTCTCAAGGAAAAGGCTCCTTATGAGGCCACGTTTTTAAATTCACATTATTTTGGTTATTTGGCAATAGCTCTGAGTAGCTGCACCTTGAATTTGTGAGGATGGTGTCTCTCTGTTTATGGTTTGGCACGAACATGTTTTGATGAGGAGTATAGTTCGATTGAAACTTTGATTAAGTACTATTTCAATTTTTTGCCAAGTTGGCTGCTTGGCAAAATGTCAGCATGAAATCAGAAATTTAAGCATATAAAATAGCCCATTTTAAGCCAGTGGTATAGAGTGGGTCACATTTAGCAATGGCTTAGCTTTAATTGATTCCCTGGAAGTGCATTTAGGTTTAAGTCGGCTCATTATTTTAAGCTAAACCTGAGTTATTTGATAACTGCTGTATCACAGTTAAAAATTATGTAGAATGAAGTTCACTTGCCAAGATTTTTTTAGTTTTTTCTTTTTTAAATTCTTCTCTTAGGGAATATTTGCTAGCTGTGTTAGAGCTTTAAAGCCCAACTCTTTTATTTGAAAATCCTGGGCATCACAGTAGTGTTCAGATTGTGTTTTATCAACATTTCTGTGGTTTCAGGAGATGGCTCTGGTACAGTCCTTAAAATTTAACTATGATCTGTGTGGGAAAACATATAGAGGGACATGTTTGGGAATCAATAGCACAAGGCCTATGTGTTATGATTCCTTCTCAAGTCATAAGGTGATTAAGAGCATGGTTACTCTGTGACTGTCATCAACATTATGTAAAGATATTTCATTTAAAATAAGCAGTATCATTATGTAAAATGAGAAGGATTAAGCGTTTGTACAGTGTTTGTACTGTGTTATGTTTTTGGTGCTCGTTCCCATTATTACTAAGTAATTATCAATTGTTTTATTTTAAATGGCAATGTATCTGTCTTTGTAGCTTTAAATGAGGCATTCTTTGAAAAATTGTAATTAGAGTATTGATGATATTTTCATCAGGGTTACCAAAATCATGTTACAGATAAATAGCACTCAAGAGATTTTTTTGGTGGGCTTGAATAGTTTTTAAACTGGTCAGAGTTTCATCAGTAAATGAGTAAAGATAATGTAAAAGTTCTGTATGCTACTGTGGTGATGGGTGAGGAAATAGAATGCCTGTCACCCTGCAAGTATTCTGCTGCCTCGAGCTGGGACATTTCACATGCTGCTCTCTTTATTGAAATAAATTCTTTCTCTGATGGTCTTTGCCTTATGTGAGGAGAACAAAAAAAAATAAAGAAACAATAATGATGTGAAGATGTTTAATAGCACTGCAAAGATCTGAGAACACATTGCAAGCATGCATGCTAGCCAAGCATTTAGCAGAAAGAGAGGAGTGCCTATATACAGTGCACAGGATTCTGGGGAATAACAGAAGTAAAATTTAATAGGCTCCTAATTAACTTTGCTTATGTGCAGTATTTATGGCTATTTGTCACTTCTGTATTTATGTGACTTGATAGTATTGAAACCATATTTTGTAAAAGATGATAGATAACCTTTTTTTCTGGTAATTCTTTTAATACTTCGATAAATAGAAAATGCAATGGGATAGCACCAGCCATTTCATTGATGACTTTTGATTTAAGAGAGAAAAATTACTAAATGCACAGTAATGATTGTTGACAAAAAAAAAAAAAGAATGAGACAAGCCCTTTCCTCTGGAAATAATGGAAAAATGCCAGTAGAATTCCTGGGGCAGGATGTTACCTTAGGTGCACAGGTTATCTTTCAAAATTCTGTCTTTTACAGATCTAGATTAGAAGCACAAAGCTTAATTTTTTGGTATTTTCTCTGTGCAAGTTATGAGTGTGTCTCTGTGCAAGCTATGAATTTATGCCACAGTTCATTTGTGGAAGTGTTTTGAATGAGAAGATTAATTTAAAATAATTGTAATTGTAATGTAAAATAATGCAGTGTTCTATAGACCTGAGCTTGCTAGGATATCTATTCTCTGTTCTGCAGCTGATATTCACGTGGCAATGGAGTATTTGGTGTCAGAGATTATTACTTTGTTTTCATATTTCAGCCACATTTTACTTACAGCTTCTGAATACATTGGCAGTTGGGGTAGATATCTTTGCTTCCCTTAAAAAACAATGAAAAAAAAAAAAAGAATTAAAAATTATCTCCAGATAAGCTATATCTAATCTGACAGAAAAATTCCTTCTTTGTTCTCTTGTGTTCTTCCAGCCTTCCATTGCCTTTCCCTCCTTTCCCAAAACCTGATGTGTAAATCAAGATCCAAAACACTTTTCTACAAATCTCAAGGAAAAAGAGAGCAGTTATGCAAAATAGGCTGGGAACCAGTAGGATTCTCCTGCCTTTCTTTTCTCTTTATTTCCTTACAATGCAAAGAGTTGAGTTTTCTTTAGACTAAAAAATTATTTCATAAATAATTCTTGAAGGCACCAGGTATTATCTTAGATAAATGGCCTCATAGACCTGAGAAAACAGTCTTGCTTTGAGACAAGGTTTATAACTAGGTGAAACTGGGAAGATCTTTCTCCTTTTTTTTTTTTTTTACCCTCCTGAAACAGCTTCTGGGCTTTTAATGCCATTTGGAGGGGTTGACTCATACTCTTGCCCTGTTACTCTCCGTGAAGATATTTCTCTTCTCCAAATTGTGAGGAGTATTTTTTGTAGGCTTTTCTCATGCATGAGAAGCTTGTTTGTGAATGACTTTCGAATTAAAATATGTTCCTTTTCTGCGCTGTTCTAAAATTTCACTGTTACTCCACTTCTTATCATGTATTATGATAATGATGCTTTACACTCTTTTCAGTGCAACTACTTCAGATAAGCTCCTTATAACTAAGACTCAGGGTCTTAGTGTTTATTTTTATTTTGCAGAGTTAACAGATGTGGCGTGTTTTTTTTTGGTTTGTGGTTTTGTTTTTGGTTTTTTTTTCAGAGAGTTTAGAAGAGCAGTGCTCCTAGGACAGTCAAAATTTGGAAAATATGTAAGCTGTCAAGCTCAGGTCTAAATTGTATAAATCCATTTCTTTCCAGTTATGTCTTTGTTATTTGTTAATGGAATTGTGATAATTGTGTAGTGTTCTCCAAACCATCATGAAAATAAAACATTGGCTTAACTGGCATGAAAATTCATGAAACTGGAACTTTTCCTAACTCAGCAAATAATGCTCTTTCTGCAACCAGACAGTTCCTAGTCTTTGTGTAAGCCAGTCAAATTGCACTGGAGTTAGAAATGGTAAAGAAAAGAAAAAATTCCGATGCCATTGTGGTTGAAACTTCCCTGGACCAGGATGTCTGCAGATTTGCTCAACATTTACAGAATGGATAAGAATCCTCTGTCTCTTGCAGTTTTCCTACAGAACAACTGAAAATTTCGTAATGAAATATTCAATGCTCAGACACATTAAATAATGAGGTGAAGCCTGATGCCTGTGTCTAGTTTTTGGCTCTATTGGGTTGATAGGAATCATTCAAAATGCTGGCAACATCAACAAGCCCTGGCTTTTTGAATTTTCTATTTGAAAATATCAACTGAAGGAAGGAAAAGAGAAAAAAGTTTATCAGGTGTTCTTTGGATTCTTCTTATCAGGTTCAGTGCAATCATCTATTTCCTTTTTCTCCTGTGTTCTGTCTTCTGAGTTCTTAGCCATCCATTGGCTCTAGAGTTAAACCATGTGCTTTTGATCCATGCTTTTTGTTGCAGCTGTTCCATGCCACGCATAACAGGAATTAAGCCCATAGGTGTCACCAAAACAAGACCAGATAACAAGGATACTGGAGGGGAAAAAAACCACCCCCTCATATTTCATGCTTTGGATTTGATACATGAAAGTGAACTGCTCCCATATGCTCTGACTGAATGACTGGCAAAGGATATTAAAAAAGTAAATTGAAGAGGCTTCAGGAAACCTACACATCCTTGTAAGGAGAAAAGCAATACGAAAGCATTGAGTGTCCTTTATGCCAGATAGTTTAGTGCCTAAGCATTTAAAGGTCATAAAGGTAAGACAAACAGTATGAAGAAAGGGAATTTGTTTGTTTCAATCATGTTGGACTGTCAGAGTTCTTTAAATCCTTTATCCTACTCAAAATATATAATCTTTTGTTTTCTATCTTAGGGAACATGTAAAAGCAAGAGAGCTTATTGTAATTTTTAATGATTTGCAGCTCATTTAACCATAGTACAATTAAAAATGGTGTTTGAACCCTCTTTCTTATGCTCTCAGTAAGGACACGAATTTGGAACAAAATTTGCATAATAACATTTGCTTTTGTCGATGTTCAGAGCAGTAATATAATTAAAAAGGTGAAAGGCTTAAGAGATGATGGTTCATAATGTACTTATTAAAACTCTGATTAAAATAAAATGTCTGGGAAAAAAAGGATTAACCAGCTTTGGTGTTTCATTTTTGATTTTTCTCATTATGTGTATAGTAGCAGATGACTCAACAGTGCTGTAAGAGGAAAAGCACTATAAGCTACTGCTGCTTGGGCAAACCTATTCAACTGGAGTTTTTAACAGCTGTTCCCAAGCTTCATTAAGGCTCATTATAAGTTGTCATGTAGCAGAGAACTTATATTTTCAGATGATCTGTGCACAGCAGTAAAGATAAAAGTCTATCTTAAGGCTGCACTAAACAGAACAGAAGATGGTACATATTAAAAATAGATTACTGAAATTCCCTAATTAGCTAGTACAGCCCTACAAAAGCAAAGCACAACCAGTGACTTTTAAACAGGGATGGGAAGGAATGGCTCATCTATGGATGGACTCTCAGGCTTGAGTCTGATAAGCTCATTAATAAAAACTATTTACCAATTATCTTTTAATAATATATGCATCCTTAATCACATGTTCTTATGCTTTTATTTCCCCAAAATTTAATACCTAGCTCTAGATGATCTGTTAAGAACTGTTGTCACATCTGTCTTATCTGACAGCTGAAAGGACAGTCTAACTTTTTGATTGAAACTGCAAAATATCTGATTCTAAAGTAATGCATTCCATGAATTTAAGTGTAGAGTCTAAGCAGGGCTTCAAATGTGAATATATCTGACTTTTGGAGAGGGTAGAGTAGGGAAGGACAATGCAAATAACACAGTTCCCCATTTTTGCAGCATTACAAGAGGGTTTCCATGTCTCATTTAGCCTCCTATAAACAACTAACAAACATTTGTCCCTCCCGTATTGCGAATGGTGGGAGATGCAGACCTTTTGAAGACAGTGAATGTGTGTTCCACAAAAAGCTAAGAGGGGGAATGTGGCAAGATCAACAAAATTTCTCCTCTTGAAGAGAAATGATGTGAGAGGAGACTCATGTGGATAATGCCATTCATTTGCTAAAGTGATGATTCAGTTTGAAATCGTGATTCTTTTCTGCATATACTGTCAGCGAGTGAAAGGGCAGGGGGGTGAACAAGACAGGAAGTCACAGAACAAATTTCTTTCCCATGGGTGTCTCTCATTCTGAGAGGACTGAGCAGGATCAGACAAAACCAGATCTGTAAACAGAATTTCTGCAAGTCCAGCTGGAAATCTGATCCCTCAGTGTTTTGATATTTACCCAGAGATGCACTATTTTTTTCAGTCCATTTTTCTGGTGTTAAAAAAAATTCAAGCACTATTTTACTTAATAAGAAGAAT
Source organism: Brachypodius melanocephalos (assembly GCA_013398615.1). Taxonomy (NCBI): domain Eukaryota; kingdom Metazoa; phylum Chordata; class Aves; order Passeriformes; family Pycnonotidae; genus Brachypodius; species Brachypodius melanocephalos. Next base: position 8,334 of record VZSR01001831.1, on the reverse strand, counting down.
ATCTACATTTTAAAAATTAATTTAGGGTAAAAAAAGAAACATTCCGGATAAAATTAATCTACTGCTGTTGGTCTGTGACACAGGAATCATGTAGCAAGAGCCTAAAAAGAAGTATTTCCAGTCCTGCTGTTGTTTTGCCTGTAATGCAGCAATACTTCCATTCAGAGTTGGGTTCTGATGGGAATAAAAGTCTGTTAATATTCCTCTTCATGAAATAACTCCTCCACTTGTTGCAGGTGTTTTATTTTGAATTTTGCAGGTATTTCCTAATCTCAGTATTCTCAATGCCCTTAATTTGTAATGGATATTAGGCAATAGCTAATTCCACTAGCTCTGTTCATTTCATTAAAGCAGTATGTTATCTGGTACAATAAATAGGTTGTTCTCACTAAGGAGAGACCATCTAATGGGCAGAATGATGTCTTTCAGGGCAAGACTGAGATTCATCATAGTGCCTTCTGACAATAAAGGCTATTAGAAACCAGAGCTGCCAGTGTCAGCTTCCTCTGCATAAGAATTTGCCCCGAATTGTAATATTCAGTGAGTCAAGTGGGAGAAAAAAATTCCTGAAGTACTGTTTTCCTTCTGTGCAACTAAAGCTGGAGGCAAACAGGTTCCTTTCTTTTTGGAAATGATGCAGGGTGGAACGTCTCTCAGTGAGAAAAATCCTGAAGCAGCTAGAGGTGCTGAAACAGTGACCTTACAGCTGAGGAGAGTGCAGGGATGCAAGGCACAAAAGCTGAAAGTGCCCTGTGGAGAGAGCCTGAAAAGGTCTGGAGGAGAGGAGGAGAAACTTCCAGCAGGACGATAAAAGGACACAGAGAATAAGAAACCACTAAGTCAGAGAAAGGGCAATACATAAACACTGTCAAGGAAACTTTTATCAAAGATTACATGAGATGGGGAAGGCTGGAAGGGAGAAAATATGAGAGAAGAGACAAAGACAAAACAAATACTTTTTTGTTCTTGAAAATACATTTAGACAGAAGCTGCTTCATTTATAAAGAATCTTCTCCAGGCAGTTAATTAGCTTTGTCAGTCAGCTGTCATAAACCAGATTATTGGACTGCTTCATATTTGAAATTCTTTAAACTAATGTCTTGACATTGCCAGTAGGTGTGTTAATAATCTGAAGACATGAGAAGAATTTATTAGCTTTCGTGTGCCTGTCTGTGAAACGTAGTAGAGAGTTAACTTCATATTATCCAAACACAACTTGAGCTTTCTCCTGAAAGGTTCTAATCGCATTTTGAAAATGCTATTAGCTTACTCTGAGGTGGCAAATAGCAGTGTGGTCATGTGGGAGGCTCCGTGTACATAATAATGCATCCTAGTGGAGCAAACGGCAGCTTCATGAGTGCCTACCTGCTAAAGAGAAGTATGAAAAAGGGAAAGAATTGTATTATTATTTTCAGCTAGCAGATCCTAGCATTTTCTGACATGATTTGAGGGCAATCTTAAGCTGTTTTGATTGCTGTCTAAATGCTAAATTGGGCTGAAAATCTGTTGTAAATGTTCATACAGATTTATCTGCTTGGCATGGTGGGTTTTTTTTCTCCCAAAGTCTTTACTCACTATAGCCCTGTTGATTTCGCTAATATGTATATTTTACAGGAATATCTCTGTGTGTGTGTGTGTGTGTGTGTGTGTGTGTGTGTGTGCAGCATTATTTACTGCTTAAGTGTTATTTCCCCTGATTTTCCTATTTTCCAAACTAATCAGCATGTAATCATTATTTTTTGTTTTAAACATTCTCATCACCATGTACATTTCTAGGAATAAAAAACCTATCATGTCTCACGTGAAGTGTCTATGCCAGCCAGATTGAAGATGGTTAGTTCTTTCATTATTTAGAAAGTAGTGTCCCATCCCATCTCCCTTTCTGACCACTGACTTGGTCTTCTTGATAGGCTGGTCCCTGTTTCCTGTGCCTACTGCCAACTGCTTTGACCTTTAGTCTCTTTGCTAAATTTGTCCTTTAAAAAAATTTATTAACTTCCATTTGCTGCATTTTATTCCATTCCATTTACACACTCATGTGGTTAATGTTTAAGTCTTGTGTCATCTGTCTTCTAAATCTTACTAATTATTCTGTTCTGCTGATTTCTTCAAAAGCCATCCCAAAGAGACCTTGTGGTCCAGAGGAGGCAAAACACATGGAAACCCTGCTTAGATTCTGCAACGCCTAGAGCATAGAATGGCCTCATTCTTTGGGGAATTTTACTTAAATTAGGAGATTAAATCAGATCACACTAGCATCTAGAAAGTAATGTTTTTATGAAGACTTATAGGTTGCCCAAATTCACATTTCTCAACCTGCTTACCATGCAGTGGTCACAGTGCAGGAGTACACTGCGACCCAGATTTTCTCCATTCCCATCTAACAGAATCCTCTCTTGTATTTCCAGTGAGATATTTTGTCATAGTCTAACCAGCTTTTATAGTGTCTGATTCTTGAAGAATAACAATGTAAAAATGTTATGAGGTTTCCTTTCATGACCCCTAACTTTGCCTGGCAGATGGTGGCATTGCCTGTAGATCATTCTTTAAAAACAAGCAGTGCATAGCTCTTCCAGCTTTACCACACTGTACTTCATACTCATCTCTGGCCAGCTTCATACAGCCACTTATAATTAATAATCTCAAAGTCTCAGCTGTGCATCTGACATTCCAGACTTTAATCTCTCTTATCATCCATTTT
>VZSR01001817.1:1176692-1200818 GCA_013398615.1 Brachypodius melanocephalos | reverse complement strand
CACTTAAAACAGTGAGATTACTGCACAGGAGGAAGTAGTGGTCAGCCTTGCAGCGGAGGGAGAAGCAGAGGCTCTCATCTAGGTTCATTCTTTATGTCCAAGTGTCTCTACTTTGTATTCAGTGCCCTTCAATCCTGGGCCTCAGATCATTGCCCTTCCATGTAGCAATGTCCCAGCACACCAGACTAGCATAGAGGGGGAAGCATGTCCAAGTGGCTGGTAATGATTTTAGTGGGGAGCGAGGCAGAAAAGGACAAATTCTTCTGCAAAATCATATCTATTCTTGGGTTGCCTGTGCACTTCAGAAGAAACTGAGAACCTCCTGGACAGTCACTAGAAGGACTGTCTGAATAACTGGTGCCTAAAGCAACTGTTTTTATAAAGCATTGTGGTTACTTGACAGACACAGGGATATTCCACAAAATTTCCTTTTAGACATCTACTAAAAGCAGATCTAGAATGCTACTTGAAGTCATCTTCCAAGTGCTGAGAAACTCTTAGTTTCTGGAAACTTCTACGGTTGAGGATATTAAGAAATATTCTGAGTGTTGTCATTCTAGTATTGAGGCAACTGAGGTGATGTTAGAAAAGCTATGGAAAGAGATGAATTTCCTTCAGTCATAAAATAAGAAACAAAAAGGAATCCATCAGACTTTATGGACTACACAGAAAGAGCCATAAAACCCTTTTTTATTCATTTGAGCAGTGAAGACGGTAGTGCACGGGTAAATTTCCCAGTTTAAGAAACACTGAATTTTTCAGCAGCTGGATGAGGATTACTTCCTGCACTTGTTTCCTCCCCCAAACTTCAAGCCAAACAAGGATCTGTCATACACTATTCACCTAAATGATTTTAATATGTTATTTAGTGGCTATATCCTTGTACCTTACAACTTTTACCATCCTTGGTTTCTTGTCTTTTATTTTTGACAGCAGTGACATTGCTCTACCAGTCTCAATAATGTCCTGAAAGAGATAAAAAAATAAATTAACCTTCAAATTTGAAAAGAAAACCAGACTGTCAGTGGATTAAATTAGAGCATACCAACCTGGCAGCACAGTAACATAATTAATTATTCTTTTATATGTAATAGATATTAATTTGAAAGGAAGGGAGAAAAAGATACATGTCATTCCACCCCTCCTTCAGTCACTATTGACCTCTACTACTAACACATTCTGGAAGAGATTACATAGGGAAAGAAGGGAAAGAAAAGAAAAAACTTAAATGGGAATTTTCAGCAAATTATACAGCCAAGAAAAGCACACTAAACCCCTCAGTTACAAGGAAGCTGCATTAATTTTTAAAGGAGATTGCCATTCGAACTACTGACTTGACTTTGGTGATTTCTGAAGAGTCTTTCTGTAAGTATTTGTGAAAGCTTAAAATATGGTGATAAAGGCACCTATGTCAGGTCTATATATTGCTCTATGTATAGCACTACTATTGTAGAGCCACAAGCAATCAGTCAGTTCAGTATGGTTCATTTCTGGGGGTTCTGGGGTAACATGGGGAATAGGATCGTTGGGAGCACTCATTGCTGAACACTTCAAGTTTCCACTGAGATCAGTGGGAATTATTTACTCTTTCAGAGCCCAGAACTTTAAATCAGTGTTAGGTGGCTGGAAGTATGCAGTATCAAAATCTTAATAAAGATGGATTTCCTGGAAAATACACAAGAACAATTGTTTCCTTTTAAAAGCCAAAGATGCCAATTAATACCTTCCCATTTAGTGCAGAGAGTTCCTCTCCAACAAAACTGATTTTTTCTAAAGGTGAATCATTCTAGAGGGAGAAAGAAGAGATGGAAGTCACATAAAGCATGTCCAAAAGTGTTATCCTGTATTTGTTTGAAAGGTGGGCTGCTCTTGCTTTTTGCAAGAGGAGGGAGTTTGAGATCTGCCCCTGGCTTTGTCAGGTTGAGTGTTCTGCTGTATGTTTATTCCAGTGAATGCACTATATCCATCCTTTGGGACAGATCAGTAAATCAGATCCAATTTTGTAATTTCAACAGAATGTACGTATAAACTCAGTTTTTGTGGGGTTCTCATGCAAAGTACCGCTATTTAGAATGCCAGTCTATGGAGAGAGTCAATTTTCCAAAGACAAGAAAGTTGCTTATACAGGCTCGAATTTATCACCATTTTGATTTAGTGCTTTTATATGATCCAGCAAATCAGCAAAGACTTTATAGCCTCCTTTAAGGACACAGAGTGCAACAGAGTGCAACAATGTCATGACTTTCCACGCCTTGCAGATCTCTAGCCAAACCGTCTGGCCTGTAAGGGAAAAAAAAAAAAAAAAAGAAAAAAAAAAAGAAGAAAAAAAAAAAAGAAAATTCTGGAAAGTGTTCTGTATATCATAGCTGTTATAGCTGTTTGTCTATATGTTAAGCCATGTTCAAGTAAAAATTCTTATCTTGCTCTTAGGTTTTTATAACTAGCAAATTGTGACCACAGCAAGTCATAGGAAAGTTAGTTATGTATTTGTACAGCACAAGCTGATTTAATTGATAAACCTCAATATTGCAGGATAGGTGGGCTTAAAGATCTTTGAGGGAACATGGAAGCTTAACTGGGCTTGTAGAGGAATCCTCTCCATAGACCCCTTCCTGTACTAGACTTTAGGACAGAAGTGTTAGGGCTGCAGGGTTTCCATTGTTTCTCATGGACTGCACAGGGCAGGACCTCAGTCTTTTCATTTGGAGGGACAAAAACTGGCACCACTGTCCCTATTCTTTTCTGTTTACCCTCATGCCTGTCCAGGATCAGTCCATGTGGAATGAAGACTCTTTCTAAATTTTCTTCATAATACTTAGGAATACAAAACAAATTTTTGTTGTAGCCACTTTCCTCATCTCTTATCTGCAAGGAAAAGGGAAGTAGGTCTAAAACTAGCAACAAAGCCGTACATGAAAAAGCTTCCAGTCTCTGATAGTGTGAAGAAAAACTCCTCCCCCCAGTAATGTGTCAAAATAAAGGTATTTCTGAGAGTTTTTGATCTTTCTGCTACAACAATTCACAATCTGATAACTCAGGAGCTGGTGGCTGAGTTGTGAATGGAGTTGTGAATGGATAACAAGTACTTTGCCCGCCCCAGTCATTATGAAATAAATTCTTGGCCATCATCAACTCTTTAAAAAAGCCACACAAAAATAACAACCTCCTCTCTTGTTCCACTTGCCCTTCTGCAGAGCTCAGTGGCTTGCTCATGTGGTAGACTAGCAAAAATTAAAATGTAAGCAAGGAGATTGGGATTACAGGTCAGGATGTGACTTTGGGGGGCTGCTCTACCTTGACCATCGTTCTCCACTGTGTAAAAGAGAAAACTGTCTCCTAAGCGTGAATTCACAGCTGAACTTCTGACATTCCAGCCATTAGCTGTCTCAGAGGACAGGGGCGATGGCTCACCCCAAAGGAGAAGCTCTGGGATGGCAGTGGGAAGAGGGGAAGCTGTAGAGGGTGCCCGTAGGTGGGAGAAGTTGTGCTGTTGGCTCTTGGAGCAGAGTGTTCCTCATGGTGCCTGGGGACTGGCCATGGCTACATCCCACAGATCTGGACCTTAACCCTTTTGCCTCCAGGATTTGGCATTACAGTTCTTTTTTCAACATGCTGGTTTCAGGCTGTTGCACCCAGAGTGGTCTGCATGTCTAGAAGCTCCATAATGTCCATCTGGGTTTCTCTTCTGGTCCCAAACAGATCTGTGTCTTTGGATTCTACCTCCCTTCAAGACCTTGATGGATGCTTTGTTAATTTACAAAGTGGTGGTAACAAAACCAGGCAAGGAAAATATAAAGAAATAGAAAGTATTGTGAATAGGATTATAAATTTTACAAACTAACTAAGAAAACTCCCTCAAATTTGTGACATTTTGTCACACCTGATACTGCCCCGCTGTTGTTAAAAATACAGAACTACCTGAAAGAAAAATTCAGAGCTGGCTCAAAGCTTCTCTAGTGAAAAATATGTTATCTACATACCAGTTACATTCCACAGAACTCAGTAAACCTTCTTGATAAAGGCACAGAGCTGTGGATTCAGCAGTAATAGCATAAAGTATTATGTATGTATAGCATTAAGCATTAAAGCTTAAGTGGAAAAAACAGCAAAACAAACTACAGCAATTTTGTACAGTAGAGAAATTCATAACTCATGTTTCATCAGCACAGAATGAGAGAGTATGACTATAGGTGTGTTAAAGTCAAATAATGTCATGCACCTGTAGAAAAGAGCCTATGAAGATGCCTCTGTTCTGAAAGCCATCTTTTCTGCCGAGTCAATGTAAGAACCAAAGCCTTTCATTAGTCAATATTTCTAATGTTGTGCTATTTTTGCTGAAGATGACCTTTCCCCCCCAGCCAAAGGTCCCTTCAGGCAAATAACCAACACAAGGACATTGTGCTTTCTTACCTGCAGCCCATGAACCATAATCCCTCTTTGAACTGTGCTCTTGCAGAGTGTGTTGGTGTTACTACTGCAGTTTGGCTTGCTCTGTTTTAATCTGACAGTGAGATCATGGCTTGCTTCTAAAAGGTCGAAATTGCCATCTTTCCTGCAGGAAGCATTACTTCCTTCTACTAATGCAGACGTCACAATCCCAGGTTCTCACCTAATCAGATCAACCAGAAAGAAAATGAGGTTGAGCCCTGCTGTGAGCAAGGAGAGTGAAGATGCGGGGAATGAGGGAGATGCAAAAGGGAAGCTCATGAGTCAAATTAACGGGAAGAACTAGGTAAATAGTGGGGTTTTATACTGAAAACACACACCAGATATTCGGTTGTAGCAGGTGGTAAATCAGTGGTGTATGTGTAAAAGGGAAATTTGCATACCACTTTCTTACACAGTGCTTGTTTACACAATCCATTGTTGTGACCAAGTCCATGTCTTATTAAAATTCATGTTATAACTTGCTGTCAGAAAACGTCAGTCAGAGATAAACCAGAAAAAATGAAGTATATAGAGGATTTTCTTGAGAAAGGAGGACATGGGATACTAATTGAAGGATTGAACAATCCCTGCTTTCAAGAGACAATATGAGGTTTTGTCCTGTAGTTGCTACGTGCTGTGCTGCGCTGTGCTGAGGCCTGTGCTGTCAATAGATTTCCTTGAATTTGTAAGAAAATAGCAAGTATAATAATTTGTTGGTCCTTCTCACGGATGCTTCCCCACGGAAGCCGGAGACATGTAACAACTTGGTGGACCTTCTCAAAGAAGCTTCAGATAGAAATGCTGACCATAAGGCAGAACAATCAAGAGCTAATTGCCAAAACACGCTAGCCAATGAACTAACTTCCAAAGTGTTGGAACATGTACTTTTAACCAATCATAATTGTTTTAGCTGTACCTGCCCTTTTCTCTGTAACCTCATAAATATAGGGTATAATCCTAATAAAGACTGAGGTCAAACCTAATCATATTGGTGGCGTTTGATACTTGGCTCCTGTCCTCGCGTCATTAGTATATTTTTAAAAGGCTCTTGAAGGAGAGATCTGCAGCTGCTGAGATGTGGTGAACCCTGTCTGTCATTCTTCCAGGTCATCCTTTCATAAAATGAGAGGGTGATCGTTCCAGTAACATGCTTCACATCATTTAAAATCAAATTGTGCTGACATTCCCTGTAATCTGATTAGTCTACCAAACTGCACTAGTATCTGGTATTAACAGGAAAGACTGAAATTTCTAAAAATTAATCCTACTTGCAAAATGAGCTAAAACCAGCTTCCATGCAACATATTACAGGATGTTCTTACTAGAGGGGGTACACTTTATTAATTCAACTAGTGTTCTCTTGGTGAGGGAGCACAATAGCTAAGGAAAGGAGATTTCTCTTGTTTCTTTGTAGTTTCACTGTTGCTCCTCGGATTGTGGCTGGTGATACTTGGGATAATGCAGAGAATCTGTTCCAGTGGATTAATGGGCATATCCACAACCTTAAGGGATACATTAAATTGTAGTTTTGTTTGGGAACTGTCAGTGCCTTGAGGCTACCTGACCCCTATCGGATGCAGTCAGCAGGACCTTCCTTCCATGAATTCCCTACTGCATTTCCTATACACCCATGAGCTCCATATCCTGGGGAAAGCCTTGCTCTTCTAATTCCTAGTGTAAGGTGGCCCTTTCTAGCTGACACATTTCTTGGTTGATTCTCATGTAGTTTTCCACATTTAAACAGAATTCAGCCTAGTTTTGCTAAAATCAACAGCATGAATGCAACTGTTGGAAGCTTCTTTCTGATCTAATTATTGGCACTACTGTCAGCTTACCATTTCCAGCAGTCGAACTGAGCACAGTGTCGGAAATTATAGTGAAGAAATCAATACTGTAAGCATATCTGATATGATCTGTAGCTCCCAGCTTAGCTGTGCCCTGTTTCAAAATGCCCTGTTCTTCTCAGTACTATGGAATTTTTTGTGTGATCTCTGTATAGGGAAACCTTGACTCCAGATTACTCCTCCTTGGCGGCCTGCTCTCTGAACAGGCCACCTGAAAATATTCTCCCATGATAATATATTTGCTTTGGTTCTGGATATTAGAAGGTCATCTTTGCTGTGTAAATTTTATAACCACCTGAAGTTTTCACTTGAGACAAGTTTGATATTCCATATTAGTCAAATTTCTATAAACTGTACACTGGCACTTGCAAATCATTCTCTCTCCTTTAGGCACTGTACTCTTAGATCTGACCTGATCCGGGCCCAGTTCTAACATCCTTTTTAATTCTGTTTCAGAAAAGGGTTGTAGAAAACTCCTCTCACTGACTTACTTTTGTGTTTCGGCTACAGGGGGAATATTTGCTGGGTGACAAATGAGCAGTGACTTAATTAATTAGAGCCCATGTTTATGCTTTCATTAAACTTTCAAGCTGTTCAGTAAGTCTCTGCACACTCTGTTTGAAAACGACTTCCCAGATCGTATTCGTTCAAATGTGTGGGAAATACTAAAGGTAAGAAGACTTTCAGAAAGCTGCGAAAGCAGGCCTCAGAAACAGAAAGAATAGGTAACATAGAGTTAGCTGCAGCTGCAAAACCTGAAACTAGAAAGGATATAATGATACAGCAAGCAAGAACATGAAACAATAGTTTGAGGTTGTAGGCTTGGCTAAGATAGACCTTAAGACTGCAGAAAAATATGCTCAGCAAGATAGTAGAAGGTTTTAAGCTTAATAATGGAATAATGTGTATTGTTAATAGAAAGCATACAAGCAAGCATTGTTTGAAGCAGGTGTACATGTCCTTTTAGTAACTGGCTAGAACAATTGTCTGTAAGCTTTGGCAATAAGCTATTGGCTAGAAAACCTTTAAAATTCTCTGTAACAAAGAAATCTTTGGCTGCTGCTGGCAAGACGTGAGCTGTTCTCATCTTCTAATTGTCTCAACCTATTACGAGGCTGATGTCTCAATAAAGGCTCAAGGAACATCTCCCAGTGGTCCCGTCCCGTTTGTGTAAAACGCCTACACAGATCGTGCTCCTTGAGGCAAGGGACTCGTTTTAGAATCCCTCACGGACTGTTTGGTCGTCGGTGTTGGAAGCCAGCCCCAGATAAATAAATCAGATTCTCTCTTTAAAGCAAGAGCCGCTCCCTCTTGCCGTGGGTTTCAAACGGAGGTAAAGTGAGATGAGATATCTGGGGCACATTAGGGTTGGGCAGAATCTGTCCGAAAATAAATGGGACGTCTTTGACTGGCTTGAGACACTTTTACAAGAGAAATCTCGTACAGATATCCAGAAAAATGAACTGTGAAAGACTTGCTGACTTGGGTGAATACAAACTTTCAATCTACAGACCCCAAGTCTGCTTCGAGTTATGATTTCTGGGACCTGGTAAACCGCAAACTGTATAACGCCCTCTCTTTAAGAGAGATGAGCCTGTTGCTAACTTAGTTCCTGTGCACCGGGCATTGCTGGCTATCTTTCAACAGACCCAAACCCCGGGCCCCAAATCGATTTCGCGGCTCCCTCTGCCGGCCCCTCTGCGCGTCAGAACGACTCTGCGTCTCCTTCCTCACCTTGCAATAACCCAGTGATTCTCCCGGCGTCCCAGAGCGGGCTTCCAAACCCCCCGCTTCCCCCGGCGCGTCCGCGGCCTCCCAAGGCACCCCGCAGCCCCCTCAGCGTCCCAGTTCGCGACCCCCGCCCCCTGACCGGCTCCCTCCGTCACTTCCGGCTCTCAAACCGATTCCGTCACTGCTTCGGGGCCGGGGTTCCCCTTTGCCGATCCTTCTGCTCGGGGTGCCTCGGCTCGGCTCGGCCCGCCCTCTGCCTCCGCTAGCCCCTCTTATTTTCTGCCTCCCCAGCACCCCCCGAACGATTTTCCCCCCTCCTGAGTCTCCGGTGATTTCCTCAAATCCTTCCGCAGTTTGCCCCGGCTTCCCGAACTTCTCAGATTCCTCCGCTCGGCCGCCGTGCAGCCAAATCATCTCCCATCCGGGGAAACCCCCAACCCGCACCCATCCCTTCTTCCTCTAAAATAACATCTCTGCCCCGCTTTTTGCGTTTAACCAGCTGCCTCAGCAGTCCATGTACCCGTCAGCTTCCCCAAACCCCTCCTCGCCGCTTTCTCCCGCGGCTTGGCGGTTTCCCGCATCGCCTTCGGGATCGGTGCAGCTTGCCGCCGCTTCGCCCGGCTCCGATCCTTTCGCGCGGCCGTGCAACCCCACATCAGCTTCGCCCTCCAAGGCAGCTCAGAACGGCCCCGAGCCCGGCCCTGCCGCCTGGGCCCCACTCCTCTCCCTCGCCCCCGGACCCCCCGTCCCTGTTGACTTGGCGCCGTCTCGCCTTCGCGGGCGCCCCTTGTTCCTCCGGCCGGCTCCTCCGTTCTGCGGTTCCCTTTGCTCCTCCGGGGCCCCTTTCCCGGGCTGCTCCGAGCCGCTTCTGCCCGTGCCCTCGCTGCCTCCTGATGCTGTGCCGGCAGCGGGGGAGCGGCCCGGGAGGGAACCGCCGCCGCCCCGGGGGCCGGCCGGACTTTGGCCGGTGCTCCGGCACCGGGCTGGGCTTCAACGCTGCCCCTGAGCCGAGCCGTCCCGGGGCCGACACGGGGCCCCTTCCCGAGCCTGCTCCGGAGCGGGGCAACGAACTCTCCCCAGCTACTTCCCTCTTCGCTTCATCTCGCTTCAGGGAGAGGGAAGGGTTTGTTAACATCACAAGAGCTTCACACAGCCGAAAAACGCCAGCCGGTCTTTCATATGGTAATAGAACACTATGTAGGGAGGAAAAGAAACAGCGTGCATTCACAGCTCGAACACCTGACGCTGACTTTAGCGTGAAGCAGCCTGCATTCACAAACCAAATGACAGAAATTCTTTCTAGCTCAGATGAGGCTAGGACACTGCATGCCTTTTCTGCACAAATACCAGACACTGGAAATAGCTCAGATGCTCGTTTTGCCTTACCTAACTCTGGTCCTGGAAATTTAACACAAAATCCTGATTTGTTTTGGTCCAACCTAGAGACTTTTATTTTTCCTTACCACGTTTACATTGAAATTAGACTTGATATTAAAACAGTATAAGTATATTGATAGGCCACAAAACACAGTAAATAATACCTTACTTTTCAGAATAATCTGCATTTTTTACTTCGTTATGGTTTGCAAGCATAATGTCTTTGTATACCACATTGGGATGTTTCTCTTAGGGCGGATCTGACAGTTTTACTGGATGCGACACAGCTATAATAGTGTTGGCTTTTGTTATAATAATTCGATACTTTAAAAAGTTTACAAAAATTAAGTTTTAAACTCAAGGAACATCAGAGGGACCCCAAGCAGTCTCGAGATGAGCTTAACAATTTCTACCACAACCACAATAAATGACACATCGGTTCATTTTATACCTACAGATTTAAATGAATCACTTCCTTTTAAATGTCATGCATTGTTGCTCAGGAGATCGTTTTATTTTACCAGGAATCATTGACTGTGATTCTAGAAGTGAAATGAAAAAAATGACTTGGTCTCAGGATCGCGCCTTCCTTAACTGACACGACTCCCTATACTGCCGGACATACAATCTGTCAGTGCTTACAGAAGCACAGAAAGTTTTAAGAGCACAAGCACTCCTTACGTTTACTAGTCTAAACTTATTTCTGTACAGTGACCTTTTCTAACCTGTGTTATAGATGGCAAGTTGTTCACAAGATTAACAGAAAACACTAAAACACCTACAAGCAATGATTTTATATTACATAAATGATTTGTTTATTGCAGCTTTTAACCGAAGTATTTTAACTGGTTCTGTAAACTAGAATTTTATCTACAGCAGTCTCTTGAAATTTAAGAATACTTGTCCCATGATAATTTCATTATATGGGCAAAATGACACCAAATGCCGAGCCGTTCTGTCCCTCTTTCCCCACCGTCTCAAGAGTCAGGACGATCTCTCGAGAGATCAGCTACGACGGCACCTACTGTGAGAAGGAGCACCCACTCTCCAAGGCTACCAACAGCTACAGGCAGGGACACAAGGCATGCTGGTGAGCGCCCTTTCCATCCACTTTGACAACGAGGCACTTTACCAAGTTCCAGCTGGTGAATTTGAACCTTCGGATGAACCAAGGGACATTTTAATCATAGGGGACTCTATTAACGGACTGGACAGTTTACAGGTACTTCCAGAAGTCCAAACTGTGGGACCAAGGGATGAGATTACCATCACTGTTCTGTGTGTGGACCTGCCTTGGTTTTTGCCTCAGGGCACACCCATCGCCCAAGCTTTTCTCATACCCACCTGGACCAACATTTTGCCAGAAAAGCCTACGGGTTTTTGGGCAGAGATTGTGGGCCAAGATGGACCTCCTATAGAGTGTGGCTTGTTTAACAAAGGTGACAAAGTTTATCTTCCAGGCGTGGCAGATATCGGAGCAGATGTGACCATCATTGCTCGCTCCAAGCGGCCACAGGTCTGGGAACTGGTGCCAGCCAATGGAGTCATCTCTGGGATTGGAGGAGCTGCCTCCTCTATGCAGAGCAGAAGGTCAATTGTCACTGAAGGTCCTGAGGGTCAGGTTGCCACGCTAAGACTGCTCGTGGTCAGGGCACCCATCGCTTTATGGGGCAGGGCCCTATTGTCCCAATGGGGAGCCAGGCTGGGAATCCCCTCACCACTGTGGGATTTCCAGCTGGGGCCACTGTGGAGCGCGCCACAACACCACTCACGTGGAAAACTGATGAGCCCGTGTGGTTGGATCAGTGGCCCCTTTCAGAAGTAAAGCTAGAGGCACTCTAGCCCCTTGTGCAGGAGCAGTTGTCCAAGGGCCACACAGTATCATCCACCAGCCCTTGGAACATCCCTGTCTTTGTCATTCGTAAACCAGGCAAAGACAGGTGGGGGCTCCTGCAAGACCTCAGGAAGAACAATGAGGCCGTTGAGGACATAGGGTCTCTGCAGCCCAGCCTACCCTCAATGTTCCTGAGAGACTGGAAATTGGCAGTCACTGATACCAAAGACTGCTTTTTTTAACATCCCTCTCCATCCCAGAGATGCCTCAAGATTTGCATTTTCTGTCCCATCACTTAATAGACAAGCCCCCCTTAAAATGTATCAGTGACAAGTTCTTCCCCAAAGGATGAACCATCTCCATCTATTTGCCAAATGTTTGTTGCCCGCATTCTCTTTCCCATCTGAGAAAAATTCCCTGATGCCACAATTTTTCACTATATGGATGATATTTCATTATGTACCAAGACTAACTATTATTTGGAGATTGTTCTCAAAAAGACTATTCAAGCCATTGAAGGAGCAGGATTTGAAATTGCTACAGAGAAGATTCAGTGCACCTGCCCGTGGACCTACCTTGGTCTCGGACTATAAAATAATAGTTAAAAATATCATAATAGTTACAGTTATCATAGGAGCAAATAATATGGCCATTTTTACATATTGTTTCATTTGACATACCTTGCTGAATGAACATGCTAGAAGGTCATACCTCAAATAATTTATTATAGGTCCCTGATTACTATGAGTATGGCTTGATACTTGAAAAATTTACTGATATAAACTATCCAATTAACTCTTCATGTTTATATCTGAATAATTATAGTATATATAGTGCTTCTCTATTAAAATAAATACTTACTGTCAGTAACAGAAATTGTCAAATAATATGCTAACTCAGGTCTGTTTGGCCAGCCCTGAGCGGCTATTTTTTCAGTACTACACTTACATTTTTTTAAATTAACATTTTAATTTGCATTTTTGCATTTTCAGGCATTTTCAGGCATAACAGAATCACTTTTTTTTTCCCCCTTCTTATGCGTTGTGCTCTTTTATTATGCGCTACTCAAGGTAATTTGAGTTATCTTTATGTAATAAATATGGCTTGATGCACTATCTTAGTTGATCAGGGTACCAATATCCTATTATTTCCCTACCTTTAAAGCAAACCAAATCCTTATTCCATATTATCTATACTGGCTGAGTTCTAACGTTTGCATATTGAATTAAAAAATCCCCTCAAGACTTTAACTTCTTGACTGTAACCAGCTGAAAAGATATGCAGGTCCCTGGTCTGCATTTTATTGACCACCATGTTTGAAAACCAAAGTGTTGGGGGAATATTTAACTTGGGACACCTGGTCAAAATGAGTAAACTGCCTTGATTGTCACGGCCAGAATCTGTTGCCCTTATAAGAACAGGGTGAACTTCATGTGCTCCTTAATACTGTTTCCCACAAGGTCAATTTTGATTTCTTCTGGCATTGTCTCTGGCTGTGGTCTGTGGAAACAAAACCCAGAAGATTAAGGGAGAATTAATGAATTAGTTGTTGCAAACACAAATTTGGAATTATTAGAGCCCAAGGCTGTTATGAGATAGCACATCTCTCAAAAAGGGTGCTAGTAAGACCCATAACACTGTTGTTTAGGTATTGTGGTCCAAATTGCGTCACATGACTATAAGTAAAAGAAGGATTTAGTCACTTCTTTTGATACTGTCCTGTTGAATCTCTGACTTAATAGCTTCCAAATGTTTTTGCATAAACTGATTATGCAGCTGCTGCTGGTTTCTGTATCTCAGCAGCTCTAAATGTGGGGCCCTCAGGAGAGCATAAAAATAAATTTGGGGCTGCCTTGGCAGTATTGGTTTTAGGCCTGCCTGACAGTGATCATAGCTAATGCAGCTGCAGAGCTCTTGGTTGGCACTGTACAATCTGAAATTGAGCCACATATTTGCTCTGCATCTGCCCTTCCCTGTGAAGAACTTCAGGAAGGATATTAGTAATGACCATGGGAGTGAAAATTGCCCATAAGGAAGAAGAACATACAAAACAAACAAACAAACAAAAACCCCACCCCATATTTATGCAGTAAATACAAATACTTCTGAAACAAAGTTACATTGTAGGAATATTAAGATGGCAAATGCTTGCACATCAAGATTTACATATCACTGATCGGTTTCGTGCTAACTTTTTGTGCCCTTGATTTAGGATAGAGCTTTGCAGAAATCTGAGCCATCCTGTGCTGGGACGCATCAAGTAAATTACCAGCAAAAACAGTGAGAGTGGTGCCAAGCTAAAAGTGGACACTGCAATAAATATTTGTAATTGTTTCCAACTGAGATTAATGTACTTTCAGTAGATGTATAGTCACAGGATGAAATACCTAAAATTGCTTGAGAGTTAAATATTTGCTAGTGTGGCTTGCTCTTGAGAAGTAGGAAACCTTTGTAATTTTTCCTTCTGTGTCAATGTAATCAATGGACACTGCTTTGCCATTAAGCTCAGCAAAGGTAGGATTGAGAACAAATTAACTCACCACAATATACCAGTTCTTTACAATAGGGGAGGCAAGAAGAGTTGAATTTGTGATTGCTGCACCTGTGACCATGGAAATGGATCAATGCCATATTGCTAATGAAATAATGGTATTAAATATTATCTCTTTGAATCACTATCTTTGTTCATTCAAGTACAATGCCAGTTTTACGGGTGTAACTACTACTATTTTTTCATAGTTGGAGAAGAAGAGTGTGGCATAAGTAAGATTTAAAAAAATTGTCGCAATTACTGTCATTTATGAAAGCTGGCAAATTACTGCAGTGAAGGAGTTTTTTAAAAGGAGTAGGTTTTCCCAAGTTATATGAAAATTATATGTGAGCTGCCATATTTTTGGTAGTCAACAACACAAATGCATACATATATTTTTGTTCATTTGTTCCTAGAGGGTCTGTGAATAATGATAGATTCATAAAAGCTAATTACAGTTAACTCCCAAAACAACTGGTTGTGTGAGACAGTAACTGAAAAATCTATAAACATCTCAAAAGTCTGTAACAGAGTCTGACAAACGTGAATACAAATTTAAGTATAAATGAATAATTGGCTATTTTATTCAAATAGGTTTTAAAACTGGTTTCGTCTTTACAGCACCTCCCCTGACATGGACAAAACAAACACTATGCTGCCATGGGAAAAAGTGCTCTAAGGAAGGGTATCTGAACACTGATCACTGTAGATGTAGGCACCAATCTGGGGATCATTGGAGTTTCTGTGCTATGTATACTGCATTACCCTGGCATCCTCTCAAATCTGTACAAGATCAAGCAACTTTTCTGTTAGCTACTTTTGATTTAGAATTTGTGACCCCAGTGCTTCTATCAGCTTGATTGCTTCCTGTTTAAAAGAATTCATGAATGTATAATATATAAATATAGCACAGCATATGGAGCAATATATGTATAAATTGATTTTGTTATTGTTGCCTGCTGCAGGATTCTCCCAAATGCCCTCTGAAATATGATTGGTTCTGAGATTTCCCAGCGTGAGAACTCTGTACAGAAATTATTTATTTAGAAAAGTTGTAGTTAACTTGGCATAATTCTGATTTTAAGTAGGTACCCTTTTGCAACATTCCTGTTCATTTGCCACTACAGGCACTGGTGGATACTATCCTAAGTTTTCTTTGATTTTATTTCCTAATTTTGATTAAAATAATATTTTCATTAATTCAGTTTGCTTCCCTATCTGGCACCTTTATCTTCAACTGAGGAAATAACTGGAATGCATCGACAGCCACATGGATATTCTGGGAGGGGATGCCCTCCTGGGGAGTACTGGCTGCAGCCATGCTACTGCTGCCCTCAAGGATGGGTGAATGAATGTCAGCTCAGGGGAGCACCATTGATCCCGTGTGAGAGGTCGATTCGTAGGAAAGAGGATCTCAGATGACTCAGCCTTCAAACACTTGGAAGTGCAAGGGCAGAAATTTTCTCAATTTTGTCTTTTGGTTTTTGACAAATGTCTCTCTGCCTCAGGGATCGGGTTTACCTGTGATGTTGTACCTAACAATATGTATAGTTAAAAGCTTTGTGAAAACAAGTACCAGTGCTCTCTTAAAACAGTTTTAATCATCTAAACCACTGATTATCCTCATACTCACTCACTGTCTTTTTTTGTTGTTTTTCTTCTCTCTAGGCATACTTACAGCCTATGTGTGTATGAATCCACAGGGCTGCCAGTCTTGTTCACTTATTGTTCCATTGTTGAAATGATCTTCCCTTCTTGTTCTTCTACCCATATATCACATGCTCTCATTTTATTTTCATGCTTTGGTTGGAACATACAACCACAGCTCTGCTGCAAAGACTGTGTCACAGTTAAATGGTATATTGGATTACAGGATTTTCTTTATGCACAAGAAAATCTGACTTTTCATGGTTTTAAACTCCATTGAATGTTGAAGCAGCTTTGATTATTCTACAAATCTCTGACAGTAGTTTTGTTCCATGGTTTATGCTTATCCTTTTTTATTTCTCCTCTCTGTATTGTGGTTTGAATTAGCATGCTGATTTGTGAAAACATTACTGGGGTTTATATGAATCAGATTTCACTTGTATGCTTCAGATAAATTTTACTTTTTAGAAATTTTGTACAATGTGCAATAATAGAATGTGCAATCCATGCCTAAGCAGCACAGAACAGAGATGAAAACATTACACCCTCAGGGCAGGTATAATTTCCTATCCTGAGCTGCAAGCCCATCATCCTTGATGACATGCTACCAGCTTTTTACCATTCTAGCTCTTACTGTCAATAGTTGGCAGAATCACTGAGGATCCAGAAAGACAGCGTTTGTTTATCCAGTATGACAAACCAAAGAGAGCAGAGCATTTTGTGGAAATCCACCTCATGACTTAGTAGTGATGGACTTGACAAGCTGTGTGTCCTTGTCCTGGTAGGTGTTGGCTCACAGCCTGTGTAAAGATCTGACATCCACACTTTAGCATAGGTTGGCGTTTCTTCTTTCCTAGTGCTTTAAAGTTATTTTGTGTTTTAGTGAAATTAGCTGAACAGATTATTGTCCTGATGCACTGATACATTGTAATTGTTATGTGCTTTTTAATATAATACTAAGAGCAGTCTTTTTTAGGTGAGCTTGTGTTCATTTATAGCCTTTTTCACTCTTTCTGTGGAACAGCTTCACTGAGGCACAGTTCCAAAATCTTGCTGTGTTAGTCTACTCATGTTAAGAAGAGCTTTGGGAAACAAGCTGTAATTTGCTCTTCTATGAACATAAAAACCACTCTGCTATGAATGTGTATTGAGGACATTGAGAAGGAAATTTAGAATTGTCAGTAATAATTATTCTAGTTGATTCCAAGGATACTTTCATACTCTAAAATCATTAGGACTTTTAAATCTATGTGGGATAGGTGAATAAGGACTTTTAAACCTATTGCAGTGAATAAGAAGTGCAAGATTCATGCAAAATGGGTGTAAGAGAGATTTATACTCAAAAACATAAAAATATAACTATCGTAGACAAATAAGGGAAACAAAGCCATACATCAGTCTTAGTGACAACCCCTGGAACAGGTGAAACACAAATTGCGTTTTCCAGGACCAAGTAAAACCTTTAAGGAAGTTTCTGGGCCAAATTTTAATGAAGACTAGCCAGAGATGCTAAATTTTAGTTATTGGTAACATGAGTAGTAGGAAATTTAAAAAAAAAGAAACAAAAAACCCCCCAAAAAAACAAAAAAGAAAAAATTAATTGTCAATTAATTGTCAATAAAACAGGAGAAACCTGGTTACCCTCTACTGTGCTTTTCCTGCTGAACTGGTAATTGGGTGTAAGTAAAATGGCAGTCTATAGTAAGTATACTGTGTGGTATAGACTGTAACTCTTACTGAGTTTACAGTGGGATTGCTGCAGTGCAGGTAGTCTGGTTCAGACCTGTACTGTCAGTATTGCTGTGATTTTTAACCCAGTGCTTCTTGGTGAAACAGCAGAGCACCAGCTCTAAGCTGCTCGCTGCACCATTCCTCAGACATCAGCTTGCTGAACAGCGTGCTCTGGCTAACTTGCAAGTCTTTGCACAAGTTTCCCAGTTGTAAGAATGGATGGAAGACAGCTCTAAAAATTATCAGTGTTCCCAGCTAATGGGTAACATTAGAGAGCATTTTCTGGGCTAGTGGGGGGAACACCACAGGGTGATGTGACAGGGGAGCTGCTCTGCAGCCTCTGCATCTGCACTGCAGTAGTTTACAACCCTTCTCCACAGTATAAAAACCAGTCACTGAACTTTGAAGGTGTCTGTTCAGTCCTAATTACATGTTTTGCTTTTCTGTGCATTTTAGATAAGCATGATTGTATGTAACACTTCAATTAATTTCTCTTTTTTCTTTCTTTTAACAGAACTGAAGGCTGGGAGCACATTGCTGAGCAAACTCAGGTGGCTATTTTCATCTGCTCTGATAACAATATGCATTCTGAGCAAAGATATTTGTTCGCTCCCTAGGAGATAGCTTTAGTGCACATTCGACTGTGTTCATTCTTTGAGTTGGAGGAGCTTTCATGCTTCTAATTCCAATCTGTTTGATCTCCTACTTAAATTCTAAAATAAGTCTAGTAACTCCTGCAGCTAGTATATGTTGACTAAGAATGTATCGATTGTTCCATTTCCTTCTGTAGAAAAGAAGAAAAGTAATAAAGACAACCTCAGGCCCCACTGAGCCTGTTACTTCTCTGAATTTTTGTAGGTGAAGGGAAATCTGAAAACACATTAATTCACCTAAAATGCAATTCAGCCTTATTTTGGTACTGCTCTTCTATAATTTACAAGCAGAAGAGACTTACTTCTTGAGTTACTTTAGCCTTCATTTACCAAACATTTTGTATGTCAAGGAGAATAGCAAATCATTTAAGACTCCAGCTACCAGAGAGACTAAGCCTCTAATATAACCAAAGCACAAAAGGACTTACCATAAACTAAATTAAATAACCCAAACTCATCTCATCAACAGATATGAACAGGCAGAAGAGAAAAATCAGTTTAGCATCTTAGTAGACATGGGGTCTCACTGTTGTCTTGCAGTGCTTTTCTACTGTGTAGATAATAAAAGCCATCATCACCTCAGTTTAAATCAATCCAGATAGAGTTACCAAAAGATAAAGTCACCGGGGAGGCAGGAGTTGTGGTGTGATGTTGAAATAGCCTTCCACTGTGGGTCACAAGTGAAATGTATGTGTAGGAAGTCACTGTCCTTGTGTGAAGTGCAGAATGCCTGTGCTGTGCAGTGGGACTGCGAGGGTGCTCAGAAGATTGGAGGGCACAGAGTTGAGGAGTGCGCTGCAGGGAACGAGTGTGACTGCTGGCCTGTGATGGATGGCAGCCTCCTGAAAGAGCTGACAATGGCTGACGTAAAGCAGCAACTCGAGATTATACTTGAAAAACTGAATCACACTGAAAATATTTAAAGCCAAAAAGAAGAGAGAAATAAAACGGTGCTGGTTGTGGCCTGGCTTTTTCTTTCAGGTGTCTGGAATAACTTGTTGTCCAGTGGAGCTTATTGATAAAGTGCAGCTTAAAATATTTGTTAGGGAACCTTGATAAACTTCCTCCAATTATTTCTGTAAGTATTTGAAATGCAGACAATTTGAATCCTCTTCTGTAATTATGCTGCATGTTTCAAAAATCTGATCGCAGTAACACAAAAAAAAAAATGACACGTAATTTACTTAATGGAGTAGGTTGTGTGGCCCTTCAGTTTTGTTAAGAGAATTAAGTTACAAGTATAAAAAAATCTAATATGCAATTAATGCTGCCTTGATAGTAGTTACAAAGACAACTGAACCCTTTCAAGGGAGAATAATTTTATTTTGTTTTTCAAGCAATTACTCTAATGTAATTGCTGCTCATAATCGGGTCTGCTTGATACAAACTCAGGACTTTGTAGAAGGTTCAGAGTGTCATAGAGGAATATCACAGCTTTGCACTCTCTTTGGAAAAATGCCTATATATTGATGATGTTCTTATAGTATTCCCCCATCAAAAAATTTAGATTTGCCTTCCTGTGATATCAAATTGCTCATATTTATTCCCATCACATTTCATAAAATGAATGTGAATTACAACAGGGTTTTTCCAGCTCTACAGAGAATTCATGAATAACAAATTCCTAAAGAAGAGGAAGGAAAATAGATCACTGTGAAGTTTAGTAATGATGTGTAATGGATCAAGGCAGAAATAGTGTTAAAGTTGGTGCAGCAAAGTACCCTTGAGAATTTTCTTCTCTTTCAGGGAGAGTGAAGTTGTCACTAAATGTAAACCTTATTAAATGCAGCTAGATAGTGCTGTGAAGCGATGCAATAAAACTAGAGATGAACAGTGTGAGGCTGAGACAAATAATGTGTTACCACACCTAATGTTTTCTACCCAACTTTTCTTTAATGCTGCCTGTCAAAAGAGAACAAAGGTGATAATATGGAATTGAAGTCTTGCTGATTTGCACAAACCTGTACATGCATTGAAACTGATATATGCTGAAAAAGAGGTAAATGCATAAAAATTAGTTGTGGAACTAATAAAATTACAGTCCTAGTTTAAAGAAATCTCAACCAAATTAATCCATAGATAGAGATGCTTGTAAAAGAACCATAAGCTTTTACTAGTTACAAAATCTAGCTACAGGGGGAACTGGTGTGAATAAAGGAATAAAATGACATGTAATCAGAATAAGATAGGTATTACATATGGACAGGCTAAGGTTCCAAGTTATTTTAATGTTTTTAGTACTAATATTGACAGAATCCATAATCTTTGTCAATACTGTATCCATAATCTTTGTCAATGCTGTATCATTCTATGTCTTCATTTTTCTACTGCATATTTTTAAAAATTGTAATATCTTTTGATTACACTCACTAAAACTTCAACAAAATTTTATTTTGGTGGTGTTACACGACTTTTTTTGTGATCCAGTTCTGTCAAAAGCATTAAAATGAATGAACATACCTATAGCTCCAAGCATATATAATGTATAACATCTGCTCCTAGAGCCATCTCCATATCATATGTTTTGAAATGGGATATGAAGGCTTGACACTTGGCTTGAGCAATGATTTCATTAGGTACAACTCTTTTAAAGTGATTTTACAATAATCTGCAAATTGCTCTGAAGCAGAGCACCTAGGATGGGTACTGCTGGTTATGTTTTCCAGGTGGATGTTGTGATGTGATAATTAATTCCCCATGGCCAGTAGATGCTGGAGTATACACATATGTACCTTCATACATAAGTTTTCTAATATATACATATATTTATGTGAACACAAAAGTGTGTGACTGAAAATCAGGTCTCAAAATTTTAAATTAGTCCTATGTGAACATCAAAGCGTATCTCTAAACTGAGTGGATTTTATCTTAAGTTAGTGGCATGGACACAATCTGTTAAAAAAAGAGTCTGCATCCGTCATGTTGCTTTCAATCCTACACAGTTTACTGTTTTGGTGAGATGCAAGGGTGTTATTTAATGGAAATGAGAGATGCAATTTACTCGTAATTATCATTAAAAGGGCTAAAGCAAAATGTAGAAGTGACTAGATATGTTTTTAAATTACAATAATAGAGGGAAAATTCTTTTATGAAACATGCCATTATTGCTTTTACAGACCCATAATTTGAGGATTACTGCTCAAAAACCCAGATGAAATTATTTTACAATCATGGGACCATTAAAGGTTTAAGAATTGTCTGGTTAGATTAGGAAGAATTTAGCTGTGAAAAAAAAATGTTGTGTGATTTATTATGGTGTTTAAAATTGCACAGACATATCATATATCTGCAGAACAGGCAGGTCACGGCTGTGCTGAATGTGGGGCCTTCTCACCTACAGGCAAAGTTTGTACTGACCCACCTAATATTTCTGCATCTTTAGCACAGTAGAAGTATTATGACATCAATTTCTCTTATTCCAGGTACACCTGACATGATACTACTGATCCTCAGGCCAGTCGTTCATTAGGCATTCATTACGAGCCAGAGTGATAGGCAAATACGAATTACAATCATAATAATTCCAACAAAGGCATTGATAAGGAAAAGATAAGGCACAGGTCTGTAGCTCAGCGAGGGTAAGGATCTCCTGAACCCCTGATGTACCTCTATAGCCACACTTTATATTGTTGAAATAAAAAGGTCTAAAACACCGGTACTGTTTCTCAGGGGCAGTATGTGTGGATCTGCAAACGGGAAAACAAGGCAAAGTTCAGCAAACATGTGAGGCAGAGCTGGTTCACTGTAGCCGTTCAGAGCAACCTGAGCAGAGGTACCTTGTCACCTTGCACTGTTTTACAATTGTCTTCATGGAGTTCCCAGTTAACTTCCATCATCTTGCTGCTTGTGAGCACATTAAGCTTTGTTCATCTTCAGTGGAACAGGATATGTTTACGTCGTTTATACTAATCCAAACCGGCTGCCTTGCTGCGGATACGTTACCTGTTCGATGACCAGATGACTTGTTTCACGGTCGGCAGGGCCTGGAAGGGTCCGGGCCTGGGTGCCAAGACTTGGTACGGGTGAAGGGACTGTGAGAGCTCTAGGGACAGCCGGCTTCCTGGGGAGGCTTTTCTCCCTGCGCCGATCATCGATCACAGCGTTCACTCTCGGCAGCTGCAGCTGAGCCAATTCAGCGTAGCTCCGGAGGAAACTCTGCTGGGAAAATGCATCCGCGTGACCCGCTGGGCCGAGGCAGCTCCCGCCTGGGGGCCCGGCGGCGGCGGCGGCCCTGGGCGCGGCCTCCCAGCCTGGGACCGCGGCTTCCCGCACCGGCCCGGCGCAGGGGCGGCCCCCGCGGGGCTCTGGGCCCGGCCCGCCCGCCGCGAGCGCTGGCTGCGCCATGGCCGCGGGCGCAGAGGCGCGGCGAGAGCGGGGAGACCCGTGGCTGACAGGAAGCCCGGCAGCCGGCGCTGCGCGGGCGGGCTCGGCCCTCGCCTTCCCTTCCGCCCCCGGCCGCGCTCCGCCCGCTGGCGGCGGCCCCTCAGGTGTGCGCGGAGCGGAGCGAAGCAGGGCGGCGCTGAGCACCCCTGGCAGTCTGGCCCGGCCGCCGCAGCTGCTCGGCGGGCCTGTCACGTGGGGCAGCGGCGGCGGCGGCGGCGGCGCTGCGGTCTGTTCTCCGCCACCTGCCCCGGAACGGGAGCGCGGGCCGGCCATGGGGCCGCGGCGGGCGCCCGCACCACTCCCGGCTCCCCGGAGGGCGGGGGCACCGCGGGCCGGCGGTGCCGCCGGCTTCTGCGGCTCAGCGTAGCGGCTTGGCGGGTGCGGAACCGCTGCGGTTCCCCCCGCGCTGAAGGGCAGGCGACAGCGACCCGCCATGGAGAAGGCAGCGGCCGCGGAGCTCCGTCAGGGCGCCCTGGCGCCGCTCACTGCCATCTGCCTGGGTGAGTGCGGCCCGGCCGCTCCCTGGCGGCGGGGCACGTCCGGGCACGGCGGGCATCGGCTGTGGGGACTGCTGGGCCCCCTCCTCCGCTACGGGAAGTGACCGCGGGCGAGGGGCGCGGGATGGGATGGGGCTGCCACACACCGAATCGTGCCGGCGGAGCCTCCTCCCTTTACCCCGCTTCCGAGCGGGGCGAGGTGCTGCGCGGCACGGGTCGCTCGGGCTGCCATGCCCGGCCGCTGCCCGGCCGTGTGGGGCGGCGCAGAGCGCTGCCAGATCCAGCGGAACCCCTCGCCTTGCCCTTGGCTCTGGAAGCGCTGCCGTAACCTCGCATAGCCCTGAAAAAAAGAAAAGTTCAGGAGACATCTGCGGTTCTTCCCTGGGCTGTGAGCTTGTGCGGGGCGCGGTGCGGGCAGCGGCGCCGGGGCTCGATGAGGGACTGCCCGACGCTCGGCCCCGCTGCGCGCCTGCCCGGCCCTTCTCTTGAGTGGCAGCGGGAAGAAGCATTTTCTCTCCCTCCGTGTCTCTGCCATATTCTGTTCTCTTCCTTCCCTTTTCCCTGAAGCCTTTGCTCTCCGCTCCGCTTCTCAGCGGGTGCTGAGTTATGGCAGCGTGATGAAGCGTATTCCTGGTTTTCCAGTCTGTCAGCCCGTTCAGTCGAGGGAGATGTTTTTTGTTAGGCTGAAGCGTTGGTGCCTGGCTGTGGCTAGAACGAGCGAACGATAGGCCCCGCGTATTTCACAGGGGCACGTGAAGTTAGGAGTGACTAGAGCTGAGTGCTCCTTTCCTGTGCCCTGCCAGAGCATTCTGGTGGGGCAGCGTAGTCGGGAGCACCGCATGCAGCCGAGCACTGCTGGGGCTGCACTGAGCCATCCAGACACTTACCTGGTAAACTGTCACAGCTCCTTGAGCCAAAATGTTTTAACCCCTATCTCTTTGCTAAAGAAGTGGGTTAGAGTTATTTTTTAATAATCCCAAGTGACAGTTACTATTCATTATGTAAATGGTCAGAAAGGGATTTCTGTGGCCAGACTGCTTGTTCTGTTTTTGTAAAAGTGCTTCCTTAACATCAGTGGTTACCTAGAAAAATGTAGAAAGTTGAAGTTTAGAGGTTGCTGTGGTTATTTCAAATGTATCTATTTTAATTAACATAAGTACAATATAAAAAGCTAGCTAAACTACAAAACAGTTTGAACATCCAGGTGGTAAACTCTTGTTTTTCGCAGTCTTAATGGGATTTCAGAGATGTGCACAGCATGAGGATAATGTCTGCTACACTGCTTGTTTAAAGTTAAAGAAAGATACATATTTTCCCTGTATCTCTGAATTTCTTATTGGGGGGGGAGTGTTTTGGTTTTGGTGTTTTTATTTTTTTAGTTTTGTTTAGGGCTTGGGGGGGTTGTTGGGTTTTTTGGTTGTTGGGTTTTTTGTTTGTTTGAGTTTTGGGGGTTGTTTGTTTGTTTTGGGGT
>VZSR01001817.1:1161602-1176592 GCA_013398615.1 Brachypodius melanocephalos | reverse complement strand
AGCGGGTGGGGGGACGGCGGTGGCTGCCTGGGGATTATTTTCAGTTGGGTTTAAACCACAACAGGATTATAGACTGCATCTTTGCCATTGTGAAAGACAAAAATTGTAATGAGGCTAAGGTCATAGTGCATGCTGATATGTTTAGGTGAAAACTTGTGTTTAGGAAGTGTGCCTGGGAACACCAAGTCAGGGAGAGTGGCTCATTCCTGAAGAAGCTAAAACAAGAATATTAATAATGTCTCGTAAATGTCAGCATGGAAATTCAACCAGAATCGTACCACTTAATGTAATTTTCTTCTCTCTAGCACTGCTGTGACTTACTGACATTATGGGAACATTGCAGTCAGGGTCCTCTTAGTGATAAGGACCCTCTTGTGACTGTCAATTGGCCATCATACGTGTAGATGTACTTTATTCCCAAAGAGGCTGCAACTTAAAACTGAAAACAGCAAATAAGGGAGATGGGAAGAAAGGATATTGGAAAACAGAAAAATAGTTCTAGGACAATATATTGAATAATGTGGGAGTTTGAGTGTTCAAGTCAAAATTGTGGGTTGAGAGAAGGTTTAAACCAGGAGAAGGTAGTAATTTTACGATTAAGTAACCTGCTTAAATTAAGCTTAGAGAAAGTGTGGATAAACCATGCAGGACATGTGTTGTTTCCAACATAGTATTTTCCATTCTTTCATTGGAAAAAGTAGAGTGCCATTTATGTCCTAGTGTGTTTTGCCTGGATGGTTCTTTAGCTTTTGATGGAGTTTGGCATCTGGTGTATGATACGTGAGTTTACAAAATTTGTAAATTAAGTAATTACACAGTTGCTTACTTAGACTGGTGATACTGCCTCAGTCTAAAATATGTAGAGCTGCTTCCACTTGGCTCTGCTGCTAACACTTTTTTCACTAGAAATAGAGTTGTAACATTTGGCTTTTATTCTGCAAGTGTGCTGAAAACCTCAGAGTATTGTAGCCTTCATGTTTCCTTGCCTTCATACAGTTTTGAGTTACCTTGTCTCCTGATGATGTAACTGGAGCTTGGGATGAAAGTGATCATCAAGGGTCATTGCAACAAAGGGATCCACGTGTAGCTTCTCTTACCTGTGCTCAAAGAAAGCTAGGTTGGACTGTGCCTTCACTGGTTCTGATCAGGGGCAGAAGAAGCCAGCTGGAGACTGGGCAAAGTGAAGGGGAGCCTTCAGTGTTTTTTCCACATGCATAAGGTATCTGCCTTAAACCACATATGCAATCCCTCCTTGAGGGAGCATTACAAGAACTTGGGGAGAGTTTCCTGCCAATTCTGAGACAGCTACTTGAGGAAATGTATATTGCCAAGCATTTGGGTTTGAGAGGAGGTTCCTTGTGGCAAGTGCAAAACATCTTTTATCCTGGAGCAGATGGTTGGGATGTGTTCCTTGTGACTGGGACAGGCCCTGGTGCAGAAGAACGTGAAGCTGTAGGATTTATTTTCATCTGAGATTGTCTGAAAATTTATTCTGGCACAGCATAGTACCCTCAGTGCTGTCCTTTGGTGAAGCTCAATGTCTGTTTTATTACAGTTGCTCTTGCAAAAATAAGAGTAATATTATTCGTGTAAAGTTTTTGGAAATGTCATTGCAGGTTTTTGTGGCATATTAAACTGGCACAGGGAATCTACTGCTGTTTACAGTAGAAGAAATTGTTACAGAAAGCCTCATTAAGATTTAGGCCCTCTTGACAGAAACTCTCTGAACTCAAATCTCTTCTGGCATTTGTTTAAAGTTTTGGGTTTGCTTGTTTTTTGCTTGGT
This sequence comes from Brachypodius melanocephalos, assembly GCA_013398615.1. Taxonomy (NCBI): domain Eukaryota; kingdom Metazoa; phylum Chordata; class Aves; order Passeriformes; family Pycnonotidae; genus Brachypodius; species Brachypodius melanocephalos. The sequence goes on along the minus strand of VZSR01001817.1, from coordinate 1,174,807 downwards.
TTTTTTTTTTTTTGTTGTTGTTGTTGTTTAGGGGTTTTTTTTAACTGTGGAAGATTTATTATTGTCTGTCTTTATAATTTATCTTTTTCTTTGAAAGCATCATCTCAGTAAGATTTTTGGTGGGTTGGCTTGCCAATCCAGGAATTGATATTTTTATGTTTCTTCGGTAATGCTAAATGTGAGAAATTTAAGCAGTTTGGAGTTTTTAGTGAATTGGGATTTCACTTTTGTTCTAGGTTGGTGCAGAAAGGCTGTGGGAAGACACAGAATTGTTGAAAAAGTGTTATCACTGCTATTATTATGTGTTGTCACTGATGATAAGGTCTTCAGAATCCAGGACTGTACCTTTCTATTTAGGAACTTCCCTTTCCTTTAGATGTTTTGAACAGGCTTTTGTTTATTTTCCTTAAGGAGTCACAGTGTCATGCTGAAGCCCAACTTAATAACACAGTACTTCGGCATGTGTGTGATTTTGCAGACTTCCTGCCCAGGAGCTGAGGAGGGAAGTGGGATCCCTTTACTGATGTTGAGGCCCCAACAGTATAAAATTCTGCCCTAGTGTGGTTTTACCATTTTGTTGTCAGCACTGAAAGCTGTGTTTAGTAAAGGTTTTTCTTTCGAAAGTTATGTGTGTGAAGAAGGAGCTGCTGAAAGCCGTGCTCGGGTACTTCACCTTTTCTGGCTTGCAGCAGTCAGTGCACAAGGAGTGGAGAGGCAGGTGGCTGCTTTAGGAAGGAGGTCGATTGATATTTGCAAATCCTATAGTAATGAGCGTTGGTGGAAAAAAAATATCTAAACCATGAGGCAATTAAGTGAGGTTGGGGTAAACACTATAGTAGTTTTGGGAGGGGTGCATATGTGTGTGTCCCCAGTTTGCTCCGACGGGTTTAGGGGACCGTGGACATATCGTTCAAACATGTAATTAGGTTTTGGCAGTGCTGTCTTGATGTAATTCGTCATGCTAGTGTACCCCATAGTCATCAGTGCCCCAAATGGTTAGTGTATCTCTCAGGTTCCACGGCCGGCAGTGGTGTGTGTGTCCGTGTGTGGTGAGTGTGAGTTTGCTTCGGCGCGGGTGTTTAAAAGCTGCCCCGAGCAGCCTCTGTGCCCCGCGGGGTCCGAGGCAGCCGCAATGAAGGGAAGCGGCAGCGGCGCCCTGCACAGCCCCAGGCTCGGGCTCTTCTCTGGCGTCCGGCGAGTCGCAGGTACCGCACCGAGAGAAAACAGCAGCCAAAAGCAGTTTCCAGCCCTGGTCTCTGTCTGTCCCCTTCTCTGCGGCTTCGGGAGCTGGGCACACCGCGGCGGGAGAAAAGGACGCTGGAGCCCGCCCTGGTACAAGCCATTTAGCCGCACCCAGCCGGGAGGATCCAGCCCAGCCGCCTTGTCTTGACTACCCCTGCCTCTAGCAAGATAAATTCCCTCCGTGAGTTTCCAGTCCCCTGAATCCAAAGAACTTCAGTCAGGGCTCCAGCCGTCAGGAGATAAGGCAAGTGAGAGATAGGAAAGCAGAGTCGGGGCGGTGGAGAAAAGACTGACACCATTCCCCCCTTTTGTCCTTTGACCCGCATGCTCGAAATCCTGGGCACCGTCTTGGGGGTATGCCTGGCAGGTTTTGTTTGGGGTCTCTTTTTGTTTTGGAGAATCTACAGGATTGAGCAGTTTTGTATGTAGTCGTTATTAGCTGTCGTTTCTGACTGTTGCTATTCTGCTTGTTAGTGAAGGGTTATTTTTTCACTTAATCTACTTATATTCATTACTTCCTTGGACCCCTGAGAGAGACGGCTAGACCCAGAGGCTTCTCCTTTAAATTGTCTTGAACCAAAACAAATATTAAGATTTGTGGTCCATTCAAATCAGGACGCTTTGCAAGAGCCAAGCAATTGTCGTTTTGATTTTTGAGTAGGACAAGTCTGAAATGCTTGATATGTGTCAGAGGGGATAAGGCCATGGTAAAGCATTGGCAACAATAACCATTGTCAGATGAGCTGCCAAAAATGGCATGTAGTGTCAGTGCAGCCCTTAGATTTGCACAGCTACAATTCTTCTGTTAAAAAGAAAAATCTGGTTCATTTGTCGCCTGTTTTTTTTTTTTTTTTCTTGCCTCACGTTTCTATCAGATGTGCAGTGTTAATAAGGAAAAGCATTTCTCACTGAAGACCTGAACTGTGATGTTACAGCGGATCTTCTACATTAGGAAACTACATTACTCCAAAAGAAAAACATGTAGTGATGTTACTTTAAAAAAGCTGGGATACTTAAGTAACTGTTGCTCAGAGTCCTTGTAATTACTTCCTAAAACTGGGAAATAAGTATTTGGGAGAATAATAGCTCTGCTAACTACACTGATAAATGTGTGAATGGAAGTGCTCATGCAGAGCCATCAGCCTGTCAGTGGGATTTCCTCAGAATGGAAACGAAATAAGTTTTGTGTAGTTTTTATTCTGTTCTATTGCAAATACTTTGAGTAAGGGATATTAATCCAGAACATAATTTGGTACAAAAGTAGCAGAAATATTTGCACAGGTGTTACTGGAAGCTTCTGGATAACACTGTCTGCTGTATTTTTTCTTTCACTTTGTGCATTCTGTTTCCTTCCCATTTTGAAGTGTTATTAACCTGACAGCTAGGAAATGCAGCCTTTCCAGCTCCTTTATGTGTTTGCTAGCTCTTGGTCCTCTTTTGCTGCTGTGATATGTTGATGCAGTAACAAATATGTGCAGCACAATTATAGACCTGAAGAAACTGAGAACTGGAGTTGGAAAGTCCTGTGGATTATACATTTGCTTTTATAATTCTATAATTGCAACTGCATCTCAGTATTTTCCAGCATCTGTCATGGAGCCGCTCAGGTTTTAGAAATGTGATAACAAAGATGTTCTTGTTTTTGTAACTTTATTACTGAAAAATATTTGTTTGGAAACGAATGTTTTCATGTATTTATGTATTCTGTATGTTTTTGTGGCTTTTGAAACTGATAGGAATTAAATGCATGTATTTCACTGAGATGCTCTACCTGGAGATTGAAAATAATAGCATTTTTATGTTTTGCCCCAGGTAAGTAACGCACTCACGCTTTTTGTATTCCTGTGGCTCTCACTTCAAAAGTGCTTGCTGTGAACAAACAGAATAGTGCCAGGCCTCGGTTTCCTAGAGGGGACATGCTGCAGCCCAGCCCCAGCTGGGAGCTCTGCAGGCAGCCCTGCTCCTGACTTGACTGCAGGTAGCAGTCTTTCCTTGACTTGAAAGCCAGGTAGCTTTGCTGGTACTCCTTCCTTCCATCCCTCCAGTGCAGCTAAATCTGGTCCGGAGTGGGAATTGAAAATGGGGTATTTATGTGTCTGGATTTCAAGCAATGCTAAAAATCTCTCATTTATAATACAGTGTATTTGTATGTGTGTGTGTATGAGATAACAAGGTATAGGCAACCTTTTTTTTCCTCTTGCTACATTTTTCAGCTACAGGAATGTAAGTTTCTGTCAAAAACTGAAATATTCAGCTGCAGTCCACAAATCATGCTCTAGATAGTAATTTGTTTTTAAAATAGTTTAAATAATATTTTTGGAGACTGTTCAGAATAGCTATTGCATTACAGAGAATTTTCTCTCTTGTAGTCTGCTTGGAGTACGTTTTCCTATCAGAACAGCTTTTCAGCTTGTCCTTGGAACATTTAATTTTCATTTTTGAATTGCTTAATTACAAATTATAAGTATTTGATGTAGCCTGCTGTTTTCCATAGGAAGAACTAAAAGTGCTTTGAAAACGCTGAGCTTTATTTGGCCTTGTTTGCTCCTTTCCCCGTCTTGAGAATGTTTTCCCATCTGTGTGGGTTCAGAAGGAATTTAGAGTACTTTAGTAATGTCCAGTGAAAGCATTTAACATTGGACTGTAGTTTACTTTTTTGTGGGAGGGGTTGGGGGTGTGGTGGGTGGTGGTATTTTTTTAACCTTTACAAACTTTTCATGTGGTTAAGAGAATAAACAACATGTCCATGAACATGTTACAACAAAGTGAGCTACTAGCTACTTTACAGTTAATATGGGTGACCTACCTAGGCTTTGGGAAGCTGGTAAGAAGGATTTCTGTATTGCATCCTCTTGGCAGATCCATCAGTAATATTGATTGTAGCCTGTGGTAGATTCGTACAAGGTTATCGATTGGTCCTGCATTGAAATGCAGGTTATGCTTACCTACACTTGGTGTGGGTGTCTTAATCAAAAAACAGAGCAGGGAAGAAAGCAGTAAGAGGATAAAACTGTTGACTCTCATGTGTCTGCAGTCTCCAGAAACTGGTGAAAGCTCTTGAAGCTAATATGAATTGTTGATTAGGCAAAGCAATAACAATATTATTTTTCTCCCCTTATTAACAGCTGCTTGCAGTGGAGAACTGGAACAGCACACAGAGAGACGGGGAGTCATCTACAGTCCTTCTTGGCCATCCAACTATCCTCCAGCCATAAACTGCAGCTGGTACATTCAAGGAGATCGTGGAGATGTGATAACAATTAGGTATGGCTCGATATTTGTGGAGGTAAGGGATTGCTTTGCTGAAGTAAAATAAAATGTGAGTTTACCTGATATACCAATGTGAGGCTGTCTTCAGAGCCACTGGATGAGTGAAGAAAGCTGAAATTGCTTCCACTGGAACACAGTTCCAGGTTAGGAACTTCTCTCTTTTTAAAAATGCTTCACTGTGTCTTGTTTCTGTAGGCTACTTCTGACATCCGTTATTACAGAGGTCATTTATGGTCTTTTAATGTCTTTATCTTCACAATGCCTGTGTGAGATTTCATATACCCTGACAGATGAGGGAACGAGAAACAGCTATGTATTTACTCACATTAAATAGTCCCCTTTCCCTGCATTGCTCATAAATAGGAGTAGGTGAAGGCTATAAAATCTGGAACAGCTTCAGTGGGCATTTAAAATTCTTAGACAAGAAATAGTGTTTTCACTAATGTCTTGAAATGGTGCTATGTTTTATAGACAGTTGAAAATAATTATTGCTTATTGTTACTTGTTTACCAAAAGACACATGCTTTTCTGCTTAATATTTATTCCCACCAAACCAAATAATAGTTAGCATTTATGGTACAATTTCAGCTCAATTCTAGAAAAATGCTATCGAATAAAGACTAAAGTGTACTGGAGATGGTTTGTTAAGAATGTTTAGGATATGGTATGAGCATACTGTGAATGTGCTTAATTTCTCTGGGCTAATGGTAGGATCCTTCACAAACCAAGAATTTCTTACTTAAAAAATAAAACCTAGGAAATTTTTTTGGGGGGGTTTTAGTACTGTTACATTTGACACCATCTGCTCATTCTTTGCTCAGCTGCTTAAAAGGACTGCAAAATCTCTTCAACTGCAGATGCTCAGAAATTGAAAACAAATCTGCCACAGATGAAATAATAGGAAGGCTCCACCACCCATAGTTCAAAATAGGAAATACTCACCAAAAGTAATGAAGTAAATACCTGCCAGCATTTGAAATTCAGAAATAGAAACATGCTTTTAAACCCCATTACATTACGTTGCACATGAGGAATATGTTTCAGAGCAGGGATTGTTGGAAACTGAGAAAGCATACAAATGAGACGCAGGACTTGACTCTGGAGAATACTGCTGCAGTTCATGCTATGAAAATGTCTCAGAGCTCCAGTTAGAATTAGGACTCTCTTCGCCAAATATGAGTGTAACAAAGGCTAAAGAAACAAAGGAACATGAGGTGTAGCAACTGGTAGTAATAATGTGTGTGCAGTTTAGATGTATGCAGAGCTATGTGACTTGAAAGATTTCTTCTTAATGGGTTTGTTTTCTCTCATTGAATACACAGGCATATCCTGTCCTCCTCTGCACATGCAAACAATGGAAACTGCCTGTTTACATCCCAGGGACTAGTGCTGTGATGTTATGCTTCTGACTATAAATGTACTTGGAATGACTCACTCCAGTGTATGACATGCAAAATCTGATTACAGCATCTGAGGAGTTCTGTACAAGGCTGTTGCCCTTGCAATGCCAAGGGTGTAAAAGAAGGAGCTGACTTGCTTAGGCTAGGCTTCAAATGTAAACATGTTTTCTGCTTTCCAGTTGGATATGCTGCTTGTTCTAACAATGTGTTGGTAGGGGCATAAGAGTAGCTTTTAAAATTTTCCTAGGAAAATCAAACACAGTTCTTGTGCTAACATCTGGATTTTGAAAGGTTTTAAAAAACCCCGTCTCCTTTGTGTTATGTGACACAGTATGCACTTTCTTTGATCTTGAGTTCTCATTGACAATAAGACAGCAGTGTTATATAAGAGATACATATATAATGAGATACAGCAGGAGTCATTAAGAGATAAAATTGCAGTTACTTTTTTATTTCTAAACTGTTTGCACTTGGTGGTTATTTTTTATAAACCTATTTTTCAGCAGCTTTCAGTAGAACAGTGACCAGATCTACATGTGTGTGTAAGCTGCTGGCTTCTGTGGCCATCTCTTTTAGAAGCTGTGTCTTGATTTCTGTCTGTCATGTGTATATTCATTTTCTGCATATCCTCACATTTCCATGCTTACTGTTTTGCTTTATAGTTTATATTTTAGAAATCCTTGAGGGAGCTTTCCTGTGAACAGGAAGTATGTATGTTCTTTGTGCTTATACCACTCTATATTTCAATACTTTCTTTCAAGTCGGTGTGTCTGATGGAATGGTGCTGTTGAGACCTGTGAACAAGTCTGTAGCCACTGTTCTCCAGGACTATGTTATGTCTCTTTAAATTCAGGTAATCAGTTGCTAGTTACTGTTTTGGAAACTACTTGATTTTTCCACCCATTTTCTCTATTTATATGCTTCTTTTCACAGAGGATTACAAAAAATCATGTAAGATCAGATGAAGATGTCATATGCAGTAACTGCATTTGTACCATTGTTTACAGGCTTTAGAGGTTTATGTTTCCTCATATCTAAGAAAAAGATGAAAAAAAATTTTGTTTAGCATCTGCTGTTATTTAATGGTTGTCATTAACGCTGGTGTTGGTGGAGTATAAATTTATTATTTTGTTACTGTAATTTAGGGGACTGCAAGTAAAATGTCCTCCATGTTCAGAATTCAAGATAAGAGTATTGAAAAGTGATTGACTTAGTGACCCACTCAAGCTGTCTCTTATTAATTGAGGTGAGGGGATCACATTCATTGGCTTTCACTTCAGTGATTCGTAACATTGGCTTTGAAAAAAGTAATTGTCAGATACCATTTGAGTTTCAATTTCTGCATAAAATTCAGGTCTGTTCATATATTCTTGCTGGTCTGTAATTGTGTGAAGAGCTAAAGGAACTGCTTCACAGTCTATTTACCAAACTCATAGCGTTTCAGAACTTGACATTAGTTGGGAAAAACTTCATAATAGCCATTTACTTGCTCAGCTCTTGGAGGAGTAGCCCCAGTGTCTTGCCTAAGGTTATGCAGTCACTGGTGCTTGGGAGCTGGGAGTAGAATAGAGCTTTCCTGACATCTGGTCCTTGTGCTTCAGTGGCTAAGCAGAAGTTTTTAATGAGCCAATTAATTCATCAGTTGTTCACACTCTACACTTTCTGTGAGAAGCTGGCAAATAGAAGTAACTTTCCTTGTTTAATTGGTCGGTTGGTTTTATTTTGGGACTGTGCTTTACTGACCTATGCATAATATTTATTCTCCAAATTTTAAAATGAGTTTAGAGGGCTAAATTGGACATTTACTTTTTTATTTATTTACTAATTGCTTTCATTCCGATTTTGCATCCCATGTTTGTCGTTTTCCAGTTACTAAGAAAGCTTTCTTTTTCTTTAATCTATAGTCCCTCGTGCCTAAATTACTGAAAGGGTTGTAGAGAATTCCCTACATTATTTATAGAAGTACTTTTTTTTTTCCTAGCTGCTACTCTTCCTTTCAGTGCAGATGGCAAAAAACTAAGCTCTGTGAAGCACTAGTTTTGCAGGAAGCACATTTTTCCTCATGTATGTAGACTATTAATGTGTGTTTATGATTGTCTGGTTTAATGAAGTACTTTCCAGCAACATAAAAGTACTTGTCAGATAGTGGGAAGATACCATTGTAGGCTGTTACTTCCTGTGAGTACGTAGGTGAGAACTGATATATATGACTAACCCTGTAATTTTCTGTAAACTCCTGCAGTTCTGCTCACTGCTGGAGGTAACCTCTTTGTCAATATCATGCCACTGGTAAAAGAATCAGATGAGTTTACTGATTTCTGCAGAATTCAGTAAAAATGAGACTTAGTGCTGCATTTCTCAGTTCGCATTGAGTTGTTCTGATCCTCAGATTCGGAATACTTTCAGTGTTTAATAGGCTATTGTACTTTTCTGTAAAAATGTGGAAGAGATATTCCAAGAGCAGGACAGTAGCATCTCTCAGGAGAAACAAAACCTGAAAAACATGGGATGAAAACACGACAAACATGGGATGAAACATTTGGTCCAATAATTTTGATCTTGTACACCAGTCTCCTTCTATATTCCTGTATTGTTTTGGCGATCTACAGGTAGCACTAAGAACAACCTAAGGGCCAGGCCATTCTAAAGGGTGTTCTGTGATGGGTGTAATGTTTGGTTTACACTGTAGTTCTAGTGCTGGAAATACCAGTGTTTGACTGCATTTCCTCTCCCTGCCCTGTGAACTAGGGCTGTGTGCTCTGCTTGTGGAGAGGAAAAAACACCCAGAGGAAAGCCAGATTCTCCTTCCCTTTATCACCAAGTGGCGAGATGCCAAAGCAAGGGAGCCTTGCTCTAGAAGTGAAGCTCTTGGGTTTGAGAGGGGTGTCTGGAGCAGGTGGGGTGCAGGGGGGCAAGGCTGTAGCTGAGGAGTGCAAGGGCTGGAATTTAGCACCACTGCACTGGCAGCTTGCTTGGTGGGATGGATCTCTGGGTCCCCATTCCCATCCTGCAGAGCTGTCAGAGGGCTTTGTTGGAGAGGATTAGTGACTGAGCAGATCTGTCTTTTGCTTTTCCTCTCAAATCCTCTGCTTCCTTGACCAAGATATGTAAAAATACTGTGGTAGTGACTGGTGCTGCGTGAGATATGGATGATGTTACACATGAGTACTCTGTTTCAGTATGGCTCCTGTTTCTTGTTTTAGTCACAAAAAATGATAGTTTTTTGATACAAAAGGTCTGAGACTTGTCTCAAAAGACACTAACTACAGACTTCAGTACTTCTCCAAAGACTGTACAGTGTCTGTGTAGTCCTACAAGCAGTACAAGCACAAGGCTTTGTCCCGTATTTCCACTGTACACCAGTACTCATTCAAACACTGGACTTACCTTTTTGATAGAAAAATTTGCATTCCAGATTGAGAAAACTCAGCTGAATAAATAAATGTTTTGTGGGTAGTAGGATTAAGTTATTCTTCAGAGGACTATAACAGAGCAGCTCTAGGTCTAATTAGAGATGATGAAAGAAGTAAAGCAGTAGAGGCTGAGTGCAGGATTCAGGACTCTTGGCTAAGATAAATCAGTTGGCTTCTTAATGTCAGAGTAGAATGGCAGAAACTTCTAACACAAAACCTTGTTGTCACAAGTGCATTATAAAGTGAAGCCAAAGTTTTTATACTTACAAATGCAAACATATGTATTCCTATTGTTTTTGTGTTTCTTTAGAAGGTAGTGTTTTTTGTGAGGGCTTGTTCAAGTATATCATGCTTTTGGTCTTGTGTAAAATCATCATCAATGTAAATGAGGAAAAGTTTTCTTTTAGTAGGGCAACATAACTTAAAAGGGTGCTGAAATAGTGACAATGCCTTAATCAAAGGAAAATTTGTGGAAAATACATCTCTTGATTAGCTTGCATAAGGGGGAACATAATTGCCTTGACTTTGCTTTGGCTCTTAGCAGAAGAAATTTTATAACTGCTGTGGTATCTATTACACATAAAACCTCACATTAGAACTAGAAGATACACAGAGAAATTGTGTTTGAAACTTTTAGGCACTTAAGATTAAGATATTTGGTTTTGTAAAAGAGTTTGTTCTTGTGAGTATTATGTATTGCCCTTTTTGAATACCAAGGCATTTTTTTCAGTAGCTTGTGTATCTCCCAGAGGCAAGGTGTTCTTAGGGGATATATTAAACACAATGTTTCCTTGCAAGTCTGTTCTGTCTCATCACCCTTGTGGTCGGTGGCTGAAGTTTGGATTTGTTAGGGAAGAAGTGTGGGGTTCCACTCTGAATCTGTCTGAAATCCACAAATGGCACTCAGGAAATTCAGTTATCCTCTGTATGCCCGGGCTTCTGAGTTGGAAGCTGGAGCTAAAGATTCTTCCTCTTCCACAACCAAAAGAAGCTGTTAATCAGCAATGTACAATACTAGACTTTCAAGGTGAAAGTAAAAAAATATTAATTATACACAAATGCAGGCTCTTGAGAGGTATTGCTGTCATCTGCAAAGGAGTTTGTAAACAAGGTATGTGCATGTAGCTGACTTGTCTGTACTCTTTCTTTGTATGAATCTTAAAAGTGTTAAATATTTTTCCTTTTTTCTAGAAAGAAATGCATTTTAAAGTAAGTCATAGACAGCTTATTGTATAGGCAAATTCTGCCCTGGGTTTGTGCAGTCTGTGTTGTGTAACCACACTATGGCTGAATTATTTACTTGATAGATAAAAGTAGCTCTTCTCAGCAGAGTGAGGAAAAGGAGTGGCTGTGGGACCCAGTTGGAGTGCTGAGAACTGGGTAAGATAGGAGATCAATTTGTTTGCCTCTTTAAGGTTGATTCTGGTACATCTAAAATAACTGTAGAAGTAAAGGATCAAAAGATTTAGTAAATGAACTGGTTTGTATCATACAAACAGAATTCTTTTAGTCATTCCCACCCCCCCTTCCCAGTTTTGAGTTTCATTTCTTGATTTAGTGACTCTTTGCTTTTCTTAAAAACTTTTGTTGTTGGGCAGATAGGTATGTCTAACACTAAGTTAAAAAGTTTTCATTAAAAAAAATCCTATGAGCAATCTTCCAAGTAGATGATAGAAACCCTACGTGATGTGTGATGCCAAAATGAGTTACAGAGAGCAAAACTGATGTGGTAGTTCAGTAATGCTGTCTCACATCTAATGTAACAAACTTTTGTGTGAGTACCTATGGCTTCCCCGATGCTTCGGATAATTCCTTTTCATTATGCAGTGACTGTTCACTTTCTTGGTCATTAAAAGCATTTTATGCAGAGCACCTGTAAGAGAAATAACTCTGGTTTTTCTTTGAATGGCCGAGTACTTAAAACTTTTTATTTTGGCTGCACAGTCATCTAAAACTTCCTTGCAAAATACGCTGGTTTCAGAAGCTTGATGAGATTGCTTATAGCAAGGAATTAAGTGCTGTGGGAATATTTCTTCACAGCTGGGAAGACACAGAGGTTGGTGGGAGAAAGAGAGTTAGAAGAGAAAGGACATTTCTGAGTGGATTGCCCTTGCACATATGTTGTTTGTCATCTCTGAATTTCCATTTTAACTTACCACTTTCAGTGCTCTCTTACTTCTCCTGCTCTCGCTGATAAAATGTTTTTTGAGAGCTATTAAGCCGATGTGTTTGGCAGAAGCTACAAGTGTGGGTAGGCTGAGTCTCCTGCTTAAATGAATTAGCTAGTTTACATAGTTGCTGTTCTTTCCCTTTCAACTTCAAAGGTCAGGATCTGGCAGACATTGACAGCCTTTTGTAAATACACACCAGTATCAGAAAATTATCTTTCCATTTATCTTTTCCAAAGAATTTGTCTTTGATGTTTGTGAAAAACCCTTTAGGGAAGGAGATACGTATTTTGCAGCAGCTTTTCTGCCTTTCTGAAAATTCTGTCTAGATATTTGCATGGAGTATGCACAAACTTCTACCAAGTTAATTTGGTGTAGCTGAATTTCATAGAAATGGACCAAAATTCATTTCTAAGTGTTCTTAGAAATGAAACAGTGCATCCTTTCCTAACAAGTATGCTTTTCTGTGCAGGCTGCAATCTGCTATTTTCATTGCAGATTGCTGAATACAAATGCAGTCTGTTTCATCAGAGAACAAACACCACATATGGTTCCTGAGCCACAGGTTAGGAGTATTATCCAGTTGTGTTCAGTGTTCTGCAAACAGCCAGGGCTAGATTGAATCTTTCTGCTAGATTGAATAATCACTTGGCTTGTGTTGGCAGAAGGGCTAGAAATTTGACTGTAAAAGCTTATAGTCTGGTTTGCTCCGCACTCCCAGAAAGGGAATATTTTAATCTTTGAATTAAAATGTAATAGTGTTAGATTTTAGGTTCGTTTTCCACCCCCATTCTCTTCTTGATCTCTCCTTGCCCATCTGTGGCTCAAAGAGTGGATTAGTGTCTCTCATACTTAGCGCTTTAGAGTTCTTTGTACTGCTTCCTATTGTCCTTTTTCCAAGACAGTAGTCAACCCTGTCATCCCTAGTGTCATAGCTTTTACGGTTGGAAATGACTGCTGAAATTAATCTGTAGAATGTATTCTGGAATTTTGCTTTTCCTCATATCTGTATTTTAGGAGGCAGTTTTGTTTAAGGACTGAGTAAAAGAGGAATCATTCTTTCAGCTTTTGGAGCTACGTTGGTATGATGTTTATGCTTGTGAGATGGGTGCTTTTCTACACTGGGGGATGTGCATTGTTTCTGTATACTCAAGGTAGCATATAGAAGGTAGATGCTTTATTATCTTTGGATGTGATACCTTTATGTCAGAACTGCTTGATGCAGAAAGTCAGCCATTAGAGCCTGTTCTTTATGTGTTAGTCTTTGTTCCAGATACATGTCCTCTTTGTAACTTGTGCTTTCTTTTATTCTTAACAGTTTCAAGAACTTTGATTTGGAGGACTCTCAGAAGTGTGCAGTAGACTGGTTGATGATCGGCCCATCTTCCAAGAGGGAGGAGTACAAAGTGTGTGGATCTTCCATACCTCCATCTTTCATCTCTGCAAGGGACCATGTGTGGATATTTTTTCACTCAGATGCATCAAGCTCAGGACAGGCTCAGGGATTTCGCCTTTCTTATATTAGAGGTAAAATCTTACGGGTTTGTTGGCTTCACTTTATACACTCTCTGGCAAAACTTGGAAGACAGTAGTACTTTCTTTTGACAGGCCTCTTGGGCCATTACATGACTGTAAAGTATTGGTGTGGTAATACTTGTTATAAACGAATATGAATCAAATTAATATAAAAAGAAAATTTATTAAAAAAAACA
>VZSR01001817.1:1148263-1161502 GCA_013398615.1 Brachypodius melanocephalos | reverse complement strand
ATTAAATATATAACATATATTTTATACACGAATTTATGTCATGCATATCCCACATACTGATATCATTTACATGTGGCTTTTTAACAGTATTGCTGAAGTGTACTGGCCTGACTAATAAGCTTGTGACATACATGGTAATAGATGTTGAAAAGTGGTATCAGATAGTTCCAAAAGTTTTGATACTGATTTTTTTTCTCCTTGTCCTCTTTCACAGGAAAGATAGGTCAGTCTGTGTGTCAGTCAGATGAATTCCGTTGTGCAAATGGGAAGTGTATTCCCAGTACTTGGAAGTGTAATTCCATGGATGAGTGTGGTGATAACTCAGATGAGAAAAATTGCACTGTCCCTCCAACAGACCCTCCATCCAGCATCTGTCCCTCAGGAATGTTTCAATGCAGTGCAGCCCACTCCACCAAATGCTTGATGAACGAGCTGAGATGTAATTCGGTTAAAGACTGTGGCGATGGTTCGGACGAAGATAATTGTCCTGATCTTTCCTGTGGCAAAAGGCTGGGTAATTTTTATGGATCTTTTGCTTCCCCAGACTTATTCCGTGCTGATCACAGCAGATCAGACCTTCGTTGCACGTGGTATGTGGACACGCAGGATAATCGGCATGTTCTGCTGCAGCTCAGTTTGCAGTTAGGCTACAATGACTACGTAAAGGTGTATGATGGCATCGGAGAGAGGGGAGATAAATTAATGCAGACATTTTCACACCACAACAATAGGCATTCTGTGAGCGTGGAGTCATCTAAGGGCCAACTCACTGTCTCATATCATGCCCGCTCCAAGAGCACTGGCCATGGATTCAATGCAACGTATCAGGTGAAAGGCTATTGCCTTCCTTGGGAGCACCCTTGTGGAAGTGATGAGGAGTGTTTCACAGATAAGCAGCATTGCGATGGCTGGTGGCATTGTCCAAATGGCAAGGATGAGGAGAACTGTCCTGCTTGCCAGAAGAATGAATACCCGTGTGAAGGAAACAGTGGGCTTTGTTACTCAATGCTTGACCGCTGTAATAACCAGAAGAACTGTCCAGATGGCTCAGATGAAAAAAACTGCTTTACTTGCCAGCCAGGAAATTTCCATTGTGGGACAAATCTGTGCATCTTTGAGACTTGGCGCTGTGATGGCCAAGAAGACTGCCAGGATGGAAGTGATGAACGTAACTGCCTGGTGATCGTTCCCAGGAAGGTCATCACAGCTGCTCTGATTGGGAGTCTCGTGTGTGGCTTGCTGCTAGTGATAGCACTGGGTTGTGCATTTAAATTGTATTCTCTGAGGACCAGGGAGTACAGGTAAGTGTCTTGCTTTGCTGATGTTTTTATAGCTGTGGGGTTTTTTTTTGTTTTGTGAAAAGGAAAAAAATTGTTGATTCTTAACCAGAGAATTTGCGAAATACTGTGAAATCAAATCCAAGGACCCGATGACAGCTAAATAGTAGTCACTGCATTAAACTTATAAAAGATTTCTGGGAGTAGTGAGTGGAAATATCAGCTCTTCTGTGGTTTGTGAGAAGTACACGTTTACTGTGCGGTATGGCAGAATCTGTATCTAACCTAATCTGTCTTGAGCGGTTTTCTTTTCCTACTCATCCCCTTCCAACAAACCCCTTCCCCCTGCCAAAAACTGAATGCTGAATTGCCACAGCGAAGTCTTCACTGAGTCTGAATTGAATGACCCTTCATCCCTTCCCAAATACTCCAGTTCCCAGTTCTGCTAAAAGGGATGTCCTGCTGTGGTGGGTCGTGTTCTGAGCAGGAGTTGTCCATGGTATAAGCTGTGCCCCTTTCCCCTGGTTCTGTATGCCTCGTTTTAGGTGGAGTGTGGGTGTTTCTTTGCCTGTGTGTTACGTGTATGTGCAAGTGCAGCTCTGCCTTTAGGAGAGAGTCCTGAGGGACTTTGTGGTTTCCATCTTGTCACGTGCATCAGCTCTGTGTGGTGCTGCTGACACTGTGTTTTAAACAGTGTGCTTTACATTCTCTCCTGATCAAATCTGCATGATTAAGGACCTGCAGAAGAGCTGCTGTGCTAAGGTGGGAATTTCAGTGCCTCTGTTCTAGCACGACTGGCAAACCTCTTTGCAACTGCAAGCTGCCCCTGTTGTGTAGTTGTTTCCAGTTCTTGAAGTCTTTTCCAAAAATAACCTTTGGACCCTTGCTGAACAAGTTACTGCTGTTACTGGCACAACAATTACTGGCCAGTTGAAAAAGCTTCATTTCCCACAGTGTCCAGTCTGAGACTGCACTAAAGAGTTTGCTGATTTGATTCATTCATATTTATACTCCTAGTCCTTTTGTTTATTTTAGCATCCTGATAAGATTATCATGGAGCTTATTGGAAAGTTTGTGGTTTTACTCCTAGCATTAGCCCTTTGGCAATGCTTTTCTACATTAGCGTCAGAGAGGCAGGACAAACTGTTACTTCTCTTCCATGTTTTCTCTCTGGTTCTGTTTCCAGAGCATTTGAGACTCAGATGACACGACTGGAGGCAGAGTTTGTGCGGCGGGAGGCTCCACCTTCCTATGGACAGCTGATTGCACAAGGACTTATACCCCCAGTGGAAGACTTTCCTGTGTACAATGCATCACAAGTATGCAGACAAGTGCCAATGAATATTTCAGCAGCCAAATTATACTATAAATTAGATCAAATCAATCTGGAACTGTATTTCAGTGGCTGTGCTAATTATATGGAAGTAATATAAAAATGTGTATGCGTGACATGGAGCTGAAGTTCCACAGGTGCTGGGGGTAGTTTTGAACACATTAAATGTATTTGTTGGGGAACAGCAGTGAGATAAGCACTTCTGCTGGACATCAAGACAGAATGAGAGAAAGGTCAGAAAGGAAATAGAAGAAAAGGGCTTTTCAAGCTGAAACTGTAAATGCACCTGAAATTACAAGAAAATAAAGTCTCTACCAGTATTTTTACAGTATTGTTTTGAAAATTCCTAGTTTTCCAAGATGATTGTTTTTCATTTACAGGTAGATTACAATGGCAAGCCATTAAGTCATTCTATTTCATTGCTGAGTACTCAGAATTCTAACTACCATACCCTGTCACAAGTATCCAACTGAGATACAGTTCCTAATGTGATAAAGCGCTTGTAGTTTGTTACTCCAGTGGAAAATTAACTTCCTGGGCAGACAAGTGGAGCTTAAACTCATAAAGGAAACACTGTAAGGACAGAAGTTGTGGCTCCCCTTCCCTGGCAGTGTTTAAGGCCAGGTTGGATGGGGCATTGACCAGCCTGGTCTAGTGGGAGGTGTTCACAGCAGGGAATTTGGAATTTTGATGATCTTTAAGGCCCCTTGCAAGCCAAACCATTCTATGAATCTATGAGAGTCTTTTGGTACAGGCAGGGCTGGCTTTGGTGTTCTCAAATAGCTTGTTAGAAAATATGCATTGAAGAATGAAGCAGGGGGCTCGAATCTGACTATTGTGGTATCTTCCTGGGGAGAGCAGGGTTTACAAATCTTTTGAGTAGGTGTGAAATGTTGGTTTGCTACCTCTGTGTTCCAGGCTTCTGTGCTGCAGAACATTCGGACAGTCATGAGGAGGCAGATGAGACGGCACTCGTCCCGACGGAGCTCGTCCCGGAGGCGCCTGGGCAGGCTCTGGAGCAGACTGTTCCACAGACCTCGGGTGAGAGGACAGATCCCCCTGCTGACACCTGCCCGCACCTCACAGACTACGCTGGGTGATGGAATCATCAGCAGTGCTGCTGGGACTGCTCGGAGTCCTCCACCTTCCCCTGAAGGACCTAGTTCAGAGGCAAATGGCCAAGCCAGGGGCCCACAAGAAGCTGGATGTAGCAGCCTGCAGCCAGAGACTGAAATGACAGAGCCATCGCCTTCCAGCACCTTCCAGCCGAACCCTTGCACAGCAGCACGTGCAGAGCCTGAGGCTGGACACACTGATAAATCTTTGAGTGCTGACTCTAACAGAGAGCTTAAGCAGTCCAGTAGAGCAGATACAGGAAAGGCTTTCAGAGATCCTCTATCTGAAAGTGTCACAGAAACGATCCATGGAGGGTCAGTATCCAGGAGGACTGTCCCAGAGGACAGTAGTTTAAGTGGAAGTCATCCACTGAGTGAAGATCCATGTAGATTACCCTTTAAAAAGTGGGAGTCTGGTTATCCAGACAGCCCTATGAATGTTCATATCCAAGTGAATGGACAAAACCAATGTTGCCCTAACTCATACCAGGAGGAGCCTTTGGGTGTTCATGCAGCTTGTTGCCATTCTGTGGAAGTGCCAATGTTACAGTCATCTACTTCCCTCTCTGAAAACAATACCAGTGATGATGAATCTTTACTTGTTTGCTAATAAAAATTTTTGTTTTGTCCATGTAAATTTTGTAACTTCATTGTTTCTGTGGCAATGCACTTTGATGATAGGTGGTATGTCTGTGCTCCCAACTTTCTCTATTAAAATGAGCGTGCTTTAGTCCCACAGTGAGTGCAGTACCAGACTAGATGGGACAAGTTTATGGCACCGTTGCTATTCCTGAAACTGCAGTGGGACAGAAGTAGGCCAGTATGTGATGCTAAGGGCTAGGAGAACAGGAATGTGTCATTCCAGTTTGGAGGCATCTCCATCCTCTGGTATTTCTTTTGAACTTTTAGTCAGTCTGCATTCAGTGTTTCTTTGCCCTTCAGTGGTCTTACTGAACCTAGAGAATTCTGTTGGAACCTGGGGCAGACACCAGTTGTTGTAACTCTTAAGTACTAAGCTACAAATAATGCTTTTTCAGGCATAATAATTTAATTAAAATTTAATAGTTTTAATTAAACATACTTGGGAGGAATTAAAATCTCTTACAGCTCCCTCTTTTATAGAAACTGCTTCCTTCTTTTGCTCCCTTCAGAAATGTTTTGATGGCCATATGTACCTTGAAGCATCCACTAAGTCCCAAGTTTATTCTGTGTGGAATACCCAGAATAAAACCAGGTGTCTTGGCTACTAGAGCTTTGTAATGAGAGTGTAGCAGTGTTCAGTATAAGTGGAGTGCATTGAGTCCTAGTTGCAGCAATATTTCTTTTTTGCATTGTCATGTGTTGCATTTTCTTGATAGTGATGTTGTGAGTGTTGCAGAATTGTTTCCTCTTCTCTGCCCTTTGTCCTCTCCTCCCTTGCGTTTCCAGGGACTCTGTGCTGGTACTTTGAATGTGCCTGAAGGACGCTGAGGCTTTACAGCTCCTTGGGGCTGCACGGGGAAGCACTGAGCACTTGGTCAGGATCAGACTTCTCTTTTCTTTTGAAATAAAATCTCTCACAAGTTTGCTTGTAAATCTGCTACGTGAGTGTAGATGTATAAGCCAGTGATTTTATTTGTCTTTTATTTTTAGAGGATGTTATTTTGCTTTTTTATTTTTATTTGTTTTTTTTTTCTTTGAAGAACTGAAATACATCAGTGCCATGCCGTTTTAAAGATGTCACTGTGTAGATTGTAGACAGTTAAACGTAAACTGGTGCCTTTTTGGTTCTTTAGATTGCAGCTAAAAGTAAGCAAGTTATTTGCCTGTAAGAATGTGGCATTACTTAATGAGTGCCTGCAGAGTGACAGAACTCTGCTGTGTGATAGCTTGATCCTGTTGTGATGGCTGGGGTGGTGGCCAGACTCTCCCTGCTCTGACAAGAGCTCTGCTTCAATTCCCCCTGACACAGGGACAAGCAAAAATGTTTTATAAAGGAATTAAAAAGGAATTTGGTGCTGCTGGTCTGTAAACATCCAAGTGCTCCAAAATCTGTTTGTTGTAGGAATTCAGGTTGTCCAGAGTTATTCACTGAACTTATGCAATTGGGGTTTTTGGCATTTGTGGGCCTGAGTTCTGCTGCTCACAGGACTTTCCTGGCTGTAAAGGCAAACAGACTTCTGCAGTCAACAGTTAGGTTTACATCAAAGTGTCAAAGATTTTTTTTCCTTTAAATGGGCTGTGTTTTGCACTGGATCTTTCACTAGGACACCCTTTGGGGGTGTGCCTTGAGAAAAAACAAGGAATAGGACTTTGGCCTACTAAAATGTGATATGAAAGAATTAAGTAGAAGTGGGGGGATTTTTACCTCTTCTATTGCAAACTAGTTTCAGAGCGTGCATTCCAGAGTTAGAGGATTCAAATTCTTAAGGGCATTAATACCAGGAAGGGCTTGTGGCAAAATGCATAATAAGAATTGTAGCTGCATTAAATAAATACTTCTCAGTAATTTTTTCCAGATTCTTCTGTGATCAGAACTCATTTCATCAAAGAAAAGGTAGTTTTGAAAGAAATCTTGCTTTCCTAGCATTTGTAAGCATGTTGGGTACATTCCACCTTTGCAAGGTGTACTGTAGTCATTGCACAGCTAGTGGCTGTTTCCATCAAAGGCTACAGGTTTTACTGTATTTTTTTTTTTTCCCCTAAATGTAGTTTTAAATCCACAGGCTTTTATGTGTAAGGTAATTAAGTATAGTTAGGAGAAGATTAAATGTTTAAATTGTGTGGATATGGAGGACCTTAGAAATACATGTGTATTTATTTCTGTTACAGAAAAATATTTCTATAATAAAATAATGCTGATCATGCCATGCCTTAAACCATCACCATCATAAGTCTCATAAAGTTGAAACATGTACTTTGGAGTACTGTTATATTTTGGGAACCACCCTGAACAGCTAACACTGTTTTGAGATGTGTAACTTCACATTATTTCTTATTTGTATCATACATATTTTGTGTACTGATGCGTTTGGTAACTCAGTGAAAATTTCACTGAGAATGTTTTACTTTTAGAAACTTTTAAAAATGTCCAGGTTAATGAAAATTTGATTTTGAAGCATACAGAAGTGTTCACAGCCCTCATTACTGGACTACAGAGCTTTGCATCAATGAGAAATACAAGCCTGGTGCTCTTTGTAAGCACTGACTTCTGCAGGGCAGCTCTCTCTCCTAGCTCACCCCCTGGAAGTGAAGAGCCACAAATTAATTTTACAGAAGAGATCTCTGTGTTTGCACTGTGAGCACAATGAGGTGCATTGCAGTGCCCTGGAATGTCAATACCTGCATAAATCACAAAGTCTGTCCTAGTGCCCTTCTACATCTCTTGTCAGTGTTAAACAGGGAATCAACCATCCTTGAAGGCACCTCAGTTCTGATTCATATAAACTGCTTCCTTGTATTCAGAACTTCTTAAAATTAGGAAAAAAAATGGAAATACAACACTTTAAAGACTATACAACTTTAAGTTAATCAGCTAGTAAACTTGTTAAAATTTTTTGGTGCTTTAATAATGTTTTTCTGCACTCGTTAAAGATTTTTGTAGACAGGAAACAAAGTGGTTGGTTTTGGTTTTTTAAGATACAAAATTCCCCTGGCCAAGATAGCCAAAAAACCCCAACCACTTTCTAAAACCCCCTTCTGAATAGAGAAGAGTACCTACTGGTTTAAAAAGCACACAAGCTAAGAGGCAGCATAAAGGGGAAAAGTGATTCCCTTGATATTTTCTCTACTGCTATTAAAGCAGGCAATATTTCTGTTAGAAGTTCTGGTACCTTACAGCTTGTCTATTACTCTGCAACATCCCTTAAACATACTTGGCCTCTATTTCTGTCCTCTGCTTTCTGGCTTTTTTGTTTGTTTTTAATTTGTGTTGTATATATTAATTTACTTACAACATTTTACCGTAGCGTGTGATGCAGGTATGGCATCGTGTTTACCGGTGTCTGCTGCTGCTTCCTGCACTGAGCAAGATACTGAGCAAGAAAGATGCTGAGCATCATCGTACTTTGCCTTCCTTTGGATCTCTAAGTTTTTAATAAAATTTCACCTGCCCAGAGCCTGTGGGTTTCTGACTGTCACTCTTAACACCTAAGCTTGAGGATTCCTAAACTCTGCTCCCACGATTTTGGTTTGACTCAGACTCTGACATATCAACCCATGACTCAGTGTGTTGACATGAATTTGTGGGGGAGAGGGTGTATTTTGGTTTGGTTCTGTATCTCTGCTTTTCTGGTAGCTGAAGCTGGTCAAGGGGATAATCACTTTTTGAATAACACGTGAAATCTTGGTACTAGGAAATTCACTGTTGTATGCAGCTGCCTTTAATATGTATGTAGGCATATATCCCAACTTAAAAAAAAAAAAAAAAAACCAGAAAAAGCCCTGAAGTGTATGACTGTTAGGGTGGTTAAAAAAATTGTGAACTACAGCCTCTCCCATTTCTGAGGCTAGTGCTTGTTTTGCTGATGCTTCTCCGTCCCCATCTCTTTGAGGTACTGCTGGCTCTGTCCTGCTCTTTTTCAGAAGAAGGGGAGGGCTGAGTTATTTTGTGTTGTCTGTGTTCTGCAGACTTGGAATTGAAGAGAATTGGACAGACTTCATGGTGATCCCAGATTTATTTGTAGCCATGCAGGATGGAAGGAGCCAGCTTGATGCAGAGGGATAATACCTTCTAGCCTAGCAGCAAGGCTTGGCTTTGCTTGGCTTTGCCATGAAATGCATTCAGCTACAGTGGCAGAAGCATTGTTTCAAACCATGCCATCATACCCTGGTGTGAGGCTGAAATGAGAATAACCCATGAAATGGAAATGGAGTAGTAAATGATACCTGAGTGTTTGTAGGTCTTTGGACAGCCTGTGCTGTACAATAGGTATGTCTTCAACCAACCAAGGGACAAACTTGAGAAGCCTGAAGGGCATTGAGTACTTTCTAATCAGACCTTTGTCTGAGAGGAAAAACTGCTTTTGCTTATTTAAGATTTTTGGACTTGGCTGGAAGTTGAGTTTTAATCTCCCAGGCAAGTGCTAGGATTTAAAATCCAGTACAGATAGCAATCTGAACCTGAATCTTGGAGGCAGCACAGCTCGTGTCCTGTCCTTTGTCTGTCTGTCACCCTAGCAAACACTTCGGTGAGCTGTTCAGATTCTTCAGATTCTGGCTCTTGGCTTCTTGGCTGCAGGGATTAAATGGTTACCAAGGCTGAGGTGAGTGGTGGAGGTTTACATTTTATTCTCTTTTATGTGTTCCCTGCTTTATGATGCCTTCTGGCTATCCCTTCCTTCTATTGTTGTGTCTTATTGCAGGACTTCCAGACAAATTTGGTTTTGGCCTCTCAGCATCTTCTTACTTTCTAATCTTTTTCTTGGATTTTTCTTTTCCATTTTCCAAGTGCAGAAGTTCCTCATTGAAGATAAGAGTGCTGGTGAGAGGGGTCAAGGACCAAGGAAAGGAGGTTTACAAAGCAGTTTGGTTTACCTGTACTCACAGCTGGAGGTGGAGCCAGGACACAACTCTCTGAACTCTAAAGCTTTAGGAAAAGACAAATTCTGAGCAAAGTTTACTCTCCATTTTTTCTTTCAGGATCTCTCACAGAACTCCTCAGCAGGTGACTTGCTAGCAATTTCTGGAGGAAATTCCTGGTAGCAGGAACTGCTAGCACTCTCTGATTGGTTCTTGATACAAAGGGGCTAGAAACCAAATGATTTTTTTTCCAAGGTTTAACAGTGAAACATGAGAAATACCTTGACAAAGGCCTCCAAATATGAAGCATGGGGACAGCATGTTGGGGGCTGGTTAGTTGTTTATTTGTTGTCTTTCCTTTGAAGGTAGATGATTTTGTTTAACTTCAGCTCTTCATGTTTCTCTGACAGCATTAGCTGGTCTGGAGCTGGGCTGTGGCAGTGGCTCTGTCCTCCCCAGCCCACCACAGCAGAGGTGCTGCTCCCCTGGGGCCACCAGCGCCTGTCCTGAGGTTGGTGGGTGCATCAGGGCTTGTGCTTTTAGAAGTGATGGAGAAGTAATGAAATCTTGTCAGCGTATTTTTGGATACGTGTTTTGTAAAGATGCTTCCAAGTGGAATTATTAAATACGCGGGGACTCGTCCATCCTTCTTGAGCTGGAGAGAGGCTCTGAACTGGAACAGCTCAGTGCTGGACCCAAGGGTCGATGCCCACAGCGGCCAGTTTCCTAAGAGCTGGATTCGATGTTGCTTGTGGGTCCCTGCCAACTCAGAATATTCTGTGATCCCGTGAGTCTCATCCTTTGATCCTTCTGAGATCGAACTCTTCTAGTTTATGTTCTAATGTGAATGGAAAACAATCAATTCCTTTATCAGGTTTTTGAAAATGCTTGAGGGTGGCCAAGCCATCAGAAGCACCTCTGCCTCATTCTCTCTGTGCTTCCCAACAATGCCCACTCAGCTCTTTGATCTTCTCCACTTCTGTCTTGCAAAGCACGCAGCACAGTGATGATGTATCTGTTGCTGATTTTTCAGTCCTGTGATAAATCAGGTAAGGATAATCCAATCCATTTTTTATTGACTTTGCCTTAGGCTGACTTACAGGTGGTGCTCCACAGAGTATTTTTCTGAATTACAGCCTCTAATATTTTATGCTACATAAATGTAATAGCACATAATATATAGATTTATATAGTATTGCATTGCTATTCAAGCTTTATTTAAACTCCTTTCTGGTGGAAACAGCTTGCCTTTCTGTATGAAGTATCACAGTACTCTCAACATGCTGATCATGTCAGCTGTTTTGAGGTTTTTTTGTTCAGTGGGTTTTAAAATACTAGTAATTATGCCTCCTTTGGTGCTAATTGCTTTGCCTTTAGGCAAAAAAAGTCTCTTATATGGATTGAGTGTGCTACTAAATTTGATTTAGCATATGAATTTATACTTTTAATTTTGTACATTGATTTCTGTGGTTAGAAATTCTACACATTAGGCACTAACCTTTGCAAAGCCTTTAATGTATGTGATGTTGGGAGCAGAGATGAGGCTGTTCCTAAAAATGAAATATCATGAAACACTTTTTGGTTATTGGTACGTAGTTCAAAGGTGTGGTCTAGTAAATCATCCTGTTCTAAATTAAGCCTTCTGATTTAAGGCCAAACGTTGTTACTTTTAAAGCATGTCAGTATAATCAGGGAAAACTTGAGCCAAACTCAAATGCCAATTATGAAGAATTTGTTCTTTAATTTTGCCTTTGATTTCCTTATATAACAGCCAAGAAAAGCCTTGGTAGCTGTTGCAGCATTGCTACTATTACTGTTACCTTTCTCATTACCATGCAGACTTGTCTCAAGAGCTACAAAGCGTCCTTGCTGGCTGATTTCCATACCTTAATTGTTTAAACAAAGATAAATCCACAGCACAACCTAGCAGTTCTGAAAGCAATCAGTATTTCTGATGCTGTAATGCATTTAGTTTTGCCACTAGCTAGTAAAGGTATTGGAAGAGTTAATCTGTTGGAAATTATACCTCAGAAAGTGGATTTTGAGCTATGGAAAAGGAGACTTAGTCTTGAGAACCTCTGACATTAGTGAAAGGTCCAGGTGCAGCTTAGCCACAGGGATGTGTGCTCTGAACTTCTTTTTAAAAGCAAGCTGAATATTTATGTTTTCCATTAGCAAACTATATATTCATACACTATTATTTAAAATGTGGAATCTTTCTTTACATGTGTGCATATATACGCACAAAACCACACCTTTTTTTCTAGCTAAATATATGTTTTAATCTCTTATAATTAAATGCTTTATACAAAGAGAAGAATGTAAGCTGTGGGGTTTTTTAGTGTCTACCATCTGAAAGTTTGGAGAGATTAATAGAGTTTTAATATGTAGATGATATTATTGGTAAAAAAAATATTTTTGAATACTTAACTAAGAAAAAATGAGTCTGTAATTTTTGTGCCAGGGCCACGGGAAGATACTTTAAAAATTATATTCAGATGGCTGTTACCAAGGCTACTGAATGTGATCAGTTTTGTTTTCAAATACTGCGAAAGAAGAGTAGCTCAGAGCTGTTCTCCCATTTTGCATTTTCAGAAGATTCCCTGGTGTGAAAGTGGCCACATTGCTACTGCGGCAAATCTCTACATGTTAATTAAGTGCACGAATGAGATTCTTTTCCTAGTGTATGGCCCAAATAAAATGTGCAAAACACTTTCTAGGGAGCATCTGATGTGTGAGTGATTTAGGCTTGTTACTTTTGGCTGAGCACAGCTGAACTGGGGCAATGCTCTCTGGAGCAATGTCACACCACCTGACACGTCTGGAGACAGGAGGAACATCAGGGTCCTTTCCTGTCTTTCCTTTGAATTCCACTGCTGAGCCTGCTGCCAGCCTCTCCATGTCTCCATCCTCCCCAGCTGGCACCTGGATCGTGCTGAGCTTCAGGCAGGAATTCCTGGTGGTGCAGTGAGCCCCACCCCATCAGGGATGCAGAAACCCCCCTCCATCTTTACAACAGGGCTTCAAAACTGAGATACTTGGGATTTAGATCATTCCAAACTGAGATACTTGGGATTTAGATCATTCCAAACTGAGATATTTGAGATTTAGATCACTCCAAACTGAGATACTTGGTATTTAGATCACTATTCCTGTATTTTTTTCTGTGTCACAAAGCGGTGGCAGGAGGGTGCAGATGATGGTTGGTGTTGTAGCTGTTACCCTGTGCTCCGTGCTCAGTGCAGCCCCCCTGCCCTGGCTGTGCTGGGGATGCTGTGCTCCTCCAGGTGTGTGAAGGGCTGATCCTTTGGATGTAACTTTGATGCCTCGTGTGATGTGGGCATTCGCCCCCACCAGGGACAACAAGAGGTCTCCTTGCTTTCTCTTGATTTCTGTACTTGGATCTTGTGTTGGGAACTGCCCTAGTTTGGCAATGCCAAATTTTTTATGTCTCTGGTGGACCTTCATGGTGACTAAAATCAGTATTCCAGAGCTGTGTCTGTGCTGCTTTCCCCTGCTAGGCAAGAATGCTGCCAGAAAAAACCCCAACTAACCAGCGCGTTATTTTACATTTTATTTCTTTTTTTTTTTCTCTTTTTTTTTCTTAGGGAATAACTAAACGCTACAGAGGCCATAAAGGATGTAGCTCATTTAATGGGCTTTACTATTGGTGCTCTAAAACAAATTTTTTTTTTCCAGAAAACCTTTTTTTTCAAAAATCAGCATGTAAACAAGAAGCCACTTGAGCCCCAGAGGCCAGGCTGTTGTTATTTCCTCGCTGCTGCCTCGTTCACCAGCCGCCAGGAGTGGGCTGGGGAGGGCTCCTCCTCCACGCTCCCGCACTGGGGGTACACCACGAAACACAGCTTCTGCCCCCAGCACGTCAGGGACTCTGCGGGGACAAAGGACAGCAGTCAGCGCGCTGCGGGAAACGCCGGAGCTCTGCCGGGCAAGGGTGGGATGATGGAGCGGTGAATGGCACGGGGGCACAGCCCTGCTGCCCCTCGGAGTGCCC
>VZSR01001817.1:1138104-1148163 GCA_013398615.1 Brachypodius melanocephalos | reverse complement strand
ATGGGATGGGATGGGGATGGGATGGGATGGGATGGGGATGGGGATGGGATGGCTGCCAGCCCTCCTGGCACTGTGTCAGCCTGGCTGCAGTGACCACTGGCCTGGGGGAGCTGCTGGCAGCAGAGCCAACTGCAGATGATGGAAACTGCCAGTGGAAGCAGAGGGCTGCAGTGTGCTTGTTTGAAAGTCCTCACATTGGAGCCAAGTGATTAAAAATCAAATACAACCAAAACATATAAGACTGTTTGCAGTTTTAATTTTATATGAGGCATAATGTAAGGCTTAATAAGAAGCTTTTGAGTATGGGATGGTTCATCTTGTCACACAGGCCTTGGTGCACAGTGCTAGTGGTGCAGTGGAGGTGGGCAAAGGTCAGACAAGTTCCTCAGTCCCACTGCGATTGCTCATTTAGTCTCTGTGTGAGTAAGGGACGCCCCGGTGTGTTTGCCACAGGACAGGCTGCTGGAAGCAAGCTGAGTGGGTGGGCACAGAGGTGTGAGGGGAGGCAAATGTAACCAGGAGCGAGCAAAACATCTGCCCAAAGAAAAGCACTGCCCGGCCAGCTTGTACCCAGGGGCTGCCCATGGCTGAGAGTGGTGGCCAGCCTCACAAAGGCAGTTTCCTGGCTGGTTTTGGTGCCAGTGTGTCAGAGTTTAAGCAGGGAGGTCAGGGAGGTACGCAGTGCTGGCTTACCTATTAGCCTATTTACACACTTTGGTTTATTTCTCCAGTAGACTCCAAGGAAAAACACTGGCACTCCGGTTAAAATGATAATTAGTCCAACCCCACAGACGATGGGCTCAGAGTACAAGCTGAAGATCAGCAGAAATGCCCAAAATGCCAGGTAAGTGATGGGGATGAGGAGGTTCACCTGGCAGGAGAGAGCAGAGCAGAGCAGGACTGTGCAGAGCAGCAGCAGTGGCTGACTGCTTGTGCTGGGCTGCAGGCAGTGCAGGCTTCACCCCCCCTGGGCTGTGCCCCCTTCCCTCTGTCACTGCTCTCCTCTCTGCCCACCCCAACAGCTTCACAGGAGATCTGCCTGAGCATCCTCCTTCTACACTAATGGCACCCTGGGACGTGTTTTGGGAGGTGTTCCCGTCCCACCCTCTGCATCGCTATTGCAACCAAGAAATTTAGCTTTAACAGTGTCACCTTGATTGGTCTGAAGATTTTGGGTTTCTTCCAGCGTAAAACAATCAGGCCCATAATTGTCACTCCATAGCAGAGGTAGTTAATAAATGACACGTAGTTGATGAGCGTGTATGTGTCTCCAACCAGCATGATGATAAGTGTGGCCAAACACTGAAAAGAGAGGAGCACAGCCTTCTTCAGCCTTTACTAGAAAAGGTAGCTTAAAAACAACAAAACCAAACAAAAATCCCTTCAAAGCATTACAAATCCTTTTGTTTGTGGCACCTGCTGGGCTCATGTTGCCTCCTGTGGCTCTGTTCTTTATCCCTGAGCAGTGCCACCAAGCTGGGGCGAAATGGGTATTTGGGGTGATTTGAGGCATGCTGAAGCCATAGAGGATCTGTTTATAAACACCCTGGGGTGCTGGCGTGGGTGTCTCTGCTGCCCATGGTTAGGCAGGCAGGGCTGGGAAGGTTGGCAAAGCTCCCACTCCACCTTTTTCTGTTAAGGGTTTTAAAAGCTATTGAACCTTATGGTGATGTGAAAGGATTTCCCAGACCAAACACGTTGTGTTTCAGGCACTGTGTTGTTGCAGGTGCTCTGTATATTATAAAGAGTTAGAGGTTTGCCCTTTCTCCTGCTGGCTCGTGTCACAGCTGATCAGCATCATCAATCTTATGAGCATTACTAATGTTTGGAGAATGGCAGATGGATGGTGGAAATTTCCATGCCTTTTGCTTGCTTTTTTGAACTCTCTGTCTGCTTTGTACAGGTCCGGAATTGATTTTCACTTTTTTTGCTTTCATAAACTGTCTGTATTCTGTACACAGACATTTGTAACACTGTAGCCTATTATAGTATTTGTAGCTAGCTTTTTAGAGACTCTGTTAGACAGAAAGACAAAATAAATTCCTCAGTGGCTCCAAGCTGGGGATTCAAGTTTAGATTATCTGGGAAGCCAAGGCTGAAACTAGCTCTCCAAGACACATTTAACAAGGTTACTTCCTATCTAAGTGGGCAGGGGAGGTGGATTCAGAAAGGGGAAATGACCTCATCCTTTATGCCTCTAACTGGGGATTCTTGTCAGTTATGCTAATTTGCTAAACATGTGAAGATTGCAAGCGCTTTATGTTACCTGTGCATTTTTCCTGTCGCTTTCCACCTACCGAGCTGTGCACCTAGGGATCCTTATAAAGGTAACCCCTTTTATCACCTAACTCTGTCTAGCTTGTGATTTTAGGAGCAGCAAAAAGGCATCAATACTGTAGCTCCAGGAGAGCTGGCCTGAGGACCAGGGCACTGCTCCTTGAGCCCCCCACCCAACTCTTTGGTGAGGCTGAGCACCCACTTGAGCAAAAAACACCTGTGCAGTGAGCACTGTCTGCTGGAGCCCAGAGCCCGAGGGAAACTAAATATCCAAATCCCTCCAGAGAGTGCTCGAGATTTTGGTTTGTGTTGATCTCTTCGTGCTTATGTCCCTTTTTTCTTAATTAGCTGTTTCCATAGTAAATTCCTCCCAGGAGGGAAGGTTTCTGCACCTCCAGCACCAGGAATCGAGCACCACCACAACCCAACACCCTGCTGGTCCCTCCATTCCCCTATTCAAAGCCTTGCAGGCTTGGCAGGGGGATCTCAACACCTTGAACCGTCTCACCACAAAATGGATTTCAATTTGGACACCATCGTGTACTGCTGTCATATAACACAGTCTCTTCTCTCCCCTGAAGTGTGCACTGTGCCACATCTGTGCACAACTCCCTCCTGCCACTGAGGGGCTGGCAGTGACCAGATATTCATCCAGTGTTAGATACTTGTTTACCATTGGATATTTATCTGTTGTTTGATGTTTATTATTGTTAGTTGTTTACTACTGTTAGATATTTATCTGTTATTGAATACCTATTATTAGTAGATATTTAGAATAGAGACTCAACAAGGAAAAGCCCTTGTCAAGCCTCTAAAAAGGGGAAATGGTGCCTTAAGTTTTAGTTTCCATGTTTTTCAGATTCTGTGGTGCCCGGGGGTGTAGTTCTGAGTTAATATGAAGTGTTACTCAGCTCTCTTCACAGAGCAGGTAGATAAAACAAATCCTTTCCTGCTGAAGACCAAAGACAACAAGTACAAGTTTCAGGCCCAAAAGCCCAAACAAAGGTGGGCTGAAGAGAGAAAACAAGAAGGATGGGACTGCAGAACCTGGAGCTGGAATTGGACAATTCAACCCCAATGTGAAAATGGATCAAACCTTATAAAAGTGTGAGACCTCGTGACCAGTGGTTGTGTCCATTTTGGGTCCAACCTGGCCAGGCTCCTGTCCTGCTCAAGGTGTACCCTAAAGGCCTTTCAATAAATCTCTGCTTTATTCTCCAGCTCTGTCCAGCCTCTGTCCCAGCTCAGCCTTCCCAAAGCATCACTTGGGGTGGCCAGACTCCGTGTGTGGGTGACACTGCTGTGTCAGATGTACTCAGTGTGGTTGTCACCCCCAGGGGCTGTGGCTGTGGGTGGGGGGCTGCCCTCCAGATGGCCTGGCCATGCTGCTCCCCACTGTCTTGCAAAGAAACTGCAGTCTAAATTTTACATTTACCTTGGCCCCTTGATTTTTGGAAGTAAAATAGTAAATCAGTAAAAATAAAGGTCTCACTGGTAGTGTTGAAATAACCATTCTTCAAGTACCATCTTCTCTCCCTGCAGGGAGCTGGGTGTGATTCAATGGAAGAGCAAAGGAACCTGATCTATTAATTAGGTTTGCCTGAAGCGTGGCCCCGCTTGCCGTTGTAGCAGCCTACACTATACAATTATTATCTTTCTATTTGTTAAGGAGCAAATATTTCCTAGAAGCATTTGATGTGCCCTGAGCTGCATTGAAACACCTTCAAGTGTTGAGTTAATGTGCCAGGCTTGTTCTGTGCTTTGCGCTGTGATTCGGGGAGGATGGTGTGGCACGGATCAGGCACGGACAGGCAGCTTGCTCGTGTTGGGGCTGTTCCACAGAGAAACAACCTCTGAGAGTCAGAGTGTTGTTTCAGCTGAGGTATTTTAAAGGACAGAGGAGTTCTGCCTCGTGGGCCCCTGTAGAACAGCAGGATCCCATGGTGGCTGCCCAGGGCACTTTACCCCAAACCTTCAATGAGCAATACACAAGATGTTTGTGATGGGGCACTAAGCCCCAGGAATGCTGTAAAACCTCGGCAAGATGCATATTTTGTCATAGAAGTGGAACGAGCAGGAGGCTTGTTTGGTGATATTTTGTATGGGTGTGCTGTGCCAGCATTGCTGTTAAAGCTGGGAGACACATAAACATGCCTCTTTCTAGTGCATCTGGGGTCACACCCTCGTGGTTTTGGTATCAGTGGCAAATCTGCAATTGGCAGCCATTGATGCAGCCAAGAGTTCAAGCAAATGCCCTTTGGGGAATTCCTTTGCTTGGACCATGGACAGCAGCAGTGAGAATCATTTTCTTCTTTATCATTTCTATGCCCCTGTAAAACCCAGCACACATTCTAGTTTCACTATTGGTAAAAGCATATGAAGCTCTTTGTCTCAGATAATGACTTCCCTAAGTCATTATCTGAGTGGAAATTCGTACTGTAAAGAGTGAGGGCAATCTTTATCCCATGGGATCTGACCATGGGCCAGCCCCCAACACTCCTCACAGCTGGCTGATCTTTGCAGCCTGAAATCTTTGGTTTTAGGAGCACTTTGTCCTTTCCCTGGGACCCAGCATGTCTCTGGCTTTGATGGCAGGACCTAAGGCAGGGTTGCCTGGGTGGCATTAGCAGTGATTATTCTTTATTGGAGATTTCCAAATGCAGGCAAAACTGGTCTAAGGAACTTGTCTTTTCTTAAATGAAGAATCTCTGTTTCAAAAGCCAGTCCCTATCTCTTGCTGCAGGACCAGAATTAACGAGCTTACACTGCAAGTCAGGTTATGAGGGAAAGCCTTCAGGTGCCAAGGGGATTGGGAGGAGGAGGAGGAATTATTTCCGAGGCTGAAGGCTGCTTCTCTCTGGGGCAGTTGGAGCTGCTCAGCTGGCACCCACCAGCTGCAATCCAGGGTGACCCACTGCTCCTCTTCTGGGGTAAAACCACCTCTCTAGGGTTTTTCCAGCCCAGCTCTCAGTGGCTCAGTGTTTCTAAGAGCAGCTCACGTGGCGACAGAGCAGGGACAGTGACTTACACAGAGGAGAAGGGCAGGGATGGGTGTGCAGTGCTTGACGTGGATCATGGCCAGCAAACTTGGCAAATGGCCTTCTCGAGCACCAGAGAAACACAGCCTGCAAAGAAGAAGAGGAACGATGAACCCACTGGGTGTGCAACAGCCTCTCCTGTCCCTAGTCATCCAACACCTCTCATCTCAGCCACCTGCTTTGGTCTTCTCATGGAAGGGAGCTGTGGCTGCAGCTGCAGAGACCACTAGAGATTGTGTCCCCTGGGGAAAGGTATTTGAACTAAACCCTCCAGTACACGAGGCCTTTAACAGCTACTGTCCCCTGGGAAAAGACCTGCTCTGAGATGCCCAAACACCTCCAAGGACCTGTGCTGGCCGATGCTGTCTCTTTACCCAGTGAGGGGTGAATACTCTGAAGGTTGTGTGGGTATTTACAGTGTCAGAAGGGGTTTGGATAAGGTTTAACATGCCTTAGCACTTCACTTCCAAGTGTACAGCCTGCTGTATATGCACTCTGATTTGTTGCATTTCATCATACCCGTGGAAGGGCTGGGATAAATGACTTTCCCAAGGTACTTCAGCTGTTTCCTCAAAAAACTTTATAACGTCTAAATTAAATTCAGACAGGTCAGTTATTACAAACAGACTTTATTGATCACAGTCTCACAGACTTTACAGGTTCTGGCCCAACTATCAGCTGTGTGCACGCAAAGCATCTTGCCTGAAAGGTGATTTTCCAGCACGGGCATGAAAATGCCTGGAACCGAGTACAGCACCAGGCCCTAAAACTCCTCTTTGAGCAAAGCACAGATTAGCTGCGAGCTGCTGGAACTTTATTGATAAAAAATTACTTTGGTTCCACGCTCAAGCTGTGTTTGGCTCTTACTGTGAATTATTCCACATCTGCAAACACTTTCAATAACTCATGAGGATTAATTTGCAAGAAATTTCATGATTTAATATTACATTCATTGATTTGAAACAGAATAATTCATAACATTGTATCCAACACACCCAACAACAAACTCATGCTCTACAGCATCCAAAATGTCTAGCCAGCATTTCTCTAGCAAATGCAATTAAAACAGCCCCACCCCAAATTAGATAATGTTCATAAAATTGTACTCCATCTAACCTTGATGAGGTAAAAAGGTATCCATTTATTCCTCCAAATGTAGATAGGGCCACTGAGACTGGCATAACCCAGGAAAAATAGCCCAGTAACTTTTCACCAAATGTCTAAAGCAACAGAAGGCAGAGAAACTGAAACACACTGCAAAGCACAGCACCGAAATCAAAGTGTATTTTATACATGCAGGGAATGGTTTTACTTACTACCGCCACAGCGTTGGAGGACAAGAGCTCTTGGGGTGACATGGCAGTGAAATATGCAATGTTGGTGAACGTGTACACAAATGTCACCAATGGGATGGATATGAATATGGCACGAGGTAGGTTCCTAATAAAAGAATCAGGAGGGCAGATGAGAGATTACAGTCATGCACAGCAAAGGCACAGATCTGTGTCTGGCCCAGGGTGGTCACTCAGCTGGGGGGGTTCACTGGCTGCTGCCATGGGGGAGGCTGTGCCTCCAGCAGCTCTGACCCACTGCAGGGCACAGAGGGCTGAAAGTGCTGGGCAATCCTGTGTCTGCAGGGAGCTGCCTGGGACAAAGATACCACCTTTGGGCTCTTGGTTGGGATTGGGACACGCTGAAAAATGAAAGATCCCTTTCCCAAGAGCCCTGGGTACGGGCACCCTGGTGGAATAACACATCTTGCTTTGCTTCACCTCCACCTGCTCTGAAAAGGAAGGGGATCCTGTTGTTCAGCTGCTGCCCTGGCCCACTGTGTACCATGAACCTGCTCTGGTCATACAATGGCAACTTGCAGCAGTACAGATGTGTTTGATCTCCAATCCAGAGACCCTCTCAGGGGTGCACACCCGAACTGGTCTGTATCTAACATAATGCATTTTTCTCTGTGTGTCAGATTTGGAAAAAAAAAAAAGTTTTAGAAAGCATGTTTAACCTTGTGAATTCGAATAGATTTAGTAAAAGTAGGAAGTGGTTTTGGTTATCCAATATTTTTCATACTTTAATTTCTCCACTAAACCTGGAACAATAATTTTTTTAAAAGGCCATTTGCTCCAATCTCTCCTTATTTCTCAACTAAGGCCATATTTACCTTATTTAAGTAATAACTTTTTTATTATTCAGCTTTGAAATTGTGGTGGTCCATTAAAATATTGTTGTTTGTTAAGGAAAGACATTACCACAGTTCCTTTATTCCTGTCGAGATCTCTGGACATACACTTTGCCACTCACTGCTGTGCAGAAATGCTCATAAAGCTGTAGCTTTAAGTCATTCTCATCCAAGCTGTAAGAGCTTACATTTCTTCTTGTTTAATTGCTGTGTGCATTGGATGCCCAGAAGTAACTCATGCTCCAAGAGCTGCTCTTGGCATTTTTCATTCCACTTTATTAACTCAGAAATATTGAAACATTTGAGCTTTGCTAAACTAAAATCCCCTTTCCCTGCAGCCTTCTCAGCCTGGCTGTGATAAATCCTTTCCAAGCCCTTCCCACAGCCAGGATCAGCAGTGCCCCAGTGTAAGTTGCCTTGGCAGGCTGGCACCCACAGCTCTGCTGGGGCAGACAGTGCCACAACTCATCTTCTCTTCCAGGTGTCTGTGGGAGACCCTGGGGTGAAAAAGCAAAGCAACTCCCAGGATAATTCAATTTTTTTTATGAATCTTCTTTTTTTAAGAAGATTCTCCCTGGAGATACTTGTGCAGTATCTCATCTATGGTTAATTCTCTGCTGTGGATGATGGAATGAGATTGAATAGTGACATCAAGATTCTGCCTTGTCTATAGGCTGCTTTGGTTCAGTTAATACCTTGTGCAGTGTTTTTTAATTTCAGTGTTTCTGTAACTTGCCTGCTATCTGTTCTAAACAAAACTCTCTCTCCTTTAGAAAGACAAGTCCCACAGACCTGGAAAGACATTGCAGCATCTCATGAAAGGAGCAATTGCTACCGGACAGCTCCAGCATCTCAGCATTTCAACAGGAGTGTCATGGAAGTGGATACTTGCCTGCGGGGATCAACCAGCTCTTCTGTTACATAGTTCAAGAAGTTCCAGCCACTGAATGCAAAGGACCCTTGAAGAAAAGCTAATGCTAAATGCCCCACGGATGGAGTCATCCAAAATCTGAATGCGCTGCTCGGTGTCAGCTCTTTGTAGTTTCCTGCATAGAGAGCGCAAGCCAGACATTATCCACGCCTGCCTACCTCACACACTGGAAAACAAGAAAGCTTTCACTTTTTATTCTTTATTGGAACTGAGACTTCCTGCTCTTGACGCCACCGTGGGCTGACACGGCAGCTGCAGTGTCCTGGAGGGGCAGCTGATGCTCCACAGGCTCCCTCCACCGCCAGCTGTGCTGCAGCTGCTCATGGGACCCTCTGTCAACCTGCACTGTCTGAGGGTGGATCCATGGCAGTGCTCTTCATGCAATTTTCTTTTACAAGAGTTTGGTGTTGTTTAGTAGAAATCCTTGGGAATTAAATGTCTATGGGCCTGAAAGATTTGTCAAGACCGTAGGACTAGTACCACTGAGAAAACAAGTTTTCTGCTCTCTGTAAATGTCATATTTCTTTGTCCTTTATATGACTCATCACATATAGGAGAAACATATTATAAGTATTTTGAGCTTTTGGCTTTCCAATAACTGGTGAATCAGTGAGACATTTTTCACCTATATTTAATCTTATAAGTGACTTTTTGTAGGGAATTGGACTAGTGCCTGAAATGAAGCAGATATCTTCCTGCCCTAGGCAAAGCACTGATTATTCATTTTACACCCAGAGCACTTCAAATTCGAGGAACGCAAAACAGATTAAAAAATTTAAGTAACTATTCCTAAACATTGTGAGCTGCTCTCCTTTATTCTATCAAATCCTACAAGGTGGGCTGGAAAGGGACTTTTTCAAGGGGATCCAGCTGATTTCTCCCCTGTGTCATACTTTCCTCAGCTGTGTCAGTGTGCAGCTGCACAGCTTGGCAAAACCCAGCACAGCTTCAGGTCATTTTGTAAGGAGGAAACATTGCAGTAAGTGGGAAGCATCAAGTCTATCAACAGTACCATAGCAAGGTTAGAGCTGTCTGACAGAGTACCTTTAAAGATCTGTATGAAGCCCACAATAATGATAAGGGTCAGGGCTAAGAGCTTTCCTGCTGTAAATATATCCTGAATGCGCGTTGCCCATCGCACACTGGAGCTGTTCACCCAGGTCAGGAGGACTGGAGAGCAAAAGACTGAATTCAGTGAAATGAAATTACGTTTATTTAAGAACAT
Organism: Brachypodius melanocephalos; assembly: GCA_013398615.1. Taxonomy (NCBI): domain Eukaryota; kingdom Metazoa; phylum Chordata; class Aves; order Passeriformes; family Pycnonotidae; genus Brachypodius; species Brachypodius melanocephalos. The sequence goes on along the minus strand of VZSR01001817.1, from coordinate 1,138,507 downwards.
ACAGTCAAAATATTGAAAAACACACTCTTGTTCCTGCAGGGAGCTCTATCGTGGCCAGTAAGGAGGGTGCAGAGGAGCTTTGCCAGTCCCAGCTGCAGGGGCATCCCTTGGGTGCTGCCAGCTGGGGCTCTCCCCACTCCAGTGACTGTGCCTGAGGAGTGCTCAGAGTGCAAGGATCATTGCCTCCTCACACAAACAGGGAAAGTCTTCAGTTCTGGAGCTCAGGTTTGCTTCTGCCAGCTCCAGAAGTAACTAATGCAGAGCTGGCTGCACTCTGCCCTCTGCACACTCGGGTTGGTCAATGGGAGAGAAGCCCAGCAAGGGGAAGGGCTCAAAGGGTGTTGGGTCACCTGTGCCAGGTGCCTGTGGTTCCACAGGGAGCACAGCGCTGTCCCATCCCAGG
>VZSR01001817.1:1119394-1130363 GCA_013398615.1 Brachypodius melanocephalos | reverse complement strand
GTGCCCAAAGGAGGCCACGAGGATGGGGAAGGGTCTGGAGGGAAAGCCTTATGAGTCTTTGGTACTGCTGTGTGCCACAGTTTTAACAGTTATGCACATGGAGAAAGGCCTTAAGTTATAAAAGCCCCTTAAAAGTGATCTGCCACCTGCCAGCACACTGACCTGTGTATCTGCATTTTTCACAGATCAACGTACCTGAACACACTGCACTTTTGGGAGGAGCTGGTGGTATTTTAGGGAGCATGCTAAAGTTCAGACATAGTGTTTTGTACCAAAATGGATCTGTAGGCTTCCATTGCCTCTTTGGGATGGAACCATGTTCCTTTCTGGCCACTCCAGTACTGAACAAATGCCCAAAGACAGAATAACCCCCAAATGGGTCCGCTGGCTCCTTTCACGCCATCTTCTCCTGCTCACTAGCCTTGTTCACTTCAGCTCAGGTTTGCTGAGCAGATGCAAACGCTCATCCTTCAGCAGGCTCTCAGTTTCCACCCCTATCCCTCGGGTCACTTTTCCATTCTGTCCATACATAAAGAAAGGATGCAATCCAAACACAGCATGTCATTCCCTCAAACTGATAACAGATAAGAAATCCAATGTCAGTGTGTCTTTGCAGAGCTGTGCTGTGTGGTGCTGGCAGGGTGCTTCCCTGAGCTCTGCTGTGGCTTTGTGCTGGTGAGGGGTGAGCTGATGGCACCCCGGGCTCTCTGTGCCCACTCAGCTGCTGTGACGGGATGGACAGAGCTGCAGCAGGGTAGGAAGGGCGGGGAAATGGAGCATCAGCAGCATCATGGGAAGCACTGTGGTCTGGCCATGCTGTGATGGACCCAGGGAAGAGAGCTGAGTCCTGGTGAGGTGTAACTGCAGGGAGAAGGTGGTGGCAGTGATGTGGCACAGCAGTGCCAGAGTGCAGGCTAAAGAAACAGTCACTGATGTGATTTTTGAATGCCTGCACTTGGTGTTGTCAAAGCTCTTGAGTCTCTCTGTGTTTCATGTTTCTGCCTCCAGGAAGGGGCATGGCTCATCCCTGGCAGCCTGGGCAATGGGCAGAGAGGGGCATCGGCAGTGAGGCTCTTTCTCAGATCCAAATGGCTGCAGGGAGGAGCTGTCCATGAGTTAGAATGATGGCCTCCTGTTATGATAAGACTGCCAAAGCAGTGCTTCTCATCTCCAACTCTGCCTGAGCTGGAAACAGCCAGAACTTTCTTTGTTTAAGGAGAATACTTCCTGCATGCAACTAGCTGAAGGAGCAGGACAAGGACTGGACAGCCTTCTGGATGGTTCTTTCATACAAATATTCCATTAATTTTTTTGGTTAATTAAGTAGCAAATCAAATTTTAAAAAATGCAATATCCTTCATGGATGAATAAAGAATAAGGCAAAATTGCCTTCCAAATTCATTACATATTACTTTGCACTCACAACACGTGCAAAAGCCGTATCAGTAGGAGTGGCGTGACAGCCACGGCTGGTCTGGAGCTGGACAGATAAATTTGGCCATAACAGAACCCCAATTAGGCTAGCCCAGCTCATTAAAGAGTAGAAGTAATCAAGTCCCCGGGCGGGTGATGATAGGTTGGATTCGAACCCAAACAGGCACCAGCCAATCCCATTCAATCCTGAATGCAGACATCTCATTGGCCAGTGAGCTGGGCGGGGCAGAGACCCTGACCAATCAGGTGTTCAGGTGGGATTTTGAACCCCCTATAAAAGGGATGCCCATCAATAAATGCTGGCTGTGTTCGCATGATCCCGGTGTGTTCAGTCATGCACCTGCCTCCAAAACTGCAGCCAAATGCGACAGAGTGGAAGTGCTACACCCCTTCTGATAACAAAATGTTGTATGAAAATCTGCCAGGAATGTGGAGAATGTGTCAAAAAAGTGCCTTCACTTCTCTTGGCGTAGGACATGTTTAAAAATAGGTACGGTGGAGATACTGAATTGCTCCAGAAAATAAGATGTCAGAAACTGTCTGATGAGAAGCAGTTTTCAAGAGGTCTATGGTCAGCAGGAACTGAAGGGAATTTGGTGAGCAGCTTCAGGGGTGAGAAAACACAACAGGCATTCTTTCCCAAACATAGCATGATATTTTGTCATCTCTTGTTTCTTGGTATTTGTTGCCTTTTTTCCTCCTTTTCACAATAATATGGAAGACTTGGTATAAAAATATCATGACAACCTCAGCTTTTGTTTAAAAATTATGTTACTGACTCTTTTGAGTCAGAAGGCAAGCAAAATATCCTGAAATAGATATATATCACTTCTGAGATCTTATCCAGTGTCATGATTATTTTTTTTTTTTTGGACAATGTTGAGAGCAGTTTCCACATCCTAGAAAAACAGGAAACGGGGGCGGAGAATAATAATAATAAAAAAAAAAAAAATTAGAAATGTCTGTGTCTTTTTATCTCTTCAGTCAAGTAACACATCCAGCAGTGCTGGTAGTAAAATCAGTAGAATGTTTGTCCAGAAGGCTGTCTGGTCCTTGTCCTGTTCCTTCAGATAGTTGCACCTAGAAACTATTCTCCCTAAACAAAGTTCTGGCTGTTTCCAGCTCAGACAGAGTTGCAGACGAGGAGCCCAGCCTGTCCTCTGTGAGCCTCATGCGCAGCCCAAGCGGCCAAATTTGCCAGGTCCTGGGTTGGGTGAACCCAAACCAGCTGTTGCAACATGGGTGTGAAGTGGGTCCAGCCTCTCCTATCAGTCATGCTCCATCTCTGATTTAGTGGAAGTGGGTCCTAAACCTCGTTTTCTGTGAGGAGAATGTCAAATCTTTTATTTATCTGCAGCACACAATTCACAGACTATAAAAATAACGGATCTTGCAGCCTGTTGAAAGTATCCATCAGTCCTCTAAGAATGGACTTATTATATGTAAAGATGATATTTGGTCTTGCTTGGACAAAACCAAGCAATTTCCTGTAGAGCTAGCAAAGAAAAATAGCACTCATGCCTTTTTATTGCATGCACATTTCTTTAAAGATCTGTTGTACATCTGAAATTCTGAATGGATCAGTAATTTGTCTAAGAAGTATTAACAACAAAGAAATTCTGTGGTGGTTTTTTTTTTTTTGTTGTTGGTTTTTTTTTTGTTTGTTTTTTTTTTTGTTTTTTTTGGTTTTTTTTGTTTTTTTTTTTGGCTGCACTCAGGTAAATCAGTTTGTGACTAGTTATTCAGGGAAGGATTATAGCAGGCAACATTGCTAAAAAAACGGTTCACGACTAGGAGTCCTGCCAGACTCCTGCTTCCCTGGAGTGCTGTTTGCTGTCCTCAGGAGGTGGCAGCCCACACGCCAGGGGGGTCACTCAGGGCACACTGCAGGTGACGGGGTGGGGAGCTGGGATGTTCCAAGGCAGGCAGAGGGGATGCCTCTGAGAACGGGGTGTCCTGCTTCCTTCAGCCTTGTCGGGGAAGTGCATCCCATGGTTATCGAACCAGAACAGGAACTGGTAAGAGTAGTCAATCACAGTAATCAGCAGCATCACAGATTATATCCCAACTGCAGAGTGGGTGTTTAATTGTTACAGCTGGGACAGATGCTCTGAGTATGTGTCTGGGTATATTCACTATGAAGGGCAAGTCTGGCACCTGTTTCTCAGTGTCAATGTGCGAAAGCTGTAGAAAATGGGATTGTTTTTTGCTTTTCAAGTAAATGTTTGAGACCAACCTGATTTCAGGTACAGCTCTCTCTTGATACATTGGTATATTGTACCCTCAACAGCAGATACAGGCAGTTTTCACCGAGAATAGCATAATAATCAAAAAGTTCTCCCATCATTTCAGGACTCCAACATCTAGGTAAGACATTGCTCAGGCCAACAGGATGACAGTCTGTGTCACTGCTTAAAAAAGTTCTCTTACAAAGAAATGCTGAAGCTTGCATCCTGCCTAGGAATTATAAATAATTTTGTTTTTTTTTCAGTAGAAAATATTGTAAAGAATTGAGAATCCTGTTTGGCAACAGCAACAAAAAAGCTTAATCAAAAGGAATTGTGCTTTGCAAACTGCTTAAATCCAAATTAAATATGAGGTGGATTATGTCAATAATAGTGATAACTCATCATTATTTATGTATGTATTTAGCAGAAATCTGCTAAACGAAGCCGGTTCTGGTGCAGCTAATTTCCAGTTAATTGGCTCCCAGGAGTTAAACACTCCCAACTGAGGATGCCAGTGACCGGCTTTGACTGCCACTGCCTGTTTGTGAGCTCAGGGCATGACACAGCTACAAACCCAGTCGAGATGTAAAACGCACAGCTCGTCATTTCGGTGCGAACTGGGACTTTGGTGGCAGCACAGACAGCCCCAGTGACTCTGTTTATTCACAGTAAATCAAGCTGCTGCTGTCTGTCCCTGCTGAGCTCAGCCCTGTGCCAGGAGAGGTGGCTGCCCTGCGGCTCCCAGGGACACAGAGCCCGGCACGAGGTGCTGCTCAGGCTTTGCCCTGCTCTTCTCCAGCTCATTCACACAAGTGTAGCATCTAATGCAAGAGATTATACCTGTCCCCTCCTCCTCCACTGAAATACAAAGACTAAAAGAAATTCTGAATCAAGAAAACAGGTCTAAAACATTACTAGGCTGTAGAGACTCAACAGAATTAAAACTATCAAACATTTCAAGTGCGTTTTCTTAACCTCTAGTCAAACTTGAATTTAGGCTACGTGGCAGTTAAGGTATTTAGTGCAATTTCTTGTTTTTTTTTTTTTTTCTTTTAAATAGCATTCACAAAACTCTTAATGAAAAACAGGTGAAGAACAAAAGGATTTATAAAGCCTGGCATTAAAATAATAGCCATTTAACTTCATATGCAAGCAAAAAAATGGAACTCCCGTATCAGTGGAAAATGAATTACGGCTTCTCTGCTAATATGCTTGTAAAACCACCCCCCACCAATGCCTGTAAAAATAACAGTGATAATTTTATGTCTACAGGGATTAGTATTTAACAAAATTAAACAAACTTAAAACCTGACTTCAAATGTTTATGTTAAAATTCCTAGCAAGCAAGAACATGACCAGCCATTATAAACTGCTATTGCAGCATTCCAACTGGATTTTACCGTGTTAAGAATTTATAATCTGATTAGACTACACACAACTTTAAAGATTTTAAAAATCAGGCTACTTCAAATACCGACAAAAGTGTTTTCCTTAACTTCTGACAGATGTATAAAGAAGATTATTTGCCTTCTGAGCACTAATATGCAGGTGTAGTCCATGAGGACTTGAAGAACCAAAGATTTCTAACAATAAAGGTGTGGATAGAACAGAAAACTGAATTAAGGAAAGCAAGTATTTCAGGCATAGCTTCACTAATGATAATACCTGATGCAGCCTTACAAGATGTGCAACAGTCTGTTCCAGTGATAAGGGTTAGATTTTGCTATTGCATGAGGTACTGTGGAGATCTGTATACAATTTACATTTCTTTATATTAAAAATCAATAGCTGTTCAGCAGGGCTCAGCTGTGCCCTCCCCAGCTGCACAAAGGACAAGGAAAAAGCAGACTTGCCCACGTGGTGGGAAATGGGCTGGAAAGATCTGTTATCAGGAGAACCGGAAGAGCTGAGGCAAGGATGGAATATCATTCTTTTCCTGAATTTTAGTGAACGTTACTGTGGGTGCCAAATTTTTGGTTTGCTATTCTCCCCAGTAACCATCCAGTCTGCAGGATGATGGCATACATCCTTCCCCAGACAGAGAATAACCTCTCGCCTTCTCATCTGTTATTTTAAGAAAATACAAGACTTATTAAACTGCAAAGACCACTGACAAACAAGTGGACACAAGTCGTACGTGCCAGCTGCATTGTTGTGATTTTGGGAGCGTATCAGGCAGCTGTGTTGCAATTAGATGAAAAAAAAAATCACAATCTATAGAAGAGCAATCAAGGCAAATTTGTGCTAACTTCAGTCTTCACATGACCTTTTAATAAATCTGGAGCCATTGAACAGTTTTTTAAAAGCAGTAAGCTGCACATTTGGCTCTGGCTCAAGGTATATAAACTGCTTAATGATGATGGTTTGTCTGGATTCCCTTTCCACCAGCAGTGGAAGGCAGCCTTAAAGGAAAGCAGTACTCTAATCCTGCAAACACATTCATGGGACTGCAGTGCTTTGCTGTTCAGCTGAACCTGCTGCTTGCCACAGGAGACTGACCATGCTCGGGCTATTAGCAGTCCAACCTCTGCCAAAGCGTCCAGCAGCTTAAACCCACAAAAACGTGGTGGTTGAAAATTTCCACCTTTTCGTAAAATTAGTGACAATCTGTCAAACACTTTTCTTCTACAGGAGCAGGTTAACCAAGAGGAACTTTGTCAGGAAAGCTTTTAAGCCTCTGTTTTGGTAAGATGGTGTTCACACAGTAATCTGCTCCTTCAACAGCATTCAAAGCAGGTTCCTTTGGCATGTGTTGACTGCTCGTGGGAAGGGCACATCTGTACCATAAAGTCCTCACTGAAGGAGATACGATGTGGTGATATTCTCACTACAGTGCTTGAGTCAAATGCAAATGTTCCAATAACCAAAACCAGCACTGGAACCTCTGATCCAGTTCTCTGGCTTGCAAGCATCATGCTCTTCTGAGTATGTATGTGGGCATACACTGGGTATGACAGATGAATTTAGAAATCCTTTTGTTCAAAATTGCAGGGTCTAACTGAGAAGGAAACCTGGTTGTCCCTATCAGTCAGTGCCAGTCCTGACCCGCTGGGAATCAAACATTTAGGTGATGTGTGCAGAGGACAGATCTGCACTGAGGCAGATAAACGGCCAGGAGGTGCTGGGGATCAAGCCTCTGAGGAGCACGTGAAATAATAAAGATGACAGATGTCTGATACATGGTTTTATTCGGTTTTATTTGAGTAACATTGTTACAGTGTGTTTATTTCAAAGAAGAAGTTAAAGCCTGTATGATAGGATTTTGTTGTTCTAAACTGAAACTCCTTTTATTCTGCTAATCCTTTCACAGGCTGCAGGCTCTGTCTCCTCTTTTCAGGCACACAGTCCACTGCTTTATTTTCCTGCTCCTCTGTTCTGACTCTTGTACTTGGTCTGACTTCTCTACTTCCTTAACTTCTGACTTGTTCTGCACTTCTCTTGCCAGCGTTGGGATATGTGGGCTGCATTTCATTACCATGAAGAGGAAACCTCAGCCTCCCTTGCCCTTCTCTGTACACTGCAATGATAAGGCAGAAATGTCAGGAAAAGCCTTGTCCTAGGGACCAGGTGACTTTTTCAGTGGGATATTCTCCACATGAGCTCCCCACACTGTGCAGCTGTGCCCGGGGGGGATTACACACAACCTGCTGCCCTTGCTGAGCTTCACACTGCACCTTCCTCTTCTGCCTTATTCCTTGACATCAGGGACCTTGAGCAGGGTTTATTGCAGGGCAGTGCTGCCCAGGAAGGATGAGGGAAGCCCACAGACAGCTGCAGAGCAGTTCTTTTTGGTGGTTCCCACTGCATCCCCACTGGCAGGGGTACAGGCATCTATGGGGAACAGAGGCTCAAATCTGCCCCGACTGTGGGACTTCGTGCATAAAGGAGCTACTGTGACCCTTGAAGCAAAGGAGAGAAGGCTTCAACCCTCCTACTAACTTCCAAACAGAAACTGAATGCCAAACCCATCTTGATGTTGTGAGAGGGATGTGGAGGAAACCCCTGTGGATGTTCCTGAAATGTCTGGATTGCCCTGGTAAGAAAGAGCAGCACTGCACACTGCCTGCTCTCTGTGAACTGTGCAGCTTTGTGTTCTTTTGGCCCTTCTTATCTGTCCAGCATCTGGTTTCTGTGCTCTCTGGATCTCAATATCCTGACCTGGAATTTTCCCTGCAAATGGCAGAAAGGTGTTGTTAAATGCCTTGATGCAGAAATGGGCAGTGTGTAAAGCTCTGCCCTGCAGGCACGCTGGAAGACATGGGGGTCTTCTCTAGGACACTGTGTGACTGATTACTGATAAATGCTGATCTTAAGGAAAGCATCTGTCAGTGGAGATCGGTCCTTCTGTAGTGGCTGAAGGGGCAGATGCCAGCCCGTTCAGCTGATTTAATGTTTGTCCCCTGGCTGAGAAATCCCACAAGTGACAGCTACATCCCTGGGAGTGCTCTCACAGGACCCTCTACACCTGCAGTGATTGTCAGTATTTACCAAGAAGAAAAGCAGTGACAAAATGCTGCTGTAAAGCCTACCAACTCAGCTATAAAGCCAGCCAGAGTCCAGCTGTGTCAGGGAGTGCTGTGGCTCAGACAAGAACACTATGACAGATACAGCTTTTTAGCAGCCCTACTCATGCCAATGGTAAACACCCCTGCACCATCTCTGAAGTATAATTTGTTTTATGGAAAATTATGGATTTTTTCCTTTTTTCTGCCCCTACCTCTATTCTTTTTGGTCATTGTGATTGATCACAGTGAACAGATTATTCACTCTGGAAAATTCATCAGCAGCTGCTGCCCAGTGGGAAAGCCTCTGCTGTCCCTTCCTGAAAGCTGTCATTCCTCATGGGTGTGGAATTGCCCAAATCAGAAATATTAAATAAAACATCAGTATGCAATTTCGAGAGTTACACAGTACACAGAAGGGTTTTTTTGTTAGACAAGTCTAGGCTCTAGCAGAAGAAACCAGCCTGGATGCTGGCACGTCTTTCTGACCCCCACCCTGCTCCACACTCCCTGCTTACCTTGCACAGCATCTTTGCAGCTTTTTGCCGTGAAGAATGTTCCTCCTTGCAAACTAAAAACTTTATTTGCATGTATTGGTGTCCTTGCAACCCTGAGGCTACCAAAAAGCCACGTGTGCTCTGCACCAGCCAAGGGACAGCGTGGGACTTTTGGAGCAGCATTACAGGGATGAGCAGGTCTGGAGAAAAGACACAGCTGGAACTTGACTGCTCAGCTGCAAATAAAGACAAACCTAACTCCCACTCTTGCCTCTGATTTTCTCTCACATTACTGGGTTTTATGCCTTCTGCTCTGATCCCACCAAGATGAGCCCTGCAGAACTGTCCTCAGACTCAGGTTAGTCGGTGGATTTTTGGCTGTGCTAACACAGCTTCTGCAGACTTGGGATCCATTCAGAGCATCTCTAAACTCGGCATATCTGATTTCTGAGGGGGTACAATGGGAACTTCAGTATGCTAAACTTTCAGGGCAAAGCTTATTCCTCAATATTACCCTGAATAGTAAAAGGCTAAAATGTTCAAAGTGCCTTCCTGAATTGGAATTCCTGGCAATGCATATTTAAAGCAAAGCCATATGAAAATGGCAGTAAAAATCATTCAAATACATCAACTGTTGTGTTATGGCTCAGGTTATGGTATTGAGAAGAAAGACTGATTTAGAATCTCCTAAAAGGTCTGCTGCCACTGCCTAGGATGTTACACAACCTGATTTTGGATGCAGATGTAAACAAGGCAGGAACTTCTAAGCAAAGCTTGGGGTAATTGCAGGTTTCACGCCTCCTTGAAGGGAAGTCATTCAATCTCTCAAGTTTACCTTCTTCTGGCTGTAAATCTGTGTTGGTGGATTCTGTATAGTTAGATTTACCTTTTATCACGGTGACCTCAGCATTTACATCTCTCATTTACATTCCTAAGTGGCTTATCTCTGTTTTATCAAAGAATACAAAGATAGGCTACGGTCAATGAACTGAGGTGGAGTTTAAAAGCAAAAAAAAAAAAAAGGCATTTATGCTTCCTGGGGTGTGTACAAGTATTGCACAATGATATTTGACTTAAAGCTTGCACTTAACTCAAAGTGCACTTTGGTAAATAGCTCAACCGGAGTTTAAATGAGATTTACGAACACCTATCAGCTCAGTACACACTTTGACAGACATCACTTATGATGTATTTATACATGTATTTATGATTTATACATGTATTTATGATGTATTTATGATGTACACTGTCCATGTATTCATAACCAGTGCTGACTTGTATCTTGACTTTATTTTAAAATTTATTTTAAAGAACATTTTTAGACAATTTTACTGAGGAAAACTAGAAATGCCTGGGTTTTCAAAAGAAATAGCAGCTTTTCCAAAAGAAATGGCAGTTCTTAAATATCCATGATCTGGGAATTTAAAGACCTGTTGTAAAATGATCATGAGTTTGCAACATTGCTATATAATATTCTTGTGCATGTATGAACCTTGTATTTGCAAATATCACAAGTATCTTTTAAAACTGAAGTCTCTTCAGAATTACAAGACTTCATGTTGCTCACTGATGTCTTTATATATCAGGTTTATCTAAGCAATTGATCAGGTGTGTAAAAAAATTCATCAAAAGAATGTCACTCCTGCCCCCTGAACAGAAAAACTTGTTCATGGAGTAGTTTGAGTACACAGAAACATGGAATTCAATGAGCTCATCCTGCCCAGTGGATGGTAACAGAGCCTTGAACACCCTGCCATCACAGTGTACAGGACCCTGGCTATAATCCGTGCTTTCTGCTCTAGTTTTCCAACAGATTGGAGATCTGTCTTGTTTCTTCCTTCCTGAAGTAACAGACTTAGGTCTGAAGCATGTACTTTATAAAGGTCACTTTACAGATGTTTTCTCCTTGGTTTGGCGTTTTTCATTTCTAGTGCTTCTGAGCAGCTAAATCTCAGCCAAGAATTCCTCAGACTATTTCAGAAGGCCCCAAAGGGAACAAAGGGGCTTCGACAAATGGTATATCCACAGACCTGTCTTCAGAGATGCCCTGTGAGTGGATGGCTGAAGTGAATTTACTCCTTTTGGCCTTTGTGTGCCCCTTTCCCTGTCTGAAATACAGAGGATGACCCCCAGCTGCTGCAAAGGGCAGCCAGGATGCTGCTCCTGTCCCCCGGCTGTGTTTGTGTGCTCATTTTCACATTTGTGGTACAATGAGCACATGGGACTGACCCCTGTAACTTCAGTTCATGAGGACAGATGACACTTGCTGGCACTGCTCTCTGCTGTGCACCCTGACCATCATTCTCAC
>VZSR01001817.1:1084622-1110240 GCA_013398615.1 Brachypodius melanocephalos | reverse complement strand
GACCAGCCGCGCCGAACCGTGCAGCAGCGCGCTGTCACCTCGCCGGTGCCGCACACCTGCCCGCGGAGCCGTGCATCGCCCCAGCGCCGCCTGTCCCCGCGCCAGCCGGTCCCGAGCCCCTGTCCCAGCAGAGCGGAGTGTAAGAGGCTGTCAGCGCTGCGGCGGACGCGCAGAGGCGGCTGGCGGTGCCCTTACCGATGATGATGGCACAGGCGCTCACCAGCCCGATCTCCTTCTTCAGCGCCACCCGCTCGGGGCCGCCGGGCGCGCGCTGCTCCCCGCCGGCCATCGCTGCCCGCGCTGCTCTGCCCCGCGCCCCGCGCGCATGCGCCGCCCCGCGGGCCGGGGGCGGGGGGGCCGCGCGCACCGTGCCGGGGGGGTCGCGGCGGCGCGCAGAAGGTGCCCCAGAGCCCTCACGGCGGCCGTGGCTGAGGGCAGCGCGTCACTCGGGGCGCGGCCGCCCTCGGACCCCCGCCAGTGTGTCCCCAGGACCGCAGGGACAGCGGAGCCAGCGGTGTGCGGCCAGGGCGGAACGCCGAGCGCTGGGCTCGGACATTCGGCGTGTCGGACAGCGGGTCCTGCCCGGCACCGCGAGCCAGCCTGGCGCCGAACAGGGGCCGCACGGGCTCCGCGGCGACCGCCTCCAGTTGGGCTCTATTAGTTGAGGTAGTGCGATAACGTAAAGAACAAAGATTTTATTGCTTGTCATCACTACTGCCAGCGTTAAAACCAAGACGGCAGTGCCCAAGATTGGCTGGTTTCCGTAGTTTTAATGTTAGTTTCTCCGCTCTTTGTCGTTCCACACTCCTGAAGGGATCCAGCCCCAGCCCGTGCCTGCAGCGGCTCCTTCGAGGGCTGCCGGCGCTGCCTCCTGTGTCCTCACAGCCCCGCGGGGCTGACAGCTGGGCTATCTGCCGGGGAGCTTGAGCAAAGAAAGGTTCTCTTTCCTCACACAGGGGATGAAGCTTAAACGTTGGGATCTGCTCTGCAGATCTTTTGCTCTGTGAACGAACTGCCTTCACAAGAATGTCAATGAATGAAGTTTCCTCTGCTCTCATATGACATCAAAAACTTAAATAGTGGCTTGGGAACCTGGGTTCTTCCCTCAAGTTGTAACAGCCAAGGGTTTATTGATGGAAATGCCCAGTTCCTTACTTGTTTATCAGAGAATACTTTCCTAAGACCATTTCTATGTTCAGAGAAGACCCCCGTGTAGGTGACCTATTCTGAAAGTGCATAGCTTAGAAAAATGTCGTAAAAAGATTATGTGGTAACTGACAATGTGCATCAGTGGGGCACGCAGTGAGGCAGTGGAAATTGGTTGTGGCAAGGTGGAACAAGGAATGTCTGGTTTTTCACCTCAGTGAAGGAATTTGGGAAGTTTCTGGGGTGACAGCAGTCTGATCTTCTTGGACTTAGAATGAAAAGTATGACCTGACAACTGGTAAGCCTTTTGAGAAAATCCGTGGACTATTCTTTGAAAGCTGATAATTGTAAGCGATTGTACTTTGTACTGCTGCTTTAATAGAAAGGCTTACTGATCTTCAGAGGCTGAGGCTTGTTTCCTAAGTTGATCTACTACTCTGTTTCTGAACGAACTGCCTCAGTAACCACTTCTAAAACATCCCGTTGTTGAATTACTATGTGATTTTTATAAGAAAGTTTACAAGAAGAGTTACTTTTTGGATTATATAAACAGTACTACTGTTCTCCTTTTAAAGACTAGTAAGTATATGCAAAAACAAAGTTTCAGGTGTTCAAAAGTAACCGGATGTATTAGGTGTTTCTTCTAGGTGCCTTAATTGATTGCTTTATAGCTTTGCTTTTTACTCATTTTTTTGTTTTTTACTTTAGCAACTCACGTATATTCTAGTAGGTACCTCTGAAAGTCTCTATATGTTAGCCTTGTACAGACAATATATTTTGGGAAAGTTTTCCATGATAGCCATTTGTAAAAGCTAAAAAAGAGTTAGTTTGAATGTCATTAAAAAAGTATAAAAGTCAAGAAATATGTGAATGAATGGTGTTTGTAACTCTACTGAGTTTCAAGAACCTAATGAAGTTTAGGCTCAATTAACCTTTACAGAAAAACCACATAATCTGTTAAATGAATGACACTTAGAAGAATAACACTGTGCTTGTTTTCTTTGGCTGTGGTAAAATGTTGGTTTGCTCTGAAATATGTATATCATCTTTGTGGTATTGTGAGGAAGATAGAAATCCCAGTCAGCCCTCTTCTACTGATTAGTGAACATGCTGGGTATGGGAGGATGAAAATGAGTACTAGAACTCAATTAACTCTAATAATCTTCTTCAAATCAACTGATCAGTAGCTGCAGGGGTTTTTTAAAATATTCTGGCCAGTTTAGAGGGCTTTGCCAGGGAAAATGCTAGATATTTGTACCTGTGTGTATTCTGCCTGCCAAGACAAATATTTTGTTCTGTAACCGTTCTTCCTTACTGAAAGCCAAGAGGAGCAACTAAGTGACTATACTGATTTAACAGGTAATAAGAAGGAAAAACCTAACAGAAAAGCACCAGAAATCTCTCCTTAGGGGACATAGTCAACAAACCATTAAAGCTGTGAAAAGCAGAAGAACCTTAAAGCATTTTATCTTGCTGTTTCACATCAGGTGCATTTTGAACAAGGCTGAAAGAGCTGGCATTGGAGAACCATGGGGTGAAATCTCAGCTTTGTCCCAGTAAAACCTTTTGCAGCAAAACTGTTAATGGACTGCCACTTCTCACTGTGGCTTAGAATGGCCGAATATTGTCTATGACACCTTAGAGTTTCAGCACCAGATCCTGGTTTGTGAGTTTGATCCTTGAGGACAGCATTGTGCCCTTGCCTTCTACTGGCAGAAGGAACAGGCAGCCTTTGTGGCTGGGTAGGTTGTGCTTCCTGGGCAGCTGTGCTTCCATGGGCTCTGACACCGCACACCCCAATGCTCAGCTGCCTGCCCAAGCAGGCACCTTAAAATGTCCCTTTGAAGTGACCTGTACCCTTGCACTGAGAGCTGAAATTAAAGGTATACGCTTGCCTTTTTCTCAAGATGCTTAACATTACTTTCATAGGTGCTTCTTTGTGGCATCTCTGCCAGAATGTACTTTCTAAGACAGGTCAGAAGCCTGTGAGCAGTTTAGCCTGGTTACTTGGTGGGCACATGGGCTTTTGGGTGCAGCTGTGTTGGTGCTGAAGGAGGATGGTGGCTGTGCAGCAGCACCACAGTCCCTTCCTGCCACGTCAGAATGACTTCATGCCATATGGATTAAAGGTTATGGGCAAGGGGGTGCAGCCAAGAAATCTGTGCTAGTAACTAAATTTAGGATTGTAGTCCTGGACCCCTGTATATTTTAATTTTTCTCATTTGTCCCTGGACAAATTCTTTCCCTAGATCCATATAAAGAACACTGATTTACTGAATTTTTTACCAGGGTGTGCCTAATAATTTACTTTCCTTTTCAAAGTTTTAAGTGTTTTACTATTGCTGAAGGATTAAGCAGGTGGCTGTTTACAACACAAGTTTTCGATATGCCGACATCCATAGCAGAACACTGGAGTGGAAAACAGCAGTGAGCCAGAAACCTGTTGGAAAAGACAGCAGTGACAAAGGTTGCCCACATTAACTGCCAAAAAACACTCTTTCTTTATTTTCTTCCTTTTTTTTCTTTTTTTTTTTTCTTTTTTTCAGGCTGAGTGCCTGCCTGCTACACTGTGTTTTTTGCATGAGGGTGAAGAGAGGACTTTTCTCTGTTTGTGGTAGTGTTGGCTTATTTAGGTTGTGTGTTTTGTCCTTTTGTTAATATAGTTTCAAAATGAGCAAGTCAGAGGGCATGTAGGTTCTAATCAGTAGTTATCTGAGGCAGCTCTCAGAGCAAAAAACTCTTTTAAATTGTTTTGGATCTGAACATACTGTATCTACTTGAGTGACAAAACGTTAGAAAGCAAAAAAGCCAAAGTTCTTTGTCGGAAGGCAATTGCTGCATAGCAACTGCATAGAGAGGATGCAGTGAAGCTTGCATGTATTCTCTTTTGTTGCTATTTTTGTCCTTTTTTCTTCATGTTCTGAAATGTACAGAAATTATCTAAGTTGTTGGAATGAGTTATCTCATTCATTGCTACTTATGCTCTGAAATAAAAAAGAAGCAAATAATGCAGTTTGAGGTTTGTATTTTGGGAAGAAAAAAGGAAATTTAATATGCTATTTGTGAAGGAATGCTGTGACTGAGTTTTCAAATGAATCTTTGATATATGGAAAGGAAGCAAGGTTAAAGAAATATAAAGATTCACCATGATAGCAGATATTTTTCCCAGTCTCACTCCATTTTTTAAATCCATCCAAACAAATTTCTGTTGTCTTAAAATATAACCAACCTTACAAAAACCAAAACTTGCAATAGTTATGAAAACATAATTCAGCTTTGAATTTAATGGGGTCCATGGTCAGCAGCTGGGAAATAGTAACTTGGAAGAATAACCTGTTTGTTGTGTATTGTTAAAACAGTGTGCTGGCTGGTTTAGCAAAAAGAAATTTGGAGAGTAATGGAATTGTAAAGTGTTTCTTAATTGCTAATAGATTTGTGAATAAGGTTTTCCATGTTGTATAGTGTCTGTGGAAAGCTCATAAAACATGTAGGAGACTGATCTTAACTGTCCTCTGGATGTGCCCTGCACAAGGGCATGTTAGAGGGGTTTGGCCACCCCTACAGCTGACAGCTGGTTTGGGTCTTCCGGGTCCCACTGCAGTGGGATTGCTGTTACTCTGTGTTTCATCATGCTTTTGTAGCAGGACAGAAAGAGCATTAGGATTAAGCAAGAATACAAACAGGAGAAGGCCACTCATTAGTGGGAAGTGACATCAGTGGGAGGGACTCATAGGAAGCCTTTCCACTTTAATGTGGATGAGTCCCAACAGGTAACTCTAAATCAAGCTCAGGTGCCAGTGGATCAGTTCCTTGTTGAAAGCATTCTGCTCTCCATCACCTTTCTTTATTGTGTTCAATCTCTAAGACAAAGGTGGAAAACGGTGTCCTTTGTATTTCTAGTACTATTTTCTCTTGTACATCTCTTTTCAGAAAGCTGTAGTAGAGGAAGATGCATGAGTATGTGACTCCCCAGTACCAGAAAATGGGGGATGTACATTTGAAAAGGAAAGGCAGAATCTTTTTCTCTAATTCAGTAAAGTAAGAAAATGTCCAGAATAGCTCTTATTGTGGGTAGCTACTCCTCTGTGTAGTAAGGGCAAGAGGAGAGAGGTTCCCTCAACTGTGGAACTGTTCTGGCATTATGTTAAAGAGGCTCATGGAATCATAGACTATGCTGAGTTGGAAGAGACTCAAAGGATCATTGAAGTCCAATTCCTGGCCTTGCACAGAACACCTCCAAGAATCACCATGTGCCTGAGAGCATTGTCCAAATGCTTCTTGGACTCTGGCAGGCAATGGTGCATACCTTCTGAATTCTACTATGTATTGCACTTTGGGGCATTGGGAAGAGGCATAGGTAAGGTTGATTGCACTGACTGATGCAATGGTTCTGTGACCCTTTGCAGGATCTGAGAACTTTAGTTCTGTAATTTAGGAATCTCAGGAGATTCTGTAGGCAGAATTCTTTCACTGTGTTTTGTGCTCCTCTAGCAGGACTGTAGGTCTTATACACAGCAGGGGCTTGCCTAGTGCTGATAACTCCGTAGCTTCTATAAAGGACAGTATTTTGACAACATACAATAGATTCAGGGCCAGCTGCATAACATCCTTTGAACAGCATGCTTTTATCTGTAGATTCCGGTGACTGGAGTGTTTGCTGTCTTTTAGGCAGATAATTCATCAGGTATGAAGTGCTAGATACTTAGATAACATTAGACACATAGATATCTATGCAAAAATTCTATTTCTAAATTTACATCTACATGAAATAGGTCATTTAATGTTCAAATTCTATCCTCCCTTCAAAGACATTTCATGACAACTCATAAGTAGATGGAGGTAAGTAAATTATGTGAAGAGCTATTTGTGAGTTGTAGATGAGTGAGGTTTCTGAAGGCAGAATTATTGAAAGAACCTAGTTTGAATTAAGCATTGGTTCATTTGATGTGTTATGAGAGTACCTTGAAATGCAGGGCGAAAGGGAATGAAAGGATGATCAATTTCATTATAAGAACTTGTTTGATGCATCTTTTTAAAGCTCTCTGACAATACTGTAGTATTTCAACATTTCACCACGATCAAAAGCAAAAAGATTTACTTGAATCTTGTGTGCCTGTTGACTCAGGCATTTGGGTTGAGGTTCACTGGAACTTTTCATATCCTTTACAGAAGGAAGAGAACCACCAGCTCCTTTTCTTCTTCATTGCTTCCTACCCTGTCCATCCCTATTCTGCATATATATGCTAGATCCTTTCTTTTTTCTTGCACCACTTTTTCAGCTAAACATCAGCATCCCAATTTTACACCATCTCACCAGTCAGCTGAGATTGTCCTGAGATTGTTCAGTATTATTATTCCTCACTTATGCATTTGGTGAACCCATGAATTTTTAGTCTCTGTTCACTCAAAGTGAATTATATTGTTCTCTGGATAAAGTCCAGAGGAATTACTTAGAAATTTCTTTCTGTCTCGCCAGTGCATTTTGAATAATTAAATCAAGAGAGGCATAGTTTTATTATTATTATTTTAAACTAGCTGCACAAGTAACATGCCAATTAAAACTTGGCTCTTATTTCATATCTTCTTCCTTATGGACATAACATGTTTGGCAGAGTTAAAAGCTCTAGTTCAAGGGAAGCTGGTTCATCTCTACCACTTCCTGTTGATCTGCTGAAAGAAGTTCCCTATCTGACATGAAAACCATGACTCACATAATGCCCTCTCTCTGCAAACTCTTGTCACAGAAGCGCACTAGATGGCACTCTGGATCTGTATTTTACAGTAAATGTGATCTCAGCTGCCTTCTGTGATGAGTATTGTAAGTACTTACTTTCTGAAGTTTGACATCTAAGTTTAAGATTTAAATTACTGTAGTAGTAAAAGTCTTGTGGGTTTAGGTTCATGTTGTTATTAACTTCCCCCACCTCCCCTCCCCCCCAATAATCCTTCAGTATGTATTTGTAAAGCACAATTTTATGTATGCCATTGAGAGAGTAATCCAGCTCTGTGAGGGCAGCTGGGACATGTTCCAGTACTGGCTGTGCAATGCACTTGTGTATCCATGTTTGATGCATGAAGAAGCAAAAGATGGGGGAGCAGAGGATGGGGATCATTCTGCCATGTGTTCTCCCAGTCTGAGTATGGCTCAGATGTAATTTGAATGACGGCATGAAGGTTGATGAGACCAACCATTATTACCATGATCCATAGGTCTGTAGAAAAGGTATGGTCTGTGCTAAAGACTTCAAATAACATTAGTTTTGCTAATGGCATTAGCTCTGGAATTCTGTTTCTGATTGTAATTAAGTTGCTTGAAACCATACCTACTGCTTCATTTTGATAGCATCATTTGCCCACAGCTTGGATCTATTGCCTCTGCTTCTGCTGGGTGCACTGTAGGCTCCTGCAATGGTTTGGGAAGTGGAGTCTGGACCCTGCTTTCTCTGGGGTCCAGGGTGTAGCTGTGTGGCTGTGCTGTGGGCTTGTAATCAAGGTGCTGGGGCAGGGCAGCTTTCTGCATGTAGGGGGCAACTCAGCTGCCAGAAGAAATCTCCAGACTGCTACTTCAGTGATTTACCACTGAGACATGATGGGATACGCTGTTGTCTCCTGCCTTTTTGAATACTGTCCTCCTGATAGTTGTTTTTGTTAAGGCAAAAACCAAAGCTATGCTGTCAGTGGTGCTTAACTTACCTGTCTTGGCTTTGCCTTCAAAGGGCAATGCTTAGGATGCTAAGTTAACTTCATTCATCTAGGATTTTAGAGCACTCTCTCAACTCTTTCTGACCTATGAACACTCCTGAGTCTTCCAGGACAAAATAAAACAAGTTAGCTGAGCCACCTGACAGGGGTTTGAACGAACTTGTTTGATTTTGCCCTAGAACTGACTAGAAGTGCTT
This sequence comes from Brachypodius melanocephalos, assembly GCA_013398615.1. Lineage (NCBI taxonomy): Eukaryota > Metazoa > Chordata > Aves > Passeriformes > Pycnonotidae > Brachypodius > Brachypodius melanocephalos. The sequence continues at coordinate 1,102,195 of VZSR01001817.1, read as the reverse complement.
ACACAGCCAGTTACTGGGACTCAGCTGTAAGATGTTAACAGCAGAGAAACAGAAAGGAACAGCTTTTGAAAAGGCCTGTGAGCTGTGTGCCCTGGGTGAGAGGCTTTGTATTAGCCTATTCATTTTCCCTTGAGGAGATTAGGTGTGCTTCTATGGCCTGTTCCACCAGAGGAATTCAATAAAAAGCTGCCGTGTCTCAGCTGTACTTTTCCTGCAAAGGTGTGTTCCTTACCTGTGCAGCACAGATGAGATTCCTGTACCTAAGGTGTCCAGTGGAGCCACACAAAGTGCTTTACAGGGCTGCTTGTGGCAGAGGCTCCATTGTAGAACCTTATTTTGTTGTGTACTTCAGAGAATGGGGAAGGCAGTTTAGCACACTAAGTTTTCTAACAGTCTCTGAAATACAAAAATGCTTTTTGTTCTCACTTCTGTTAATAAGCTGATGCATCTATTGGATCATGGAATAGTAAGGAAATCATAACACTTTTTATCTGTACAACGTTATAAGTTTTGAGAAGAATAAAAAAGTTAGAACACGCATCACACTCGTAACTTAATGTATTGGTGAATATGTGCTCAGAGAACCACAACTAAGTAGATTCCCCTGTTGTCCAGGAGCAAATCTGTGTCCAAGATGAAGAGTTGTCTTACGGACAGAAATCTATATTTGGTTTAAGTGATGTACAAAGCTAATAATAAGAGAAAGGCTCCAAAAAGTGCTTCATCATTACCACTGCTCAACACATAAAAGGCTTCCAAAAATACTTCGTCTTTATGTCTGCTTATCATAATCACTCTTGAACTCCTGAAAACTATTTGTGTTGTGGACCCTGGGTAGCCTGCCTTGAGACCCATAAAAAGGAAGGAGAAACTGCTTCAAATTTTTGAGGGGAAAGTGAGGGACAGAATCCCTGACAAAAAAAGGCAAAACCTGTGTTCATCCCCACCCCGTATTAGCAGCACTGAAGGTAGTACAGTGTGGTGATGACCTATTCTATGCTTTTTAAAGTAACCTTGGCTTTTTCTAAAATTTCTCTTTTCTCTTTCTTTCTCTTTGCTTTCCTAACTATTAAATAAAAATATATCATTTTTTGTGGATAGAGATAGTGCTAAAGATAATCTTGCAGCTGATATATTGCACCTGTGTTAATCACCGAAGAGTGGAAACAGCCTTGTCCTCAATGCTGAGGGTGTGATAAGGAGTTGGAGTCAGGGGGAGTCAGTTGGAGTCTGTTGGCCTTGCTGTGAGGAGGAAGGGACAGGCAGCTGTGCAAGGGACAGGAAGCAGTGAGCCAGAACTGCCGAAGGAAGGAGAGAAAGAGCCAGAGCTGGTGGAGCTGCACATAGAAAGATACAGAGAAAAGGTATGAAAGACTTTTTGCATAATGAAGTCCTGATACTTGAAGCCCCCTGAAGCTTTTACTGAAGCACTCTGAGTGCAGTGGCCGTCTCGACTGTGACAATTTTTTTTGCATCAACATTTAATCTCATTTGGTTTTAATCTCATTTTTGGGAATATTTTGAATCTTCAAAGTTCTTTCTGGTTTATACATAGAGACTTTGCTTTCTTTTCTCTTTGGGGTTTAAATCAGATTGTAACAAGTGTGTTGTTCTTGGAGTTCACACATGTCCCCTCCAGTACTTACTTATTAAATGAGTTTGCAGAAACTACACTGTAAACCTGCTGGAGTAATTTTTATGAAATAGTTTTCTCTGGTAAACAGGGAAAACAGAGCTGCAAGGAAGTTAAAACCTGGGCTTGGCTTCCCCACTAATGGCAAACTCAGGCCCCAAAATTTGCTGAGACAGAGATGACGGGCTCTCGCAAGTACATTGGGTCATCCACCAACCTCTCCTTTCTGGTTGCTGCAGGGTGCAGGTGCACTCAGACAAAAAGTATTGGTTGCTTTTGAGCTTTTTTTATTGCCTTTTTTTTTGCTAACGCATAAAGCAGAGCAGGAGTGAGATGTAGATAGTGCTATACACCTAGTCCCATTTAAGTACACCAGACCAGCACCACCAGACCTTTTTTTCTTCACATTGCTTGAAGAATATGGACTGTAAGAGTACTGCAGCACTATTGGTTTTCTGTCAGTTCTGGGTGGCCATTTTTAAACTGTGAGTCTTGAGTGTGAGTGCTTCCTAGTAAGAAGGATTTGTGTTTAAGGAAAAGCTGCATGGGAGGAGGGATGCTGTGAGTAGGTAGGATTGCCAGTGAGCCCATTCACTCACGTCTGCTTTGTGCACCAGCCCAGATAACAGTGAGTAAAACCCAGATACTGGTGCATAATATGATCTAGGACAAGTTTCTTACCTCTCTGGACTTGATTGCCTCCCTCCAAACCAGATGCTTCCTTCCTGTTACAATCTGCCTGGAGGCTTGTATGTATTACATTATCCTTGAGTATTGTAAAAGTGGACCTTTTCAAGAAGAGGAGGCACAGGATGTCTTCTCTTTGTGCTAGGCTTTGACAGTTTCATTGCAGGGGTAGGGGCGTTGCTGTGGAGTGCATCATCACAAATATTTTTGATGATAGCATCAGATTTTTCTCCTGCTTGCCCTTTTTCTTTGAAAGAAGTTAGGCTCTTTGGGTGTTGCCTGATGAAATTCAGGAGGTGGGTGGGTGCAATGAGATTTTTGTCTGTACCTCTCTAGAATTACTGAGAGTGCAGAGGGCCCTCAATTCAAGTAGGGAGCAGCCTGCAGAAGTGCAAGTAGAGGCAGAAGATTCTCCAAGGTAGCACATTTCTTCGTTCAGGAGCAACTTGCCAATAGAGAAGATTATTTTGGAAGAAGCTGGGTTGTTCTGTGTGTGTGCATTTGGCTGATGATCCTTCATGTGATCACATCAGCCTCATGGAAATATGCGGTTTGGGCTGGGTGTTGGTATTCACATGCTGTTGGCACATCACAGTAAGGAAATGGAAGGGGAGTTTGTAAACTATGAAATGTTGTGCCCCTAATAGAAAGGAAGACTGGAATCTAGAGATCACCCTTTACTGGCAATCTCATGGATCTGTCTTCCAGTAGTACACTGTATGTTAATGAAGCAAAGGCTACTGCTTTCTCACCATCATTTCAGTGGCTGCTTTCTGCCTTTCTTCAATGTTCTGCCTTTAGCACTGCTTTCCTGATAACCTGCATACGTGCTTGCATGCCTCCTGACCATCTTCATATTCCTTTCAAGCTTGTAAGTGTGGACAGGCAGGCATACACATACCATGACTGCAAATTCTCATTTTCCTGGGAAATCTTGCTCAAAAGTATTCAAGAATAGCTACTCTGAAAGTACTGAGGTGCAGGAATCTGGCACTACATGTTGCATAGTGTTGGAAATACTGATAATTTAGACCTTGTATCACCTGTGGTACTATAGGACAACAGACTGTTCAGCAAGTGCTGTTAATGAAATGTGCTTAAGTGCTTTCTTGAACTGGAACCATGGTCCGTACTGTGGTATATGGAATCTTTTCAGCTGGAAAGTCTCAAATTGTTGAATCAATTCCTGTGGTGTTTTAGGAATAGCTCAGGAAGCTGCTGACAACTCAGACAAAATGGTATTTTCTACCCGAGTTGTTTGCCATTCAAGCTGAGCTCAAACCAAATCTTTGGGGCTTTGGGGAAGCCAGTGACAAGTCAAAGAATCTTGTTTAAATTGGTTGTGGCTGAACGCTGCACTTGCTTCTGAGGCTTCGTATATTCCTTTAATTCACCAACAACATTGGCTTCTTTCCACTGACAATTCCTAAAATGACCTCTTGAAGGAAAGGGAGCAAGCATAATTTTCTGCTATGCTGGTGATTCTCAGTGGAGCAATCACAGGTGTGTGCAGAAGGCCAGAGCCAAGATGAACACCTGCATGTTCTACCTACTTCTCTTTGGCTACCCAGCAATCATTATTGATGGCACCATGTGTTCCAGGGTGCTCAGCTCCTAAAATCTACAGGGCATGGTTAAACACTTTGCAAGATCGAAGAACCAACATGTATCTGGGTTCTTTCTAGTACTGGATGTTAAGTGCTACCAATACTTAACAACATCTAAAGGCTAGTGCTTTCATTTCTGCTCGTTTCTAGTCACACTATTTTCCATCTTCATATACATATCTCCTGTCTGTTCCTCCCAGTATACCCACCATGACTTATGTGCATTTTATCTTACCTGGACAAAGTATAAGTGGACCTGGGTAGTAGTTTTGTTTGACTTGAGGCTTCCTGTGAACACAAACCAGAGGGCCTAGCCCACCCCTGTGGCACAAGCTTTTAAAGTGCCATTACTGCTCTGAATCACACCTTCATCTCCACACCCTGAGTCATATATTAAAATAAAACTGTGGGAAATAATAGAACTCATTTATATGAATTCATTTTTTATTATAAGTGTTGTTTTTTTTTTTTATTACTGCTTTAAGGCTAACTCATCATGTTTTGTTATGTTCATTACAAAAGGGTTTGCTCTAGTCACTATTAACTTGAAGGGAAAGGAACAGAGTGCACAGACAGAAGAACAGTTCCTTGCTGGCATCCATTCCCTTGTCCTCAGTATTCCTCAGTCTTTACCACAGCTGCTGTACAAGAGCCTTCTGGGGCAGGCTGGGTTACAGGGAGGATTGACAAGGCAAGTTTGCGGAAGACAACTCAGAAGAGGGGGGGCAGATCAAGTCCCATGTCTAACTTCTGGCCTGTTTTTTCAGGTACTCCTGATACAGCTACTGTCCTTTTTCAAGCAAATAAACAGTTTTCAGCTTTGCACCAGCAAAGTGAGAAGTTTTCCTCAGTCACAAAGACATAGAAGATCAGATTGGAGAAGAGGAAAGAAAAGGGAGGTAAAAGGCAGAAGGCTTGTTTATATTTACTAATTAGAAAAGTAGGTAGTTTCCATTTAAAAAGGAATAGTCTACAAGACCATGTTTTTATTAAGTATTTGGGCTCTGTAGATTGGGGAAATGGGTAGAACCCTTTTCTTTCTTGGACTTTGTAAATTAAGGTATTCATATCTTGACTGAAGCTTGAGAAATTCGTTTTTATCTTCAGTTTTAGATCATACTTGTTGATGACACCATACCAGGACTCCAGCACATAATCTGTGCCATTTTGTTGTACCCTAAGATGTAGCTGAATGTACAGAGACTGAGTCCTGAATCAATACTCCTCTGGAGCCTGGCATCATACCAAAAGAATTCCTTTGTGCACCTCTGGCTACAGTTTCCAACTTCTCTCCCTAACCACCCCACCAACCTCTGCCACCTTTTCTTTTCTTACATGTGTCTCTCCTTTCTCAGATAATAGCACAAGCCTTAGCCTGTGCTCTAGGAATAGTCTGATATTCAATATCTGCCTCTGTTGCCGGACTTTCTGCCATTCCTGTCACAACTTTGTCCAGACCATCTTAATTTCTTTTGGCTTTTCAAAGAACAGGTGCTTCAGAGACTACAGCCTGAAGGTCTGATGCAGCACCTGAGTCAGAAGGTGGCTTCCTATTTACTCAATGGGGAGAAGATGCTAAAGTTTTCATTACAGATTTGCTGTAGCTTTTTTCCTGAATTTTCTTATGGAGGCACTATTCAGAAAGATATTTTATTACATGGGCTTCTGTTACTCTAAAATTCTGCTGCCACCAAACTTTCTGTTCATAGAACAGTCAACATTTCTCTGGTGGTGAGAACTTGTGGTGGTGGATGACTTCCCAGTAAATTTTTTGTATATCTACTTTTGTTTGTTTCTGAACATGAATTAAATAATGCTCCATCATCAGAAAAGTATTAAATGTTCCCTGATGGACCATCCACAAATCATTTAATAGTGTTCTTCTGATTTACTGAATGTCTTTTGAGACATGTATTATTCTCTGCTTAATAAACCACACAGGGTCTTAAACTGTGGCAAGTCTACTTGATCTCCAAGGATGGCATGCATTTTAAAATTATTTTACCCATAGACTCATTCAATCATGAGGCATTTTCTGCTTCACTGCTAGGAAATAAATGAGGTTCCTGTCAGGTAATTGAAAAACCCAACAGACCAAGGAACTGGCTCTTGAAAGACACAATAGATCAACAGGATACCCCCATGTGGACCAGATGCCTGGAAACTGAGAGTCATCTGAAAATAACGTACATGATGGTTTAAATCTCTGGACACAGTTATGAAATCCCTGCAGGTATTTTATTCCCTGTTTCTCAGTAATTCAGGTGACTTTTCTAAGGCTAGTGTCTGGACACCCCCCCATGGAAACAAAAACTAATGATAGAAATAGAGCTGAGGGAAGCATATTACAAAGACTTCATAAAAACTCCTAATCCATGAGCTCTAGCATATTCTGTGGAGGATGTTAAATAGTGGATTTGCTCTCTGTACAAACATAAGGCTTGTTAGAGGCCCCTTTCACTTACTGGCATTTGGAAACTGTTCATCCAAGCTCCAATGCCCACCTTTTTTGGTACTGAATTATTGTAGGATATATTATGAAACAAACACTTGCTGCTTCATTCTTTATGTTTCTGTGGTTTGTCAGAGCTTCTGCCTTTCTGAGAAGAAGTGTTTTAAGGAAAGAAAATGATAGCTTTGAATCTGGGTGTTTACCCACAGGGAAGCTGTTAATGGTCCTTTTCTTTATGTAATTGGTCTGATCGTGGGCATTCAGTATCTAACACTTTGCATACAGTGAATGGGTGAATGACATATCTGTTACAGTGAGGCCTGTGGGAAGATAGAACAACTGGGAAATTCAGTTCTTATAAATCTATAAAAATAGCTGAGAAGTGTAATGTACTGTAATACTGCCATATTAACACACACTGTGCTGCCTTTTTATTGTTTTGATATGCAGCAACAGCTTTATAGCTGTTTCAAAAGGTGTTATAAAGCTTTTCTTCAACATGGAGAATATTCCAAATCCAAATTTTGTTTCATTTTATGTGGTTTCAGAAAACTAAAATTAACTATTATACATTTGCATTTACCCTGCTTGTCACAATTACAAGGCAGGTGCAGAAATAATGAAAGTTAGTTTCATTTAATAGCAAAGATTCAGTAATGTTTGTGCTATCCAACTATTTTTTTTCCCTTGTAAGTGAATTGAGAACCAGAGCTTGTGATGTACAATCACTGTCTTCACAGGTCTTTCTTTGCCTCTCTTTCCCCATGTCTCCACATGGTAACTCAGGAGAGCCTAGTGTGTAAGGCAACTAACACTGAGGATCAAACATGCAAAAGGGTGTCAGGGCCCAAAGTAAATGGAACAAGGTAGCCAAATGTGTACTGTAAGGTGACAAACACCAATGCCATTTTATTCCTGAGACAGCACAAAAGATGGTCAGTGGTAGCTCTGCTCTGACTCTCCTCATTTAGTTCACCCTTCTTCCCCTGCAAACAAGCTCTGGACTGCTCCTTATACCCCCAGGCTGTTCTTTCTCCTCCTCCATCCCTTTCAATGGAAAAAGCTCTCTCGTTGTCTTTGTGACTTACATTCATTATTCTCTTCTTCATAATTTCTATCTTCTCCCTAACAAGGAAGGGACGAGGAGGAGGTGGTGAAACCCAGAGGGCACTAACACCATGATAAATCAGGCTGGATGTGAAGAGATAGTGTTTCCCTTCTTGAAGTCCTCAGTAGGACAACTGTCAGGGTCTTTTGTTACTCCACTATCCTGTTGCAGAGCAACAAGCATTTTTTGCTACAGTTCCCAGCAGAACCCAGTAGCTCAGAACCCAGCAGAGAAGCTCTGTGGTGTGATAGACTCTTATTTGGACCTGTTGCTCACCTGCATGATGCCTAGACTAGGGGGAAAAGCAGTCCTAAAAGGGGGCCAAGAGCAGAACAGTTTCCACCTTAATAATGATCTACTTTACTGCTTGTGCTCTGAAAAGTGAAACAGCTTGGAGTGGTTAAACTTACCTCACTGTGTTCCCCTGAGAAAACACCCTGACCTCTGCTCCTGTGTTTTTTTGGGCATGGTTTGGTTTTGTTTTTTTTTTTTTTGGTGGCCTATGTGTTCTGCTGTGTTCATGAGAATGAATTTCTGTTCTGTGACCCAGGCAGCCTGATTAGAGCAGTGTCCAATGCCTACATGGAAGTATTTGTGCTTTTTTACTGCCTACATGTGAAGTTGCTCAGCTTAGGCTGACTTCTTGCCTATCTCCATGCTAGCACCTGTCTGCCATCCTCAGCATATCACAAGTGATATCAGTTAAAGGGGTGGGGCTTCAATCCTTCCCTGAATTTTCAGTTGCATGCTTCACATCAACAAAGAGGAGATTTGGTTTATTTTAGTCTGTATAACTGAGAACTGATGACGAGATACAGCTCATGCTCTTTATGAAACTGTCAAGGGAGGACAGCTAGAACAAATATTTGCACATAGAATTATTGCTATGCGTTCTGGAAATACCATATACATATCATTTCTTAGTGGCTTAGGCTTGTGTCTGTCCAGCTGATTCTGGCTAATCCTGTCCTGGGACTCAGACCTGCAAAGCAGTGAACAATCAGGTCATTGTGGAGAACTTGAATTCTCTAACACAGAGGTTGAAAATAAAGGTTTCAACAGACAGTGGACTTAACAATATGCATGTATTTCCTGTTGTCATGTATTCTGTTTAGTATCAAACGTACTTCTAGTGTTTAAAATAATAGTAAGTTTACCTTTCAGGTAAAAAATGCCTTCTGAGGGTAAAGTTTTCTTATGGCTGAGGTTGTATGAGAACCAAATAAATTCAGTGTCCAAAGCAAATCATGCTTAGCGTTTTAGTTCCAAAGATGACAAATGTTTACATGCATTTAGCCTGTACTTCACATTGTTAGAGAAATAAAACTGAGGGGATTGGGATTTACATTTGGTTGTTAAAGGGAATTGTTTTAATGGTGGCAATGTAGTCCAGGAACTTTGCCCAATTTTTGTTTGTTCTCTTTCTGGTCACTGGAAATCTCAGGTCTCTTTCTCAGCATTAAAATGGGGATGATATGTCATTATTTTTTGTGTAACATTTGACATCTGTGTCAAGGTGATTCTAGAAAGATTGCTAAAAATGAGCAAACCACCTTGGAAATGATGACCTGCAGGTGATGCAGGCTGCTAGGATGTCCATAATGGCTATTTTGTGCAGCTCTCCTGTAAGAGCTTGTTACATTAGAAATATCAAAATACTTCTGAAATTGACTGAGAAAAAAAATATAATCTCGTATCTTTTCACTGACTCTGCTTTATGTTGGTACAGCATATATATGGCTGATCATTTTTCTTTTACTTTATACCAACAGACAGTAACCCTAGCTGAAAAGTATCGTCAAAACAGTATTGATGAGAAGAAGGATGAGCACTGAACGGATTTTAAATGGTAGGTGTTAGAAATTAGTCCTAAGTTTTTTTTACAGTATAGGTAGTCCTAGTTAATGTCCACATTTCAATTTGTGGTAATAACAGTTAGATCACCCTGATTATCTTGTATGATAATGCACAAATAGGCATGTTTTGCCAGAACTCTGGAACTGTGAGGACAGGAACCATAAAAAGATGGGGTGAATTTAAGTCTGTATGCTGAATTCTGCTCCTTACTATGTCTCTGTGCATCTCTTGCTGTACTGGTAAGAGAAGAACTGGCCTATTCCTCTCCTCTGACAAGAGAGACATTGCATGCATTATTTTCCCTCTACTCGGAAGGGAGCTAGGGTCAGTACTTTGCTATGTGAGACAACTTGCATTCTTTTCCTGCACTCTTCCAAGGTTGTCTTTCAAACAAAGAAACTAACCAACCTGAAACAAAACCCCAACCCTTCCACCTACAAACCCCTCACATTTGCCAAAAGCAAGCCTATTTCTCATTTTGTGATGTATAAAACAATGATTTCACTATTGAAAAGGCAGCTGAATAAAGTCTACCTGCTTTCTATTAGGGTAATATAGGATTTATTTCTTCCTGGTAACCCAGAGTTGTAGTGGGATTTCATCTGCTTTTGCACCAGTGTTTGCCAGAATCAGCCTCTCTCCTGTATTTTGCTTGGAGAGGGGATAATAGGGAGAAAGCATATTTGAGGTTAGTATTTTCTATTTTTTCTTCAAACATTGTTTTTACTCTGATTCCCATACAGAAGCCCACGGTAGCCAGAATCTATTTTACTTAATGGCAAATGCAGATAAAGCTTGCTTATAGGAGAGTCATTTTAACTTTCTCAGTACGAGGAAAATATAGACTTTCTAGTGCCTTAATTTTTCGAAGTTCCAGTGTTATAGGAGTTGCAAAAGTTCTCGTCACAGCTTGCTTGGATTTACATTCACTTTTGGGATTTCTCAGTTATTGTGGATCGCAAGTACTAAATGAAGATGTTTGGGTTTGTTCTTTCCTTGTCAGCAGCAACTCTGAGGGAAAGTTCAGTACTTAAAAATTTTTAAATGCTAGAAGTAATTCCAAGGAAGAATTGAAAGACAAATGTAAATGTGAATATCAAGAATTTTGAAGTATAATGCCCCAGATGTGGTTTCTGATATGAAACTGTTTTGAGACTAATGGATGCCACTGAAGGATCTGATTTGGTAATTGGAGAGTAACACCATGAGATGATGGGAAACCAGGTGTTAAACTCAATAAGATGTATTTGGAGGATTGGGGCCCCAAGTGTAATTCTCTGGTTTCAATTTGAGCTGTGGGTGAATAGGTGTATGCTGTATGACAGCAAGCTTGCTGTAGTAATTATTCATTAGCTTTAAATAACAGGGTAATTATGAAGTTAAAATTCATATACCCCAACACACCCTTTTTTCCTAGCTTTTCAATTTCTGAAGAATGCCTACAGCCGTCTCCTTTGTGTTGTAAAACAGGGCACTAGCCCTAGTTGTACGTGGTTGTTTCTTTGATTTTTTGTGTGCTCCTTGCAACAAGAATGTTAACTGGGGTGAAAAGGTAACATGAATCAGGGAGGCCAGCACTAGAGAAAATAAAAGCTCATTTTCTCCTATGCCTCCAAGGATAAAGAAGATCACTCTGGTACTCATAAACACATATATACGCAACATAGGATGGGTTTCTCCCTGAAATTCTCCAATTATCTGGTTTTGTTTAAATTTCTGTTCACTTCTATTCTGGGACAAAAAGTAACCAGAACAGAGTGGAAGAGGACATGTGGCAATATTTTGGAAGGACAGGATCCATTCTGGTATTCTATATGCTAGATATTTAACCATCAGCTGCTTTTGGGTGATGAGGCATGACCAATGAACTTATGTTACATAGGCAGAACAGACAGAGCTGGAATGCTTCTGAATAGAAGTTCAAATTCAGGAGTTGGTTTATCTCACATAGGTTGAACCTAATTCAGTGTTTCCAGAATCTTGGAATGGAGTCTGCAAAAATTATTCTGTCTTTATATGTGTAACTGGGGCCCATTGCCCATGATATGCTGTGGCTATGCTCCACAAGTTCTGCATGGCAGCTCTGGTTTAATGCACTCATGACGGGCTGCTGTAGTACATGGGACAGGGTGCCTGGCCTGTGATGTGATGTGATGTGCAGCCTGTGTTGACAGCAGGAGAAAGGCCCCTCTGCACACCTGTGGTCCTGACAGCCTCCTCCTCCTCCACTGCCTGTGCTGGAAACCCCATAACCCTGCCTTACACACTGAGGCCTTCACCCCATGAAGGGGGCAGACAATTCGGCAAGGGCAATGTGCTCAGCAATGCTCTCCTGGCTACCTTGCCAAGGACACACTGTCACTGCTGGTTTCTTTTACTGAAGTCATTCAGTTTGCTGTTCTTGACAATTTAATGCTGCAATCACTGGCTAAGGGTTCATTCTCTGTTTCTTGTGCATCATATTGTGAGCATCATATTGTGAATGTCCAGTGGAATGTAATGGAGCTTATTGCCTCTACAGGTATATCTAGCTCAGGCCCTTGCACAGGCTAGGGTATGTGTGCCAGATGTCTTACATTGCAGATAAATTTTCAGTGCACCGAACTGATGGGATAGAAAGGCTCAGCAACAGCTGAGCCTTTATTTTCAGATGTGTCTTCTTCAAGGTCCAATCTGGTAAGTCTGGTCTAGGATCTGAGCTTTCTGAACGAGATCAATAAGATGGTTCTGAGTTTGTAATCCCAGATATATCTTAAATGTGAAACTAAGCTTAATGCCTAGTGCTCTTGCAATTTTTTCTTACTACCTGATAATATTTGCAACTTGGTGTCAACAAAGTGCTAATAAATTCTAAGTGAGTTATCTGATGAGTTGGGCAAGAACTTAGAATCTTGTGTGGAAATTGTGTATAGCATTTTTCTGTTCTAGTGGAGAGGATGTGAGAAAAGATGGGATTCTAAAAAGGCCCATGTGGACCATGGATTCTGGTGTGTTCTGAACTCCAGAATTGAAATAGTTTTAGTCTGGTGCATTTTCTAAGGTGAAACACTGACAAGAGTGGAGAGCTGGACAGACTTGTGGTAAGGGAAGAAATAAATTGTCAGAAACTTGAACTTTCTGAAGGAAAATGTTGCTATGGTGGGAAGTATGGAGAGCAGATCTGTGAGACCAATAATTTGAAAACAAAATGGTAATATTAATTAGCTAGTTCTTGGAATCTAGTGGAGGCTTTTCAACAGCAAGTGCTTTGTTGCTGCAGTGTCTTGGTACTCTAACCCTGCACTAGGGTTTGTGTTATTTATTCAGAGATATCCTATTATGTTGCAAAATCTGGTTTTAAGAAAAGCTGAAAAAGAAACAAGCTGTTGGATATCTTCATGAGCAACAAATGGTTTTCATGTTAAAAAACTCCAAATCTACTTCTGCTAATTCAACTCCAGCAAAATGTTTTTGTTGTCACTGAATTAAAAAAAAAGTAATAGGAAGAGTCTAGGCCTGTAAAGAAAGGGAGAGTTTCTATCTGAGCTTCCTGGACAGGGCAATTCTTTTTTCAAATCATGAGCATTTTTTTCATGGAGCTTTATTTTTGCTTGCTTGTATTCATCCACTTGCTTTTTGTCCTCAAAGCAGAACTGTTATTTTTAAACACCTTGGTGGCTTGGAAAAAAAGTCTTGTTAGGCTTTCAGTAACTATCTGTCTCTATCCACCTGCTCCCTCCAGCAGAAATGGGACACTCTTGGCCATGCAGTGTGTGCATGTGTGGAGGGCTGGGCAGCAACTCAAGTGTTTGGTACTACAGGAGTATATGAGACCTCATTGAACTAAGGTTAGTATAGCTAAAAGAAATACACTGAATAAATGGCGTTTTACACAATAGGAAAGGGGAAACTGGTATAAAAGCAATTGGTAACATGATCTGTGGTTGTTTACAAAATGCTAAAGGTTAAAATAGAAGATTGTTGTGGTTTAACCCCAGCCAGCAACCAAGCCCCATGCAGCCACTTGCTCACTCTATCAGTGGGATCTGACAGAGTAGATTGGATTGGAACAGTAGAAGGTGGAAAACTTGTGGGTTGAGGTAAAGGACCAGTTTAATATGGAAAGCAAAAACTGCACACAAAAGCAAAGCAAAACAAAGAATTAATTGCTTCCCATGGGCAGGCAGGTGTTCAGCCGTCTCCAGGAGAGCAGGGCCACATCCTACATAACTTGAGAACACAAACTCCATCACTCCCAACATCCCACTTTCCTCCCTCTTTCCCCTAGTTTATACAGTGAGAATGATGTCAGATGGTCTGGAATAAGTCAGTTTGGGTTGTCTGTCCCACCTGTGTCTCCTCCCAGCCTCTCATGTACCCCCAATGTCCTTGCTAGTGTGACAGTACAAAAATCAGAAAATACCTTGGCTCTGTGTAAGCCCTGCTCAGCAATAACAAAAACATCTCTATATTGTCAACACTGTGTTCAGCACAAATCTAAAACATAGCCCCATACCATTGTAGAGAAAATTAACTCTACCCAAACCAGCACAAAGATCAAAACTACCTAGATGGTTTTCTTGCACTATATTGTAAGTTGCACCCATGTGATATATATAAATATATACCTTGCTCTCTTATGGGTATTCCTTGGTCCTTACACTGTATGGTTTCATAGCTAGGATCTGCAAATGCCTATTTTAGTGAGCTTTGGTTATTTTTATCTCATAACACTATCTATTTTTTTTATTTGTGAACATCTGAGAGCCAAGTAGGTGTTTATTAGGAAGCATGTTTACCTGTATTGCTGGATTACTTAGCCAATGGCCTCTGATCCTATCCCATATTTTGCATCCTATCGTCACAGTGATATTAAATCAACTTGAGAGTCATGTAAATATTTCAAGCACTTCTTTTGAGTCCTAAAGACTGAGACCTTTATATTTGCAAATATAAAATTTGAATGCCTAGCTTTGGATGATGATGACCATGATGGACAATCAGGAACACAGTCTTCCTCACAGGAGCTATTGGTGCTTAGTATCTCCAAGAGTTTAGATGTCTTGGGCAGGATACCATGAACTAACACTTCTGTGGATCCTAGCCTCACCCTGATGAAATTTACCTGTGATTCTTACAGACTGTTGATGTATCAGGCATGAACAGGAACTTTTCTCTTTGCCTTTCAGTGCTCTGTGCTAACCATAGAGTAATTTTTCTCACGTTGCTCCAATTAAATGATTGACATGGCAATCCATTTCTTCAGAGGTGAATGGCTACATGGAAAATAATAAACCAGGCCCTTATGGCAAAACAGGAGCTTATCACACAATTTCCTTTCTGATCCCCTGAGTTTTGACATTGAAAAGGGGAAAAAAAAGCTTTTTGTATCTTGATTTCTCTCAGAAGCATTGGTAAGTGAAACTAGGATTTTTCAAGTGGAATTAATTCAATTTTTGTGCCTCTTTTTCCTTGTCTCTCCATTAAAAAAAACTAAATTAAACCAAAAACCAGTGTGTGGAAGTTTCAATTATTTTGTAGATTGAAGTGAATAAAAATTGGATTATAGACTCTGAGAAACTGGGGATTGTAAAAGCAAGAACTCTCATAAAACAAGTGACTGCTTATTAAATAGGATTAGCTGTGTCATGCAAGTGTTCAGCTGTAGCAAGCACAAGCAGCAGACAAGCAATCTTCTCATCTTTGTAGAATAGTATCCTATCCTACTTCTTATGGTGTCCTGTACCATCATAACACCACGATTTCGTTTAAAAACTCTACACTTAAAAAAAAATACATCCCCACCCCCCTCCTCCTTGATGTAAAGACTTGGCAAAATTGCAAAATATATTTTAAACAGGAAATGTTGTTGGTAGATTAAAAGAAAGAGGAAGGCTTTGTTGCTAAATTAGGAAGTGTAAGTTCATCTGAGAGACATTTTCCTCAGGAAAAAGATTGGTAGATGTGAGGCAAGGTGATCTGCTACTGCACTATAGCAGCTTTCATCTCTCACCTCCTCCCATCCCAACACACAGCTTTTCTGTGTACCTTATGTACCTAGAACCCGAACAATAACAGCAAAGAATGAAGTTCTGTATGATGGTCTGGGTAGTAACTGAGGGTTCTGTAACAGCAAGGTATTTGATATTAGTGACTGCTTATTGGCGCAGTACTTTGCCGTCTGGTTTTTGTGTATTAGTTTACTTGTTCATTCTGGAATGCATGCTAAGATTTTTCTGTTGGTGATTCTAGTTGATTATAGTTTGCTCATAAGCCACATGAAATACCTAGTCTTCAACTCAAAAAAACCCCCCATCCTTACTCTTGTGGGTTATATGAACAAGATCCAGGAGTTCACATACCAAACACTAGTCATGTCACTGTGAAAAAGGAGCCTCAGTAAGGAATTGTTTAATACCTCTTTCTACTCAGAGGAATGCAACAAAACACAAGGTCAATGGTCACATATTATCACAAGAGATGTTTCAACCAGATATGAGATTTTTTTTGCCACTAGGGTGGTGGTCTAACACTAGAACAGGCTACACAGAGAAATAGCAATCACTGCTCTTGGGGTGTTCAAAAGCTGAGCCTTGACCAATCTGCTGTAGCTGGATTTGTGCTGGGCAATGGGGTTGGTCTAGGGGCCTCCAGAAGTCCCTTCCAGCCTCAGCTATTCTGTGATCTGTATCTCATTCTGCATATTTTAGTTCCAGAAATGACTTATTATAGACCAGATTTGTAAATACTGTGACACAAAAATAATACATGGTTTTCTACTCGTCAGAATATGTAATGTTTTTGTGAAAAAAAGGTAATTTCAACACACACTCTTTTAAATAGACTTAAACAGACTTTTATATATTTTAGTAATTTTAAGCATAATGATTTGTCCTCTCTATTGTAATTTCCTTGCTCTTGTCCTTTTATGGGTGGCTACAATCAGATTTGTAATTTTCTGTCCTGCTTTCTTTCATGTAGAAAGGACCAGTAGTGTTCAACTGCAAGTAAATGCTATCAGCTTCAGTTGTTTGGCCAGTGGGAATTACGTAGGATATAGGACCATGAAAATAGAATTTTGGGGGGGAGTTAGTAATGGGTTTCTGCCCATTTCTCAAATGTCCACATTATGTATCATATTTTTAATGAAATCAATGACATTTTGATTTTAGATTGATGAAACTAAGCATCCAGAATAGTTGGTTCTTGCAGACAAAATCTCTTCCTTGATGACTTTCAAATAATTGCTGTAATTATTAAGTTTGCTGATATTTTTCAAATAATAGATTTGAGGGATATTTAACAAGATTTACTAGCTGAAAAGAGCACTTTTTTCCTACCTTATAGTTTCAATAGCTATAAGCTAAGAAAAAAAATCCTCTCTCTTATGGATGTTATATCTCTTGTAATGTGAAATGTTATTCTTATGCTTTAGAAAGTGTTTTCTTCAGTCTAAGCAATTATCTCATTGGCACCTTCTTTCTTTTTCATTTTCCGCTATCTTTTCTCTTGTCTGGATTCTTCAGTTTCCCTCTTTCTTTCCTGAGAACTGAAAATTATTAAAAGAAAAAGTGTCATTAAAATACAGTTAGTTAGATATGTGTGTTTTAACAAGTACTTCTAATAGAAAGCACTACTTGTGATGCTGCTGCTATTATGTGTATTTTGAAATTTTTCTAGAGCTGGAAAATGCATCTTGTGTGGACAGAAAAAACCTTTCTCTTCCAGAAGTAATTTCTATCCTCACAGTGCTTGATTCAACATGCTTAGACTATGTATGAGATGAAAACCCAGGGAATGGAGAATCATATATAGAGCCTGAAGAAAAGAGTCAGTTATTAAAACAATTTAGCTCGTCATTAAATCTCAAATTTTGGAATATAAATAGGTTGCTCTTCCCTTTGCCTCATCTGTCATTTTACTGTAGCAGAAAATCTGGTGCTGGACAAAAGAAGAAGGGTAGCTTAGCAGTTAAAATAGAACTTGAAGCTGGAATCTTGATTTTTGTTCTGACTCCACCAATGACAAACTGCATCATCCTGTGCTACTTACCAAGCCTCTGAGTCTTCTCACCTGCCACTCTGTAAATGTCATGTAACTACACAGGATGCTGTGAGGTTTAATTAGAATTAATTTTAGTCTTTCGAGTACCTTGTGTTTCTCAGATGAAACATGCTATTCAAGTGTGAAGGATAATTATTATATTGCATCTGTCTTTTTCTGATACATTATTACTATTTTATTAACTGT